>CM069916.1:5249595-5348962 GCA_036172215.1 Camellia granthamiana | reverse complement strand
GGTGACAATGAGCACAACTGGCTGTAGACGTCCCCGAACGCCCCGGGAGGGTTAAGTCCCGTTCCGTTCATTTGGGCTCACTACAGTTCAAGGACTCGATTGTCATGGTTCTAAATCTTGAACCAAAGAGTCCAAATCTGGCAAATCGTTTTTGAGAAAACAGATTTTTGAAAGAAGTGCCAAACATGGACTGCTTTGCCAGATACAGAGTCGCCACCTAAATATTTTATTTTGGGAAATTTAGGAAACCCTGACTCGTTTGCCTAAGGCCACGTGTCCGTCATCACCAAAGTTGCCTCGGCTCGGGAACTTGGGTACGATTGGGGAAGGTCACTTCGTGAGCACCCCCGCTCGCCCGGTCAACGACCGGCCTCTACTAACCATGATATTTATTTTTGAAAACATTGTGTGTTCTTATTCCGGTTATTAGCCTAGGTTACTATGTGATGCGCACAGCATACAAGTATAGACCAGGTCGCCTGAATTGGAACAAAACATTTCATGTTTGTTTGTTTGAAAATGGTTTGATGGTGCTACCCGCAGGTAGGCTAAGACGTGGATTTGTCACCCTCGGGTGGGCTTAGAAAACATGATTTTGCCACTATCTAGTGGGCTTAAAACAAACATTTGATGAATTGTCCCACTCCAAGTAACCCAACCTCCACCCACAGGCATTCAAGGCAGTTATATCACATAAGCAAATAGTCTCATGGCAAGCATGCTATTCATGGCAGTCACTCACACGCATGCAAGGATGCTAAAGCATAAAACTCACCAAGTACTCCAAGCCAAAACAGAAGCTCATTAGAAATCATGCATGATCCTAAATATGCTGAAATGCCTAATGCAACACATGCAGAATGCAACTATAGCAGGCTCGGCTATTCTAAACATGGCATATGGAATGCTACAGCTAACATGTATTCAACTTGGAATTGAAATACAAATGCAGTTTGTATGATGCGCTGAGCCCGGTGCATGCAAAACAGATGAATGAATGCAAACATGCTATCATACTGTATGCTAATTGAAATATGCCCTAATCTAACCATCATAAGCAGGTAAATAAAAGGGAAGAAAGACATGGGGTTGGAAGATATACATCACACTCACGCACACTTATTACAATTATGCCCTCGCGCAGAGGGTCCAAATAAATATACAGTCCCGAATGAAAGAATAGTATAGTCCAAATAATACAGTCCAAATATGTACAAATTCCTAATTAATTTACAAATTAACTAAGAAAATAATAAAACTGGCATGCGAGCCAGGGACTGCCTTGATTCCATTCCGGATGATGAATGATGCATGCCCGGGTTGCCTTTGCGCGGAAATCCATGACGATGCCCCCAATTAGCCTCTGTTTGCACCTGTTCTTGAAATGCGTGCCAAGCCTCGAAAAGTTGCTAATTCTTCATTTTGCTGCAACAGAGAGCAGGAAAGGGGCATAGCAATGTATTTTCACAAATGTATGCATGCCTCGATCCTCGTGCCACCAATCACGCATATCGATGCATGATGGCCGAGGAGCCGAATTGCACAACTCAATATGAGATGAATGCACATGAAAACACAACAAGACCTAACTCCATCATGGATGATCCAGAGTGTCGGTGACTGGGGAATTGAGACATGTTTCGTTACTCGGAGTACGGAACATACCTCGTTTCCCGCCCCCGGGCTAACTCCTATCCCGAACACAATGCAATATGCATGACATGCATGAAATGCAACTAAGATACAACCTAACATGCAAAATGCTACGAAATGGCATACACGATGCACGAGGTAACATGGCATACACAATGCGCTAACATACATCCTAGCATACACAATGCTATGAAATGAAATGGCATACACAATGCAATATGGACTTACACTAACATGAGTGGACCTCAGCCACACTCACATGAGAGGCCATAAGATGAAAATGAGACAACTCGGGATACGTGCACACGTGCATGCAAACTGAGGACCGAACCTACGGCACAGAATGCCACTCTAATGAGACATGGCAAGACATGGAATATGATATGCAAACATGCAAAAAATCAGTAGCAAAATGAGGGGGGAAACAGCCCCGAAACAAGGTGAAATGAAACCCGATACAAAGAACGAGTCTCGAAACATGGAATTAAGCAAATGAAATGGCCTGTAGCTATACAATGCATGCATAATTGGTACATGGAATGAAAAGACAGAAGCAAGGCAGCCCCAAAATAAGCATTTTTACAGTTCAAAGCATGGCCAAATAGTGGGTACAAATAGGGCAAAATTAGCATGCAAAAATGGGGGGGCCAAGAGAGGTAATGAAGCAAGTCACAAATGCTGGCCCCAAAAAGAGAAAGGGCCTTCTAAAACATTGAAGAAGGACCAAAAATATGACCTTTCACAGTTTATGACAAACCCCAAAAACAGCTACAAGTATGGAAAACAACTCATGCAAGAAATGGGCCAACAAAAGGGCAAAGAAGTAACTGATATATGCTGGCCCCAAACAGGTTAGGGCCCTTCAACAATGTTGAAGAGGGGCCCAAAATATGGCTTTTTACAGTAGATGATCAAGTCCAAAACAGTGTAGAAACATGCTCAAAATGCCATGCAAAATTAAGGTCACAAGAGGGCTATAACATGAAGTGTACAAAATATTCACCAAACAACCAAAGACCCTTAATGAGACATGACAAGGGGGTCAAAATATGGTCACTTTCAGTTCTGACCATGGCCGAAAAACAGAAGCAAGATAAGCTAAAAAAAATGTAAAAATAGGGACCAAAGAGGGGTACAATGGCAAGTGATACATGGAGGTCCCAAACAAGGATGAGCCCTTCTTCAATGTTGAAGAAGGGCTCGAAATAGGCCTATATACAGTTTATGACATGCTCCAAAACAGATCACACATAGGCTAAAAACATCATGCAAACATATGACATACAAAGAGATATTGAAGCAAGTGCAAGATAGGGGTCCCAAATAGGGTTGAGCCCTTAATGAAAGGTGAATAAGAGCTCAAAAAAACACTACTTTTAGTTTTGGTCGGAGCTCAAAACAGCAAGCAAATAGGCCTAAGAAATGGAACAAAAAAAGCACAAAAGAGGGAAAATATTGCTTACCCTTGAAGACCAAACTTTGACAGCATTTTGGACCAAGAAGAAGAGCCCCTAGCCTCTGCAAATCAGCTGCAAAATGTCGGAATGGAGGAAGGAAGGAGGGTGCTATGGGTTGTAGTGTAAAAATGGTTCAAGAACAAAAAGGTTTTGAGGCTTGGAATCTAGAGAGAGAGAGATTCAAACCAAGAGGTTCAAAACAAAATTTTCTAACCCCTAAACACAGACCTGGGATGCTGTATATATGGGAAAAAGAGGCTGGAAAAGAGGGGGAAAAAAAGGGGGGGAAATATTTCAAGTTTCCCTCCAAAAATTGGCCTAAAGAGGGGTATAAAGGCAAGTGGTAGCTGCTGGTTCCAAATGGCCGAGAGCTCTTCAACAAAGTTGAAGAGGGGCTTAAAATAAGACACTTTGTAGTTTACAACCAAGTCCAACACGGCCCACAAGTACGCCTAAAATACCGTGCAAAAAAAAGGCCTAAAAAGAGGTAAAGAGGCAAGTGACAGAAGGAGGTCTCAAACAAAGAAAAACCCTTAATCAAACATGAAAAGGGACTCAAAATATGACTATTTCTAGTTTGGGTCGGAGCCCAACAATGCTTTCAAGTAAGGCTCGGGGGCCAAAACGCGCAGTTCGGGGCCCCGAAAACTGACTGCTGGGCACCGGGAGTGGTGTTCGACCACGAAGTTGGTCTCTCGAACCCCAGTGTCCCTCAAAATGGAGTAAATAAGATGCATGCCAAAAATCGGAGCAAACGGAGGTAGTTAGGCGGTCCCGAACCGAGGCATACGGCCTGACGGCTCCGAAAACCGGGAACCGGGCTCCGAAATGGGAAAAATGGCCTGCGACCACGAAACGTAGCCTATGGCCACTGAGAGATGATCTACGAGACCTCTCCCTCCCCTCAGGAAGAGAAAACAGAGAAAACCGAGCTTGGTTCGCAAACCGAGGCAAGGCACAGAAAAGTCCAGAAGTTCGGAGGCAAGGCTCACGGCCGAGACTCCGCAACCTCAGAACGAGCACAGTATACAACATCACCAAGCGCTCAATCGGTGACGACTGAGTCTTAAGGTCGGTCAAAAATGGGGTGTCTACACTGGCGCGGGGAGCAAAGCGTTTCCCACAGACGGCGCCAACTGATGATACAGTTAAGATGTAACGGGTTCCAGGTAGAACGGGCCGGACTGATCCACGCTTCTCGAGCCGGTATCCAGGTGATCAAGCCCACCAGAGAACCTGCACAAGAGTTCAACGGGGAACGGGGAATCCCCCAACAAACCCTCCGACGAGCAAGTTAGAGAGAAGTAGAATGTAGAGATATGGATCAGAGATAGAGAACTTAACCTTCTTCTCGTCTTCAACGTTTGCTTATATCCTCTGATAATCATTTCGTTGTCCCTTCCGACCTGTCACCTTGGCTGAAAGTCTACGCTGTAGCTTACCTTGTTCAGGGTGAGGGCGTGCTGTCCCGACAGAGAGGGGTTATCGCAATAAATGCTGTAAGGAGGCCTCATTAATGGTGATGTGCAGTGGCAATAACTTGGCAGATCTTTGTCTGCTGATGTGGCTTGCCCTTCTCTTGCCATGTGCCTTGATGTCATTGGTTCTTATTGCTACATGGGACTTCAGCAGTGCTGGGCTCTAGTATTTGAGATATGTATTGGGCCCTAAATGGTGGGCTATAATCTTTATGGGCTTACCCATGTTAGTTATCATCAGCAAGTATGGTGCAAAAAAGGGCAGGTGGTCACCAATGAAGGAAGTGGTTGGTAATGAGTCTAATGTGTGGTGTGATATATTGTGGCAAGGACTAATCCTGGGTTAGTTGAGTTCTTTGTTTCTAAGTGTAAGATTGTGGTTGGTGATGGGTGTGGGTTTGATTTTTGGCATGATAGATGGCTCATGGATCTATAGCTAAAAGTGGAGTATCCCAAGTTGTTTAGGCTCTCTGTGAAAAAAGAAGGTAAGCTGAGCTCTTTTATGCAATGGAGGGACAGATCAGGGGATTGGAAGCTATTGTTCAGAAGATCATTATTTGCTAGGAAGGAAGAGGAGGTCAGTAGGCTACAAGTGCTGACAAGAGATGTCCCTAGATTGAATGTGGAGCTGCATGATGCAGTAAGTAGGACTGCATTCATGGTGGCATCTGTTGGAGATTGGTTTGAACTAAATAATGGCCCTAGATTGCTGGTTCCTAGGTTGTTATGGAACAATGTGGCACCACCAAAAGCACAATTTCTGAGTTGGCTGCCCTAGAGAGGGAGGGTAAAACAACTGGCTTCTTACAGAATTTAAGGGTCTTAGGCAGTAATGTGGAGAATGTGTGCCCCTTCTGTAAATCTGAAGCAGAGTATGTGGATCACATTTTTGTGCAGTGCCCTGAGACTTGGAAGGTTTGGGCAAGTTTGTTGCAGTGGTGGGGTTTAAGCTAGGTATCTCCTGCAACAGTGGATGGTGTGTTGTCTTGGTGGTTGGGAACAAAACACATAAAATTAGTGATGAAAATCTGGAGGCTTGTACTAGTAGCAATGTAGTGGTCAACTTGGAGGTTAAGGAATGATGTTGTCTTTAATGGCTGTCAGCCAAATATGAAAGAGCTTGGTGAAATAGTGAAAGTGAGGGTTGGGTTGTGGGTTAAATCTAACTTGCCTAGTGTCTAATGTTCTTATACTTTGTATTGGTTATTTCATCAATAGGTCTCTTTTTGTTGATGAAAAAAAAAAAAAAATTTGACTCACATCACACGATAAATCTCAATCATACGTTATAATTTTTAATTAATTTTTTGTGTTTTAATTATGTACCATTATCATTTCTCTTTTGTTACTCTTCCACAGGTCTTCCATTTTATTTTTAGTTAACAAAATGGGACAAGGCTTTCTCTGTTCCATTCAGGGGATTTACTGGTCTTATTGATTAGATTTCTTTACTTATAAGTCATACTTATTTTTTCATTTATTAATAGAAATATTTTAGGACTTATTGGTGCATTAAAAAAGTATATAAAATTTATAGTATTTAAGTTTATCACATAAGACTTACCAATAATTTACCATTTTGTTCATATTATTGGTGTTGGTGTGTTGATTATTATTCATATTTAAAATTAAATTGATTAGGCATTAATAGCCACATGATTGAATTATATAATATATATATTTTTAATGAACTACTTGGTAAATCATACAATATGAATAGTTTGAATATCAAAACAAGCCCAAGGACGTGAATCAACAGTTGCCTCAACAGGATTGTATGGACTAGAAACAAGCCTATTCCAATAAATTGTTACCTTTTTTTTTTTGGCTTCATTTTGATTACTCTTTCACACACTTTTCATTTTATTAAAAACAATAATGCTAAACTAACCATATTTTTATACCATATTATGGTATCATCTTATTGGGCAACACAACTTTAGTTTAGTATAATGGTCTCATCATTTCTGTACATCTCTAATGCAGTAATGACAAATAAACTTAAACTTACTTTTATTTATTGTGAGATTCAGAAAATCTTCTCATATGAATTGTTGAAGAAACTCAACAAAGAGATGAGTTTTGAGTCGTAGATCTGCAAAGATAAACATGGTTGGCATCACCCAATCAGGGTTGTCGGTCGAGGACACTCCGATGATAAAGTTAAAACACTAGAATCAAAGAGAATAGAAGAAAAATTCAAGAATATTTGTGTGCTGTGTTGTAGAGATGAGACCCTTTTTTACCTTCTATGAGATGCTTTCCTTTTATAGATGGAGGGTGCCATTTTGCTTGATGGGCATTTGTTTAGTGGGCTTGCTTGTTGATCTTGACCCATTCTTAAGACTTATTTGAATTGGACCAAATGAGTCAAGATTTTTTAGGCTAAAATTTCAAATTAATTTGTTAAACCTGAAAGTGTAACAGGCGAGCAGCCGTTAGTCATTTAGCGCATGAGCTCCCTCCATTTTTTTTTTCCATGTTTTCTTTGCGGGTCAGGTTTATCTCCAATTTACTTTATAGATTGAGCGGTGTTATTAGGCCCATGGGGCCCACCGCAGGTCTTGTTTTGATGATTTGAACCGTTGAATGTGTAGAGCTCGTCTAATACTTTATCTTTGTAAAAAATCAAGTTGATCGGATATCGATAAATACTTGATCGGATCAGATTTTTGTCAACAATTTATTTTGAAAATTATATTTACCATTAAAAAAAATTTGATCCGATCAATTAGTTATCAATATCCGATCAATGTGATTTTTTACAAGGATAAAGTACTTGACGAGTTCTTCGCATTGAACAGTTTGAATTATCGAAACAAGACTCGTGATGGGCCCCCACAGATCTAACAGTACAGTTCAATCTGATTTCGAACCGAAGAGAAGTATGTCCCTTTGTTTGCACTGTCTCTTTATTATACCTATACCAGTAGATATTTTTATCGGTGTTCAACTTTTTAATTTTTCATTACTAATCTTCACAAATAAAAAAATAAAAAAATAAAATCTAGAGATAATAATAAGTCATTTTCCTTTGTCATATCTTATTAATTTGATTAAATATGGTTAAGAAAAATGCTAAGATTTATTTTCTAGTCAATTGTATTATTTCAATTGTGACAATTTCATATTTTAATATGTTATAGTGTCAAATATTATATTTTGAGAGTTCTAGTCCAACGATGCATATAGCACGATATAATTTTGTCATATGACACAATTATGTGGACCTAATTATATTTACCCGCACTCTTTTTAAATTATATTTTAATTATGAATTCATTTTTAGAATCAATGTTTTAAAATTTTCAATTCATTAACTTAATTCAAACTTATATCAAATGAAATTAAACAAAATTTGATCATTATTATTCCTTCAAAATGTATTTTGAGGTAACATTATTTAATATGACAGTTGGTATTTTTTAAAAAACAAATTGATTTTATTTTTATATTAATTTTTATTGAATTTATAAAATATACATGGCGTGACATTTTTTTGGGAACAAGTTCATTAATTTAAATAAGTTAATGGTCATACATTTATTGTTTTAAAATTTGACATGATAGATAGCACACTTTTGTGCCTATGGTGTCAAATTTCAGTAATAACATGACTTATAATGTTGAAATTCTTCTGACGTTTATTTTTATAATTTTTTTATTTATGTTCATAATAGATTTAAAAATTTTAAACAAAAAAATTATTTGGTGTCTATTTTTACTTTTGTAAAAATGTAAATAAGTTACAAACTTCACTAAGACTTAGTTTGTTTCAACATAAAATGTTTTTCAAACAAAATGTTTTTCTCAAATATATATGTTACGGATTCTTCATTGTTTGATTAAACAAAAGATAAGTAAAGAATATATATTTTTTTATTATAATTTTCAAAATAACTTAATATTAAAAATTTTATAAGTTAATTTTATGAAAATTCACTTTTAGTTCGTCACATTGAGCTTTTCAAAGGTTAAGGGTTGCTCATCATTGACTTTACCCAAAATATACATTGGAAATGTTTTTGTTTCAAGTGTAAATCAAATACCAAAGAATAAAAATAAGGAGTTTTCTTAGGTGTGCAACCCACAAAAGGTGTAAGTGGGTTGCACACTATGTGCCACTTACACAAAAGGTGTAAGTGTAAGGTGTAAGGTGTAAGTGTAAGGTGTAAGTTGCACACCATGTGCCACTTACACAAAAGGTGTAAGGTGTAAGGTATAAAAGGGGTAAGTATAAGGTGTAAGTTGCACACAAAAGGTGTAAGGTGTAAGTTGCACACCATAACCAAACCCTAAAAATAATTCATTTGATTTAGTTTTAGAATCATAATTTGAGTGTAGAATTGTGATTGGAGCGTGGAGTTGTGAGTTGAGTCTTGAAAGAAAAAAAAAAGAAAAAAGAAAATTGTTTGGTTATGAGTTTTGAAAAGAGTTTTGAGTTTTTGAATTTTAAATTTTAAAAAGAATTTTGAGTTGTATTTTGAGTTTTGAGTTTTAAATTTTTGAATTTTGACTTGTATTTTAAATTTTTTTTGGATTTATTTTTCTTAAAATATTTTTTTTGAGTTGTATTTTTTTAAATTTTTTTAATTCAAAACTCAATTCAAAAACTCTTTTAAAAACTCATAATCAAACTCTTTTTAAAATTCTATTAAAAAAAATTCAAAAAAATATTTTTTTTATTTTGTTCTTTAAAATTATTTTTTATTTTTATTTTTTTGAAATATTTTTTTCAAAATATTTTTTATTTATATTTTATTTTTTCAAAAAATAATTTTTATTTTTTAAGTATTGACTAAATAATTTGTTATGACTTAGATATATATATGGCGATCTAAATTTTTTAAAAATTTAACAAAAAATTAAATATTTAAATAAAATGTAAAAAAAAAATTAAGGTTGCGTTTGGTTGTGTTTTGTAAATGTGATTTGAGAGTATGAGTTGTATTTTGAGTTTGTGTGTTGTAGAATTATGATTTGAGTATGAAAAATTTGTTTAGTAAAGAGTTTTGAAAGTAGTTTTGGAAAAGAGGTTTGATTTGAGTGGGGAATTGTTGATGTGATATTTGATATGTGATACAAAACTTTACAACTCATAACTAAACATACAATTCAAAATTATTTTAAAGCACATAAAAAATTAAAAAAATTTCAGAAAATATTTTTTTTATTATATAAGTCAATTGTAAAAAAAAAAAAAAAAAAAAAAAAAAAAACTGTACAGTGGAGACATTCGGGTGGATGTGCCCATGGACGTCCGGGCGGTAGACCCATGGGACGTCCGGGCAGTAGACCCCGTTTGCAAAATTTGCACAGACAACGGCTGAGATGCACAGAGCTCTCTGCAGAGCTCGTGAAAATTGATTTCAGAAGCATAACCAAACATCATACTGAAAAACATGCGTAGAAAATTGATTCAAAATCACAACCAAACAGAGCCCAAAATATTTTAAAAATATTTATAAAATATTTAAAATAAAAATTATATTAAAAATAAAAAAATGCAACTCAAATACTTTAAAAAAATACGATGCACAATTGTATGAAATATAGTACACATTAAAAAAAAAGGCCATTTACATACAAGTCCTATTTTGTGAACTTATAATCCACTAAGTTCTAAATAAAATTGTTTCCTCCTTCAGGTCCCATTAATTTTTAGAAAAATGATTTGTGGCACTAAAAAGTTGGGCACTAATGCCCCTAATTTCCATTTTGGGTAACTGTTTTGTTTTTTTTTTTTTTTGCCTTATATGGAAATTAGGGGCGTTAGTGCCCAACTTTTTAGTGCCACAAATCAAAACCGTAATTTTTAATAGACCAATTTACCCTTCCAACAAACTTACATTATTTTCCTCCTTCCATGTGAGATAATCATAGTATCTTCACCCGTATTTGCAACCGACCCTCTATTTCGGCCACCCCTATAACCCTGGTCTTTAAGAACTAGGATCAACAGACCTTGGAAAGAACAATTGAATTGAGATCGCAACTCAAGAGTCACATTGCTCCCAGATCTGGTATTCGAATCGAGTTTTCGACCTCACCCAAGACCTTCGCAACTCAAGAGTCACACTGCTTCAAAATTTGGTATTCGAATCTCACCCAAGACCTTTGAATCAAGTTCAGATCTCATCTAGGGTTTCATATTCATGTTTGGATCGCAACTAGGACTTCAGGTTGAAGTTGATTTGATGTAAAAAAATCGATTTTCCCTCAGATCTAAGTTTGCGAAGTTCAATTTCTCCTTAGATTTGAACTCACGAAATTCGATTTTCGTTCTAGATTTGCATTCACGATGCTCGATTTCAAGTTCTAACCAACAACTATGGTTCGAAATGTGCAAAATCTCAACTCCAAGACTCGTGATGAAGTTCGAATCAACTCAATCACAGTCGTTTTTTGAAATTGAGAACCTTCTCAGTTTATAATATTCTCAATTTTAATCATAAAAAAAAATTGAGAAATTTCTCAAAATTGATAATTATAAATTTCTTAGTTTTGATAATAATCTCAGTTCATACTAGAAAAAAATTGACAAATTTCTTAGTTTTGATAATTATAAATTGAGAACATTATCAGTTTTGAAATTGAGAATATTATCAGTTTTGGAATTAAAGGGCAAAACGTCTTTTTACCTCTAAATGAGACTTATTGGTTCAAAAACTTTTTGATAGGACCTAAGCTACCACCAAATATGTAGATAGGATTTTTAGGTAATTAATCCTTTAAAAAAAATACAACTCAAAACTATTTTTAAAATTCATAATCAAATAAATTTTCTCTTTTTAAAACTCAACTCAAAACTCAAAACTCAAAATACAATTCCACACTCAAATCATTATTCTAAATCATGATTCTAAGTATAATTTAAAAAAACAAAATAAAAAGATATTTAATTTTTTTTTATAAAAAAAATAGAGATTTGAAAAGAATTTGGTTATGAGTTTTGAAAAAAGTTTTGAATTGAATTTTGAGTTGTGTGTTTGGTTATGAGTTTCGAAAAGACTTTTGAAAATTTTTAATTAGAATTATAATTTCAAAACTAAACCAAACGGGACTAAAAAAATTACCCAAAATTAAATATGTGAAAATATTTTTGAGTATAAAATATTTTACAGCGTAAATTCAAGTAAATAGAAAAAATTATTTTCACTTGTTAGAAGTTGAAGACTAGTGAGCCCTCGTTTGGCATAAAGATTTTCGGGACTAAAAGGTTAAAATAGTCACAAATAGACAAAATAGATTAAAAAGTCAATAAGATAAAATGTTACATTCAAACCATAATCATTTTATTTTTTCTCTCACAAAAATCAGAAAAACCAAAAAGTTTAACCCAAACAAGACTTTTTAATCCAGACTAACATAGTCAAAAAGTCAAAAAGCTAAAAAATCAACCCACTTTCCAAACAACCTTGAGTGATATATCTAGGGATTGGTAGGAAGTTATTTGGTGGTCTAGGAGCATTGCTCCTCACAATTTATCTAAAGATAAGTTTCCAATTATCTCCTAAAAAATAAATAAAAAGCTAATAAATCCTACTAATTCAACCAATAATAGTCAAATTGAAACACCATGTCATCTTGCCTAGGGACAAAGAATAATTTTCCGGATTGGTAGTATAAATAAAGGGGTAAATTATAAATACACCCTTTAAGATTTGCTTAAAGTGCAGATTGCCCTTGTAGTTTGGAAAATTACAAATATCTCTTGTTAGAATTTTTTATTTAACAGAATTAACTAAAAAGATGAAATTCGTAATTGCTCTCTAATACAATAATAAAATTACTTAAATTATTAATTGAAACCTATTTCTAATATCATTAAAAGCAGTTAATTGACTTGATGATTTATTAATAAAATGGGCGATTTGTTATGAAATTACAAATCTCAAGAGGTGGAATGTAATTTTCAGAATCATAAAGGGTGATTTGTATTTTAATCAAATCTCAAGGGTGTATTTATAATGAAAAATGATTTGTAACTCGAATTTTAACCCCTTGAATGGCCCGAATGTGCTGGCACCCTCTTTTTCCATTTTGGACTCATGCGTACCAAAAATGCTTTGTAGTTTGAATTTGTGTGACCCGAATGGCTCGAGTGTATCAAAATGATATCATTTTACATTCAAAATGACGTCGTTTTAAGACATTCGAACCATTCGAGTCAAAAAATTCGAGCTACCAATCATTGTTGCACACGTACAGAATTTGTCTTTCCTCTTTATCTCTCTTTTTCAGACCCAAAGTCTCTGAAATCTTCCTCCTCTCAAATGTGAAACCCTCTTTTTCTCATCTCTTCCTCATCTAAGATGCAGGCACTGCCTCAAGCCTCTCTTGCTCTCTCTCTCTTTATCTCAAACAACTTTGTCTTTATCAAATCGACGTTGGAGCTGCCGAAGCCCACAAACTAGTAGCTTTCTCTTCGACGTCAGAGCCCTCCCCTCCTCTGTCTCTATTGGGTTCTCTCAGAATAGAGACGGAGGGAGTGGTGTGAGGATGTAGAGGTTGTTGGAATTTCTGGGTTTGGTGAAGATTTGTAAACATGCTTGGATTTGTCTGATACTTTTTCTTTGCAAATTCACCTCTCATCTTCTCTTTTTATATCTATATATATAGTTATTTATGGGTTCGTTTGGGAAGTGGGTTGACTTTTTAGCTTTTTTGGTTATTTTAGCCTGGGGTTAAAAAGCCTGGTTTGAAAAAAGGCTTTTGGTTTTTTTGACTTTTTTGTGAGAGAAAGAATGTAATGATTATGGGTTGGATGTGATGTTTTGTCTTATTGGACTAAAAATCCTATTTTATTTTTTGCGGTTATTTTAGCCCAAAAAACCTCAAAACCAACTTGCCAAACGAAGGCTAAGTGTATGAATGATGAGTGCAAGAAAGGAGAAGAACACAAAAGGGTTTTGGGTTTGGATTTGAATTTGAAGGATAAATGAATCTAAATGTATTAATGGGTATGGATTTGAATGTTCTATCACAAAATTAAAAAAAAAGGGCATTTGAACTAAGAAACCAATTGTGTGTTAAAAAATTGTAGCAAAACAAAGTATATTTCTCTTTGATTCCATTATCAGTTTCTAACTACCTCAATCTTCTCGAGATCAATTCGTCTTTTAACAATCTTATGTAGTGCATTTCCTTCACAAGTCTGTGAAATTCCAAGCTCCTTCACAATTGGGATTGAGAGAGAGAGAGAGAGAGAGAGAGAGAGAGAGAGAGAGAACTTCCAAACACAAGCGCAATCATATCGTCCATGTACGAGTGTGCAACATCATTGGAAGTAGAGATTCCAAAGAGAGGTAGACGGCGATCTACCCAGGTCGGTGGTCAGCGGCGGTCGTCGGTGAACACTCAAGTCGATGGTCGTCGTTGTCATCAGTGAACAACTAGGTTAGTTGGTTGACGCTAGGTTCCAAAATTGTGTTCCTCTCTCTCTCCCCTCTTTCTTTGTTTTATAAACGGTGGGTTTCACGCATGGTTACTGAGGGTTTCTCTCTCTCCTCGCTCTTCTCTTTCTTTAATTTATAATCTTGTAATTACATTCGAGCCATTTGGAGCAACAAAAATCCGAGCTACCCAATATAACTGATTTATATTTTACCCATAATATAAAGTTATGGAATAGAAGTACGCTGTTAGTGCATTGAAAGACGCGTAGTGATGTTCTTCCTTTTTTTTTTCTTTCAAGGTATTAGTGGAGCAATTAAAAACACGTGTTGACCTGTTATTGTGCCACCTAAGTGACATGACATGACTACATAAAGGATGACAGTAGCACAACCGCACCTAGATGCACGAGGCTTGTTTGGCAAGTTGGAATGTAATAAATAGGGGTAACTATATGCAAGTGAGAGAAGAGAAAAAAAATTGCTAACACATAGAGAGGTGTAAGTGATACTTACATAGTCTTCCATTTCCATCCAATCACATACATACTTGCACCTCCATATGTTTGTAATTTTTTCCCTTTCTCTTACCTCTATGTAGTTCTCCTAATAAATAACTAGATTTATTCTCATAGGCTCTGTTTGGCAATAAATTATTTTAATTAGTTGGCCTCGTTTGGGTACTAAACATTTTAGCTAAAATATCAAAAATTTACTATAAGTTGTCATATCACTCTATTTTTTTGCACATCTTCTCATAAAAAGCTAAAAAGTTATTAAAATAATTTGTTCTCAAAAGAGACCTAGTTTTTTTTGACTATTTTAGTTTAGCTAAAAAAGTCATGTTTGGAATGATAATTGATTTTTTTTTTTTTGATGATTGTGAAACAAAAAGTAAAATAATTATGAATTAAATGTGATATTTTGTCATATTAATTATTTTAATTTATTTTATTTTTATCAACTATTTTAGTTACATAGCCTTTACCCAAACAAATAATAAGCACTCATTTGGCATAAGGTTACGAGGCTAAAATAGTCATAAAAAGACAAAATAGGTTGAAAAGTTAATAACAGAAAATGTCATATCTAAACCAATAATTATTTCACTTTTTTCTCACAAAAATTAAAAAAGTCAAAAGTCTATCCCAAACGAGACTGTTTAGCCCTTAAAAAACCAACCCATATCCCAAATTGACGCTAAGACTATACATAAGGGTGTAAATTTGGCCCAGCCCGGCCCGGCCCATGTCGGGCCTCAAGGGCTCCCTCCAAAATTTGGGCTGGGTCGGGCCAGCCCACAAGCCAGAAAATTAGGCCCAGGCTTAGGGGGTATTTGGGCCTTGGGCGGGCCTTGGGTAGACCTATACATTTTTTTAAATTTTTTTTAATTTTTTCCACCAATATTTTATTATTTTCCATTAAAAATGACACTGGGTCTCGGCCGGGCTTTAAGTGGATCGCGAGCGGGCCGATGGGTCAAGCTCCAAAATGACGACCTAAGCTCAGGATCTCGGACTGGGCTCAGGCCTAGGCATAACTGGGCCTAACTGGGCCTGGCCATCCTGAGCCGCGAGTGGGTTTCAAGCAGCCCACAGGCCGCAAGCCATTTTTACGCTCCTAACTATACATGGTCTATGGGTAATAGAATAGTGGTGCATTATACCATGCAAATAATTTGGTGATTTGACAATATTAATTACTATTTAACATAAATTAAATAAGTGTATTTATTTGAGTCAAATTATTTCTTTACTTTTTTGTACATTTTTTCGTAAATAATAAAAAAATATACTTATTTAGATAACCAGTATAGGAATGAAGGCTTGTTTTGGGAAGTAAGAAAAAAGTTAATTTATTATTTTTTTTTTAAAAAAAAGTGTAAAAAAAATAAACAGATAATATGACCCAAATAAATTGATAAGTCAATAAACTGACTTTTTTCTTATTTCTCAAAACAAGCCAAAGTAATTTTTCACAAGTAAAAAAGATCAAATATAATAAATTAAAAAACTTTTAGGCAATCATTATTATGATCCTCTTTTTTGAAGGAAAATGAAATATAACTCTTTTATTCTTGAATTGGATTGATGATACATTATTAATTGAAGGTATAATGTAGGGTACCAAGATGAATAAGAATTATGTAACAAGAACAAATACAAAACTCATAATATACATCTATATATATACTTAACTCTTTTATGAATTTTATTAACAAGCTCAATAGCCTAAATGCCTACTATCATTTCTCAATCAGTCCGATAACTTTTTCAATATAAATTTTTTGAAAGTCATTCAGATTAAGAAATTTTATTTAAAATTTAAACACAAGTGGTTCATTACTTATCTATGAAATAAAAAGGATGATGTTTTTTAAATTTTTTTTTTCAGATTGGTAATACACAATAATTCATCAACTATTTTCATTTGTGATATAAATAATGATTTCTCAGTGTCTTGGGTTTTGAGATTCGGCCACTTCTCCTTCAAAATGAGTAAAAGCCTCATCGGTGTCATCTGAAACAGTTGATCGAGCGGGAGAGTGTTGAGTAGGTGGTGATGGAGCGATTGACATGGGTGATGATGATGGACTTGCCTGATCTTGGTGAGTGTCAATGGCAGTGACAGTGTCTTCATGCTTGAGAATGTACTTCCTCCACAAATATTTGAGATCCAAGTGCACCAAGAAACTCTTGTGCTCATAAGCCAACATAGCCATAAATATAATGAGAGCAAAAGAAGCAGCAACTCCAACTATGAGAAATAGTCCCCAAAAACTATGGACACTCATGTTACTGGAAGACACCGTACTGCTAGAGTCTGGACAACTGTTATTCTGCAACCACTTTTTTTCAATTTCTGACATTTTATCTTCTTCAATCACATGCAAGATTGCTGTTGATACATCACATACTAAATGGGAACCTTTACGAAACGCCTAGTAAAGTAAAAATCAATCAAGGTATTATAAAAAGGTTAGACAAAGGTCTTAAATAGATGAATCGGTAATATCGAGCAAAATATATTAGGTGATACAGTCGTAAGTTTTTTATAATCATTTGCGACAATTTTTTGATATTTGACAACCATTTAATGCATTGCCAAAAATGCCATTTGTTGTAATATTGGTTGAAATGAGTATCAAAATTTTGATATTCTGGTATTGATATGCTCAATATATTAGTTGTAACAAAAATAACGTGTATTGACCATTTTCTATTGATTTCCAGCCAGTTTACAAGTTGATTAGATGATTTCAAAAAATTTACAACCGCATCACTTAATTTCTAATAGGTATCATATGATATTTCTGATATTATTACACTACGACTAATATTGATATTTCTCTCGATACCTCTATTTAACATTGTGATAGTAACTAAATCATCTGCATAGATTATATTGTGATTACAAGACTTAAATAATGGTATCGAAGACATCAATAACCCGATATGTATTGGCCAATACAATATGCATTACCCAATTTGTATTAGACAGTTGCCAAAATTTAAAACCATGAATGAGAGAGAGAGAGAGAGAGAGAGAGAGAGAGAGAGAGAGAGAGAGAGAGAGAGAATATACAAAGCCAAAGCCGAAGCCGCCAGTCTTGTGGGTTGGTGCAACCATGGTATATTTTGAGCAATGTCTTCCAGTAAAGAGTTTCAAGTAAGGAATTTCATCGAAAGCTACAACTATACTTCGATTCGAGAGAGCGGCATCCAATTCTCCTTCCACGGTATTATAGCCCTTAAGCTGAGAATCACTGAAATTCATGCGTTTCAAGATATCATGAATAAATGAGACTTTTGGATAACCAACTGATTGCCCTTTATTTATAAGCTCTTGCACATCAGTAATAGATGGTTCAAGTTGATGAACTGTCAATAGTGAGGTTAAGCTAGCTGTGTAACTTTGAGTCAGAATTAACACCACGAAACACCATATGATCACCACAAACCTCGCCAAGTTACTTACTACTTTCTCCTCTGTAATAAATGTTATTTTGGTAATTAGTATAAATAGAAAAAACAAATAAACAAACTTAGAAAACATTCTTAAAGGCTAACATTACTATTAAAATGGATTTGAAACCATTATTATTGTTATATATGACTGACCAAGAAAACATTCAAACTCTTGGGTTATGATGAGAGTATTAATGCGTAGCTGTAGCACCAACAGCAGTCTAAGTTCAAGCAGCTCAACCAAGAGCTGCAGCCTTAACACAAGTGTGTGCAAGTGAATTGCACATGTAAGGCATCAAGAGTAGCTAGTCTAGATTCAAGATCAATGACAGGCTTGTACAAGTACAGGTGTAATAGAGAAAGGGGATTAGTAAGTCAGAGTTTGATATAAATATCTGTAATCTCTTGTTAATTGATTCATCCAATACAGCATTCAGCTTCTTGTTAGTATATCATGGAATTTCAATCATACAGATTATGTTCAAATTTTAGATTTGAATATGTTAGTTTTGGAAATGCCTCCCCTCCATATTACTATTTTTCATATTCTTTAATACTTTAATTTGTGAGTCTCATTTTGGATCCACGATGATGATCCGAACTATTAATCTCATAATCTTTGTAGCGAAGACTATTTGTGATATCAATGAACAAATAAAAAAATCACATTTTGTTTTATAAACTCATAATTGTTGTCCATCTTAAAAAATAAAATGTAATTTTGTCATATGTCTAGTGATATCTGACGAAATTGATTTTCTGCACAAGTCATCTTTACTACTGTGTCTACGAGATGAACAGTTTGAATCACCATTGTTAGACTGGAATTGGACCACAAGACAGAGTATAGAAGGATATGGATGATAGTGGTATAGAAGCAAATTATTCTTGTTAATTTTTGACTCGTTGTCTACTCTCAAATTAATTTAGTTTTGATGAATCTTATTTGTTAATTGAATAAAGATTTGTAGAAAGATCTATTTTACTCGATTTTACAAGTTTCCTTATTAGTTTTGAATTGGATTGTAAAGAAACTGAATTAATTTGAGAATTGTGCTATAAATATAAGTTATTATGTTGAAATACCTCTTGGGTTTATAATACTTATAGCTCTATAAGTATTCCTTCTTTTTGATGGTGAAAATTATAGTTTGTGGGATTGTCCCTCAATGTTGGCTCCGTTGAACCATGTAATATTTGATGTCTTGTGTGATTGTATATTTGTCTCTATCTTTGTTTGTGTTCTTCTTCCCAATATTCATAAGTATCATCAATTTGATGTGGTTAAATTTTTTAGTTCTCTAAATAATCGAGTAGAAATTTCGGAAGGAAAAAGAAAAGAGGAAAAGGAAAATAACAAAAGTAGAAATTACAATTTTGTTACTTTTCCTTTCTTTTTACAAGTTGAAGATGGAAGCATACCCGAAATGTTATGTTTTGTCTTGCTTGCATGGACAATGCATGACCATATGGAATTGGTTTCTTAATGTTTTAACTCTTGTTGGATAAACAATCCATAAATTCTAGACAACTAATTTGTAGTTGTGATGAGACAAACTGCTGCTATAATATTTTTTCTAGTGTTTTGTGGCTTCAAGCTCTTTATACAATGATATGCAAATGCAGTAAAGAGAAGGAAGAGAGGGAATTACTGTGAGAGAAAACCATGGTTGAGAAAGAAAACCAGACATTGTTGTTGACTTGTCGCAGAGGAGTCCCATTAAAATCTTCATTAATTTCACGTTCAAGGATCAAAATCACAAAACCAATGAACACAAAGAAACAAGTACTTGTCACCCATAGATCCCAAGTCAATGGCTTCAAAAAAACCCATGCACTTTTGTAATTCTTCTTGTCTTTGAAAGGCACGATCATTGTCACACCAGATTCAGTGTATGGGAATGTAAAGTCCACGTAATTAGATCTGTTTTCCCTAATAGTAACATCTCCCACCACAACATCAAATTTCTGTTCATCAAACAAAAAAACCAAAAAAGTGACATATTTATAAATTATAATCATAATAATGCCCTTATTTAGTAATTTCATTTTCACTTTGTCACTACAAATGAGATCACCAAATAAAAATATTATTGTTCTAAAAAAATAATAAGTTGTGTCATATACTTCACACATGACATGATTTTGTTCAAATCTCTAACAAAATTCTAATAAAAAGTGTCAAGTGTAACAAGTTCTTTCTTTTTGTTGATAACAAAAAAAAGTGTAACAAAATAACACTTTAAAATAGTGGACTGTTGAGTTTTGAAATTCATAAAGTAAAATACAAATAAGTCATAATTTTAAAAAAATTTATTATTATTATTTTTAAATACCATTATACGCCTAAATTAAATTATCAAAAAAATTAAATCTGTTTTTCATCTTCTCTTCTTCTGTCGCCACCACACCACCACGTCTGACAATCATCCCAACCTTTTCCACTTCAAACGTATTGGTAAAAATATTCCTTCTAATAATATATATAGCATGGAAGAGTTACAGTAATATATTTTGTTGCAGCCCTTTTATAATAATAATAAAAAATGAATAGTTATAAGTGTATAGAATTTGGTAATCCAACACAATCCTTTCAGTTGAGATGTAATCGCATCCCATATAGGAGAATTATGTCGATAAATTATATTTTGTCCTTTTTATATTTGATTATTTTTTTATTTTGTTTTTTAAATTATTTATTTGTTTATTTATTTTTTCCACTTTAACCTTTTATGTTTCAAAATTTTTCAATTTACTGCAAAAACTAATTTATGTTTAAACTTATACAGAAAATGATGCATTAACAATCACGTAACATAAAAATATTTTATTATATATAACTCACATATAAACTGTAAGATAATAATATATATTTTATGTTAGGTAGTAATTAACGTAATATTTTTTGATTAATTTCGAATAGAAATTAATTTAAGGAGTAAATTAGAAAAAGCTTGAAACAAGAGTCATTGAAAAAAAATAAACTTTAAAGATTAAAGTAAGAAAATGGCCAATCATAAAGAAGAGAAACCCAAAGTAATGTTCAAGGATCGAATTATGTGCGCATAGAAAAACACATTAAATTGGAAAAAAATATAATTAAAATAGTTTATAAATTACGGTGGGAAGAGGCGTTTAATTAACCTACCCCAAGAAAAAGTTGGTGCAGCAAGATGTCAAAACCCCCTGCTCTCCATAAGGCTTTTCAAAGGGAATGTACTCGTACGGAACCGAATACGGTAGCGCCACCATTACAGCTTCGAAAATGTCTATACAGTACCCAGTGACCATCGTCCTGTTAGTGATAGAATCCCTCGTCACCCTCACAAAATCAGTATAAAAATTCTTCACTGGAACTGCCACTCTCAGCACCTTTCCATTTGTTGGTACCACCCATCCCTTCGGAGTATCTGTAGTATCACCTTCAAAACTCAAAAAAAATTAAAATTAAAATATAGACCCCTTTTCAATAAAATAATGCTACAATGACTAATTTATTTCTACCATCTTATTTTCTCGTTTAATTTGTCACTTTACTTATTGTCACTAAATTGGAGGTATACATGAATAGTTAGACCATTACACTAATGTTATGTTGACCGATAAAATGATAGTATATACTACAATATATAAGAGTTTTAGAAACTAAATTTTTTGGTCTCTAAAAGTAAAAATTTTGTTGCAAAAGACACTTAGACACCAATTTCTATCATTGTGTAGATAGTCACTAAAAGGTCGAAAAGTCAAAACTAAGGCTTTTAGTGACGAAATTTTAAAAATGTCACTAATAAATACACTTTTAGGAACAAAATAATTTGGTCTCAAAATGGTTTATTTTTTAAGACAAAAAATTTGGTCCTGAAAAGAAAATAATTCATCACTAATATCCAATTTTTGTTGCCAAAAATATAATGACACTTTTCGCAATAAAAATATTTGGTCCCTAAAAAATAATTGTCCCTAAATTTTGGTCTCTAAAACCTTAATTTTTTTATAGTGATAATATGGTATAAAAGTCTAATTAGTGTAACATTATTGTTTTTAATAAAATGAAAAGTGTGTGAAAGAGTAATCAAAATGAACCCAAAAATAATAATAATAATAATTTATTGGAATAGGCTTTTTTTCAGTTCATAGAATCCAGTTGAGGCAATTTTGAGCTCACCTTGGGCTCAATTCGATAATTCAGACTGTTCATATTGTATGATTTATTAAGTAAATCATTAATGCGAAAAGTTTTTTTTTTTTTAAACACAAATGATCCAACCATATGACTACTAATGTTTGCGCAATTTAATTTTTAGATATGCGGCAAGACCAAGAATATGAACCATTCAGATAAACGAAGTGGGCCTAGTATGAATCCGATTGTTTCAACTTGACATTTAAATGGATAGAAGTTAAATTATCAGTCAATCCTATATGATAGACTTAAATAATTATAAATCTTGTACACTTTTTTGATGCACCAATAAGCCTTAAAATATTTATTTGACCTCAATGCTTTTAAAGATATTAATAAGTGAAAAAATGAGCTTAACTTGGAAGTAAATAAATCAAGTCAATAGAATTGGCCTGTAAATCCCCTTAACGGAACAAAGGAAGCCTTGTAATAAAATGGAAGTAGTGTAGAAGAGTATCAAAAAGAAATAATTATTGTACATAATTAAAATATAAAAAGTTATAATGTTATTGAGATTTATTTTAAATGTTACAATAAGTGATACTTAAAATAAATTTGAATCACACAATTCCTTTCCTGTCTATGTTTTAATTCTGTCTATACATATAGCTTTGTTATTATAACAGGAAAAAAAAAGTGGAAGTAGTCGAGGAATAGCTGCTATAAATGGAAAAAATTCATAAGTTAGTATATCACCTGGCCATATAATAGCTTTAAGGTTGGCTTGAGATGTTGAGTAATCCTTGTAACTCGTATTTACTGCATCAAACTTTAATTGTCTTACAATTCCATGTTCCGGTGTCCAAAATTCGATCCCTCTCGGCCCATTTCTGATCACATTCACAATCTCAAAAGCAGACAATTGTAGTTGCCCATCAACAAAACTGAAATTTCCACTAAGTCCTCTAAATCTAGAGCTTGAAAGAGCTTGACAAAGATGAATACCATTTTGAGACACCCCAACACTTTCAAAGTCAGTGGTTGAATTTTTTGCAATGTTGGAAATGCTCAAAATCAACGGGCCAACTTTTTCAACAGCCATTGCCAGGGCTGTGGCCGCATCGTATGCCCATAACCCAAAAACATTTAGATCACTAGTAGTTTTCTCTTGGTGCATTTTGTTTTTCCACCTACTAATAAAATCTTCAAGCTTTTTACTTTTTGGAACGTGTGGTTGTACACCAATCACCCCTTGCATTGAGTCGATGATGATTGAAGGGTCAAAAAAATTCCAAGAATTCGTTATCCCATCAGTTATGATCCAGACATACCCTTCACTCATCATCCCGATTTCATTTGCTTTGGTAAATAAGCGAGCGCTAAGAGAGCAAGTCATGTGTACTATAAAAACCCGGGTTTGCATAGTCATTAGCTTGTAAAGCTCTGCAACAATTTCTTCATCACTGGCCACAGGACGAATTGTACTTTTGTACAGAACACGAATTTCATTTTCTTGAAATGTATCGGTCAAAAATGGAATCAAACCTTCTCCATACTCATTTTCTGTGTAAATGGGTACAACTTCTTTCCATCCAAGAGCTTGAATTATAGCCGTTATGGGTTGTACTTGAGATGAATCATTTAGAGCAGCTCGAAAAAAAGGGAAAAGTTAGGGATCATGAAAATTTTGTCATGAAAATGATTATGAAAAATTTATGATCCTTGGATTACCTTGATTAGTGTGTGGTGCTTTATTCTAAGTGTAATGCAAGGGTCACAAAGCTTTCATGATTATTTTCATGAAAAAATTTTCATGATACCTAGCATTGCTGCGGAAAAAATATGGACTCCGAAGATAAGAGAGGGAAGGACTTGTTGCAGAGAATGAAATAATGGGGACATGAGCTTCTTCTCCAAGATGAATTAGAAAATTTGCTTGCATGGATGTCAATGGCCCAATGATGGCCTTCACTTGTTCTGTTTTCAGTAGTTCCACAGCTGCATTTTACACGTACAAGAATGAAATGATATTATTAAGATTAACTCTATATGTTGTTTAGACACATTTCTCTAAATTTTGAAGTTGTGACTTGGGGTGCTTACAAAGGAGAGATTTGAGGTTCAAAACTCCATGAACTACTTTGAGGTTCAAAGCTCCATGAACTTGCCTCGACTAATCTCTGACCATTGCCATGTTCTTGGCAAGGAAGATAGGAGAGATTGAGGCCCAAAACCTTTTAGATTTCTTAACTGTTGGCTGTTGCACCCACAGTTCCTGACTTCTGCTGAAAAATCATGGAAAGAAGCACTAATTGAAGCTTGGGCTGGCAACAGACTTTTCAGTAAGTTAAATCACTTAAAAAAAGTTTTGAAGGCTTGGAATATGAAGAAGTTAGGAATCTTGCTAACCAACTAAAAGTTGTGGAAGAAGATTTGCATCTTCTTGATCTTAAAGCAGAGGAAGGCTCATTAGAAGATGATGATAGGTCTAGAAGGTCCACCCTCAAAGGAGATTTGTGGAAATTAAGCAAAAGGCTGGAGTGGCTTTGGCTTCAAAAATCTAGCAAGATTGGGCTTTGAAAGGCGATCGAAGATAGATTTTTTCACATCATGGCCTAGTCTAGACAATACTTGAACTTAATCAATTCTGTCTCAGTTGGAGGTGTTGCACAAGATGATCCAGCCATCATAAGACATGAAGTGTGGAGCCATTTTAAGGCTGCCTTTTCAGAGTGAAGGAAAATATGCAGGTAATCATATTACCTGAAGTGGAAATAATTTAGATTGGATGCTTGAATTACGAGTCTCGTCCGAAAAACTCTTCATCGTTAATTGAGAAGCTATACCTGAAGTGGAAATAATTTTAGATTGGACACTTGAATTATGAGTCTCGTCCGAAAAACTCTTCGTCTTCAATTGAGAAGCTACCAGAGTTTCTCAATGTATTATCCACACTCCAAATCCCTAGGTACCTAAGAGGGAAGAACAAAGAGAAATTTTGCAGAGATTTTTTAAGTAAAGCTCCCACAACAATACTATGTATATTATTTTCTTTATATCAAATATATAGAGATTCTCTATTGATAGAAGTGGAGTTATAGTCTCTCACAATAACTCAAATACCTCCTAAAGATAATCCCTTTACTTATCTTATTTAAATATGTGAATTATCAATAACCCATGTGGAAGTTTCATAGGTAATGGATCGGGTCAAATCTGACCCAATTATCAATAACCCATCTGTTTGTTGTGGCTTTTTCTAGGCAAGAGGTGATCTTTGTAATGGTTGTCATGGTTGAATTCTCTTTAACCATAGGAATTGTGCTGCAGATGATTGTGCAGTATCTTTGGTGCTAACTTAGCTGGAATCATAGATTTTTGCTTTGATATTTATAGCATGATTCCATTTGTTCCGCTTTTCCATTTATTGATGTATGATTCAAGGCTTCATTTTGATTCCTATTCAATAAAAGTTTCTTTTACTAATAAAATAATTAATTTTTGCCGATCTAATAATAATAATTTTAATAATTTAAGGTTGACATTCTCCCTAGTTGGAATCTCCAACAGCTTTCAGTAAATTTACCACCAAATTTATTTTATGATCTTCATTATTCATCTTATAAGGTTATTCAAAAAGATCATCTATTTGAAAAATAATAAGTAAACAAATAAAATTGAATTAATTGAACAACTATAGTCATATGATTAAATCGCATTTGTCTTAAAAATAGTCAATCTATTTTCAAAATCATGCCATTCATTTTACAAAAGTAAAATTTATTTGATGATGGAATTACAAAAATATTGCAAAATGGAAGAAAACTCCAGAGAGAGTCAACTAGTACCCTCCAGTTAAAGGGATAGAATTCTCCACAATAATCTTTCTTGTAACAATCTTTCAATATTAGTCTAAGTAGGTAATTTAAGTTCAAAACATAATTAATTATGATTTAAGTAGATGATTTAAGCTTAAAACCATTCTTGATCATGCAAAATTATTGCAAGAAAGTAGTATAGAGAATCCTACTCCCTAGTTGAATTAGCAACATGAAAGAATTCTTCCCTATAATTTATTGTGAATTTGCCAAAGAAGAAGACGCTTGGGGCATTGTTAAGTTGTCTGCATTGGATGATGGACCAAGATAGCCCCTTTTATGTTCGGTCATTTTCTCATGTTAAGTTTTTTTTTTTTTTTTTTATAATTTTTTAAATTTTTAATTTACTCCTAAACTAAAGTGTTTTTAAAATTAGACAGAAAATATCACAATAACTATCACATAATATAAAAACTATATTATTATATTAGAGTTTAAGTTTATGTCAATAGTGTGAACATATATAATAAAATATTTTTATATCACGTGATTGTGTTATTTTTTGTTTAATTTTTAACATAGCCTTATTCACAAAAATCTATGCACTCACAAAAAGAATATTAAAAAAAAATCTTGTGAGATAATTTTCTGTTTTTATTTTTCCTATTTTTTCTTGGATTTATAAAAATATTGTATTAATTAATCTTGTTATTTATTACATTCCAATATGTCAAACAAGCCTTGTATATATCGTATTAGCTATTTCTGATGAATGTGTGACGTCTATGAGAGTTACATATTGTCTTAGTTACATTACATCGCTATCTTGAAACTCAACCACTTTGATTTGTTTGGTTAAAATTTTAAATATATATATATATATAATACTTAAATAAAACGACCTTGACTTTCTATTAGACGGATTTAAAAGGAAAGATTGTGTTTTGTTAAGTTTTCAAATGGATTTTTTTGAGCTCAAAATTCAAAATTTTGTTTAGTTTATAATTTTTTAAAATTATTTTCAATTACTTTTTTCTATCTTTTCTCTCATTCTTTTACATCCTACACATTAATCAATAATTTTTTTCTCTCCTCTCTCTCATTATCTCATATCTTACATATCAATCAATCATTTTTTTCTCTCACACCCATCTATTAAACTATAATTCATCCCAAATTAATGAACTCCACCTACAAAACGATTTTCAAAATATAAAATCAAACAAAATTTTGAATTTTGAAAACTCTTTTCAAAAACTAATCTTTCACAATTGATTTCAAAATCAAATGCTAAATTTTTTTACTCAAAATTAAAATAAAATCATTTAAAATGAAGGAAAAAAAAAATGAGAGAAGGTTACCCAAAAGCTGACAAAAATATCATATAAAATGGCTTATTTTAAGCATTAAAAAAAATAATGTGTATCAAAGGTTATTAAAATCGAGATCTTACTTTGAATCGTTAGAAGAGTTTACAGGATTAGATCGAGGATCGTAAGTTCCTATCGAAAATGACAAATTACCAAATAATTTAATTTAAATAAACATTTCTTAAATAATATATACAAAATAAGCCTAATTTATACTAAAAAGAAGTGAAGATATTGTGAAAAATATATTTCATATAAAATGTAAATATAACATTATACAATAGAAAACTCAATGATAAAAGTTTTACATTTTATTATAAAAAAAAAAGGGTGAAGAATAAGAATTTTATAACAAGACACTTTGCAAAATAATGCATAAAAAGTTTTAAATTTTTTTTTAACAAAATTGGATATATGAAAATAGCTTGAGAACTCAAGAGAGCGGTTTAATACAATTCAGAGGACCTTACTTGCCGAGCTAAACGAGCGAACAATAGAGACCGGACTGACAGAGAATTATCTCGACCAAATGGGGCCTGAACTCTAACCGAGCAAACTCAAACTGGATCGGCCCAGGCTAGCTCGGCCCAAACACACTTGGACCTAATTTAGCCAGCCATTACCACGGCCCAAGGCTAGATTATGAAGTCTCTCTCTCAATTGCCCCTTAATTCCGTCCGCGCTAGTATGACTGGGATTACATGCTCCGACCGGGGTCGATCCTCTGCCCGGCCTTACTCCGCAAGCCATCAATCGCGCTAATCTCCATGCTCGGTCTCTTGACTTGCTCGGTCGGCTCCTCGACTTGCCAACCTGTCTCTTTATTACTGACACTGCCATCAATACAGACGCGTCATTCATTCATTGGCCTCAAACAACCAACCCAGCCGTCCCACGCCGTCTTCTCAAATTCGAACTTTTGGTGCCTCTTCTCCTCTTACATATACGTCACTTGCCCCTTCACATTTCTTCCTTACTGTTCATCTTCCCTCCCAGACAACCTAGCAACCCAGATCTACAGTGCAACCCCCTCTAGCCAACACTATTCTCGCCCACATCATAGCATCCATCTGGTGGATTTGGCTTCGCTGTTGTTGCATAGGAGTATCTCCGCGCTTGAAGGTTCGATTCTCGCTTCCAAACCTGTAAGTTCTTCGAATCTCTTCTGTCATTATCTCTATTCCTGGGCTTTCCATGTTCCTAAATTCAACTCTCATAGATGAGTTTAGGGTACGAGAACTGTAGGTCTTAGGACCTCGCACAAAGTAAACTTAGGATGTTGCCCCCAAAAACCTTCTCTGCCTCTCTTCCCTCAGCTGTTCATCATCTTTTGTGATGAACACGAGAGGATCTGGGACGGACCAGGCTCCAGGTCCTCATTTAATCCCAAAAAATACCAAAATCGGGCAAGCTGTAAGTTTGTGAGACTTGGGTGGGAATCGAGCTAACAGAATGCTAGACCGCTAGACCGTGCTAATATCTGGTTCGCTCGAGCGACTGAGCTTCTGGTGTACCACTGACCGAGATGTTGTTGCATTTCCTGTGATCGAGCTAAAGTCAAGCTCGTTTGCGCGACCGCGCTATCACTTATACTTGACTTTTACTACAGAGTCCTAGGGGACCAGACACCAACACCAGGGCTCTCAAAGGCCGAGCAGCCTTCGCACGAAACTTTGCCAAACCAAAACTGCCGTGCTGAAACAGGCCGGCTTCACATGGGGCGTTACCGCTTCCTAGTTGACATGCCGGGTGCACTAGCCGTGTTCCAGGAAAAATATAGCGTCCCCGCAGACATACATATTGAGCTCGGTGTGGAGGACACCACCCCATGGGGTAGACTGGACCAATGCCCCTTCACCGTGCTTTCCATAATCGAAGGCGGCCTACGTTTCCCAGTTCAGCCTCTAATGTGTGAGTTCCTGAGGCGCACCGAGCTAGTGCCAACATAGGTTTCAACAAACACCTTCAGAATAATAAACGGGGTAGCCGAGCTGAACAACCGGCTTGGCATAAACCTAGGATTGGCCGAGATTTTACGTCAATACACCCTCGGGCATACAGGCGACGGGCTTAATTACTACCTGAAGATTAGATCGAGCAAGGAAAAGCTTGTAACCGACACCCCAGATAAAGACATGCACGATGATGACTTTTTTTGGGTATCTGGGAAGTATGAAACGGCCGATGTGCCCGGCTGGTACATCAGCAAGAACTTTGGTTCGACATGTAAGCCATGCTCACTCACCGGTCAAATTACTGTCCTTTACACTTTTGTACTAATGGCTTTTTTTTTTTTTTCCTTTTTTTTTTCTTTGCAGCTATCGAGGCCTTATAAGCGAATTACTTCAACCCAAATGAGGTTGCCATCAGAGCTGCACTGCGGTATCGTCACCGAGACTGCCATGATCTTCTTGGTCACGTACCGAGCTACCGCTACTCGGCTCCCCGCAGAAGTAGAGTCACAGACTTTCTACGGGGCACCATCCCCACCGCTTGATCCAACACTACCAGACGTGCCCCTAATCCGGCTAACCGAGGAAGAAGAGATGGCCGAACGGAGCCGTATCAAGAACCTCATCACTGTCACATCCGCCGCGTTGCCTAGCATCCCCCTCCACGCGTCAATGACCGGTCAAACATCTAGGACCGTGATTGCCTTGGCGTCGACCACTACGGTGCAAGCCAGCAAGGAAAGTCGTCGAGCCGGAAAAAGGTCTTGGTCTGCTGACCCAACTGCCGAGCTTGTGGCCGAGTTGAGCACCGAGCAACCAACGGAGGGGTCTGTGCCAACACCCCCATGGCAACCGCAATTGAAACACCGGGGTAAGGAGATCTCGGCCAACGCCTTGGTCAAGGGTGATAAAGAACATCTCTTGGCTTTTGACCTGACGAAAGCATTACTTCTGCCGAGCGATGTGACCGGCAGTGACCACGTACCCGACACCCAGCTCGTGAAGTCCTCGGTTAAGTCTATGACTTGGGTAAGAGCTCTGCACGCTTACTCAAATTTGCTCAAGTGTTTGCATGGCTAATCCTCTTACTTGAACTCTAGCACGTCCTCTTACAGGCCATCCAGAAACAACATCTTGTGCTGGACTGGATTCACAAACTCCGGCAAAAAGTGACCGATGCCAACAATCAGGTCAAGCATCTAGAAACTGAGTTGGGGAGGTCTAAGGCTTTGCTCGAAATGGCCAATGCTGACAACGCGAGACTCCTTGGCCAGCTCGGCAAGGCCGAGCAAGAGAGAGACGAGATGAAAGTCCAACTTGCAGCCGAAAAAGAAGCGAAGAAGGCCACCGTGGACAAGGCCAACAATCTCGGTTTCCAAGAGGCCGAAGACAATTACTCCAAGCAGGTTGAAGCCACCAAGGACATTTATTTCAAGTCCGGTTGGAAGGCCGCTTATGAAAAACTCGGCCAAGGATCAGAGACCGAGGTGTTGGCTTCTCTTCCCCTGGCCTTCCTGCCGGTCTACCTGATTCCTTATGCCAACGAAGTCTTCAACGCTTTGCAAGAGGAGGTAGAAAAAGAAGCCGAGGATGAGGGTAGCTAGCCGGAGCTCGGTAAGAAGGAAAAGGCTGCTGTTGTTGACCTAGAGGTCGCGACAGAAGGAGCCGGGGATGAGTTTGCCGACCTCTCCCCGTTAGCGTAGTTTAGACTTGTTTCTGTTAATTTCTGTTTGAATTTTTGTAACCGGGCTACAAGCCCCACTACATGTACCTTTTTTTTCCAATCAATGAAAAGTTCTCATTTTGCTTGTACTCTTGCAATGTTTTGCTATTGTTAATTCTGTAACCGTACTATTTTTGCACGGCGAAAGAAGCATCTCGGTCAAAATCCTGAACTCTTCATTTCTTCGACAAAAATGACTGGAGTTGAACAACCCATCAACCCATTGGCCGAAATAAAACATCTCGGCAAAAATATTAGAGTAAAATAAATCATTAACTCCTCTAGCCGAGATAAATCATCTCGGCAAAAACGCTGGAGTTGAACAAATCATCAACTCAATTGGCTGAGATAAAACATCTCGACAAAAATGCTAGAGTTGAACAAATCATCAACTCAATTGGTTGAGGTAAAACATCTCGGGAAAAATACTGGAGTTGAACAAATCATCAACTCAATTGGCCGGGGTAAATCATCTCGGTTGAAGACTAAGAGTTGAGCAAATCGTCAACCCTTCTAGCCGGATAAATCATCTTGGCTAAAAATTCATAGTTGAACAAATCATCAACTCTTTTAGCCGGGGTAAATCATCTCGGCTGAAAATTCATAGTTGAACAAATCATCAACTCTTTTAGCTCGGTTGAAAATTCATAGTTGAACAAATCATCAACTCTTTTAGCCGGGGTAAATCATCTCGGCTTTAGAGATGTTTACCCTCGTTTACTGCATTACTTTGAACACAACAGACTTCCTAAGCAGAAACAATTCATTTCTATTACATTGGCAAACGGAGTATTACATTCAGAGATAAAAGGGGAACTTGTCCCTTCACAAAAAATTACAGACAAAAAACAAAGACTAAAAATAGTACAGCTTGAGGTTGGCCATATTCCATGGTCGGGGTATGCCTTTGCCATCCAAGTCCTCTAAGTAGTTTGCCCCCTTACCCGCCAGACCGATTATCCTGTATAGCCCTTCCTAGTTTGCCCCTAGCTTGCCTTCTCTCAGTACCAAGGTGTTGCCCATCACCTTCTTTAAGACCCAGTCCCTGACTTTAAACGGTCTAGGGTGCACTGTTTTGTTGTATTTCTTGGACAATTCTTGTTGGTATGCGGCCACGTGGATTAGCGCCTTTCTCGGCGCTCATCAGCTAGGTCTAATTCCAGGGTGATGGCTTCAGAGTTCAGCTCGGGCTCAAAATTTTCGCTGCGGATGGTGAGCATACCAATCTCCAATGTGATGACTGCCTCCATGCCATATACTAGGGCAAAAAGGGTCTCCCCGGTCGAGCGTCTCGGGGTTGTCCGATATGCCTAGAGGACACTAGATAGCTCCTCGGCCCATTTGCCTTTGGCCTTCTCCAGCCACTTCTTCAACCCATCTAGAATGGTCTTGTTTGAAGCTTCAGCTTGGTCGTTGGACTGAGGGTAAGCCGGGGTGAAATTGTAGAATTCTATCTTCAATTCCTCACAAAATCCTCTAAACAGCCGCCCGTCAAACTAGGTGCCATTATCAGATATCAAGGCCTTGGGGACGCCGAACTGCGTTATCACATTTTGGCAAACAAACCGTTTGACATCCTTCTCTTTGATGGTTGCTAAAGGCTCTGCTTCAACCCATTTGGTGAAGTAATCGATCGCCGCAATGAAGAACTTTCGGTTGCCTGGTGTTGTTAGGAGTGGTCCTACTATGTCCAACCCCCAAATTGCGAAAGGCCAAGGACTTGTGAGGGGGAGAAGTTCTCTGGGCGGCTGGTGAGTTTGGTGGGCAAATTTTTGGCATTTTTCGCATTTTCTAACATATTTCTACGCGTCTTCCTATATGCACGGCCACTAATATCCTTGCGAAATAGCACGATAGGCCAAAGATCTCCCCCCTGATGTGACTTCCGCACATGCCTTCATGGATTTTGTAAAGGAAAGCTTCTACGCGGTTTGGACGAACACACTTAAGGTACGGACCGGTGAATGACTTCTTGTATAAAGCGCCAGATGGAGAGAGCCAAAACCGCTCTAACTTTATCCGAACTTTATGTGCTTCCTTTTTATCAGCCAGAAGGGTCCGTTCTTTCAGAAAAAGGATGATAGGGTCTATCCAAGAGGGGCCAAGCTCGGTGCAGAGTACTTCCGTCTGCTCGGAGTCCTTAATACTAGGCCTTGGAAGAAACTCGATCAGGAGAGGACTGGGAGTTGAACTGTCGAACATGGAAGCTAAACCGGCCAACTCATCCGCTCGGCCGTTTTCTTCACGACTTATTTGTTGGATCCTTATTGCTTGGAATTCCTTGATGTGTTTTCTCACTAGGGCTTGGCACTTGGCCATCCTGCCATCTTTGGCTTCGTACACTCCGGACACTTGGTTGACAACGAGTTGGGAGTCGTTGAAGACCATCAGCTCGGATGCGCGCAACTGGAGTGCGCTTTTAAGTCCGGCCAGTAGTGCTTCGTACTCCGCCTCGTTGTTTGAAGCTGGAAATCTGAGCGTGATAAAGTGTTCGATGGTTAGACCGTCCGGTGAGATCAAAACTATGCCCAGCCCGGCGCCGTGCCGATTTGAGGCGCCATCTATAAAAAGTTTCCACATTTCACCAACGAAGAGTTTCCAACATTCTGAGGGATCCTGGGAAGCTTGAAGGTTGATGGGATCACGGTCGCTCGGCTGCTGGGCTACAAGTTCACGGCTGACTATTTCAACAGACACGTCTTCATCCCTCCTCAGCGATGCGGCGCCGGACCCAACAAGTTAATCTGTTATTCCCAAGTCCATCGTCGCATTGTCGGGCTGAAGTACACTACTGACTGAAGGTTCTGTGGATGGGCGCGCAAGTTCCGCGTCGCCAACATCACTTTGTTATGCAATTTCCGTTGGGCTTACATTCGCTACCCCGCCTGCCACGGTAAGATCCACCGGGCATACTGGGTGAATTCTATGTGAGAATTCAGCGACAAAGTTGGCCAAGGCTTGGGCTTTGATAGTGGTTCGGGGTTGAAACTTAACGTCGAATTGCCCTAGTTCGACTGCCCACTTCAAAATTCGACCAAAGAAATTCGTCCGCTCAAATAAGGCTTTCAAAGGGAATTCGGTCAACACCACGATTGTGTGAGCATAAAAGTAGTGCGCCAGTTTCCTGGAGGCCATCATTAGCGCCAAAGCAAGTTTTTCCAACGGCAAGTACCTCGACTCTGCCGGTAACAAGGTTTTGCTCACGTAAAAGATAGGGATATGTTGGATGCCTTCTAACCAGACAAGCACTGCGCTAACTACATGTTGAGAAACTGCTAGATAAATGTAGAGTTCTTCGCCGAGCTTGGGTGTCACCAAGAGTGGGGCGGAAGACAAATACGTCTTGAGTTCAGCCAAGGCCCTGTCACATTCCTCGTCCCATGAAAACTTGGACATCAAGGCACGAAAGAAAGGGCGACAACGATCTGATGACCGGCTCATGAATCGGTTAAGCGCGGTTTCCATACGGGCAAGATGTTGCACGTCCTTTGTCGAGTTGGGCTGCTTTAACTCTTGTATGGCTTTGATTTTTGAGGGGTCTGCTTTGATGTCTAGGTTTGTGACTAAGAAACCCACGAATTTCCCCGATCCCACGCCAAAGGCGTACTTTGACGCATTCAGGCGAAGCTTGTGTTGTTTGAGAATGATGAACATCTTGGCTAGGTCGGATAAGTGGTCGGTCTGCTTCTTGCTTTTGACCACCATGTCGTCGATGTAAGCCTCCATTGTGCGGCCTAGCAGAGAGGCGAACATCTTGGTCAGCATTCTCTGGAAAGTCGCCCTGGCATTTTTCAAACCAAAAGGCATGACTCTATAGCAGAACAATCCCCTTGGGGTCGTGAAAGAGTTTATCTCGCGGTCGGGTGCATGCATGGCGATCTGGTGATAACCGCGATATGCGTCTAGGAAACTGAGCCAGCTGTGTCCGGCTGTAAGATCCACTAGCTGGTCTATTCTGGGCAGAGGAACGCTGTCTTTAGGGCAAGCTTGATTGACCGTCTTGTAATCCACGCAAACTCGCTACTTCCTATTCTTCTTGGGTACTACGACTGTGTTTGAAAGCCACCGAGGGTAGTGCACTTCCTGGATGGCCCTTACCTCTAGCAGGTTCTTCACTTCCTCCGCGACTACCTCGGCATGATGAAGGGCTGATCTTCTCGTTCTTTGAATGACAGGACGCGCATCAGGGAAAACATTGAGTTGGTAGCAAATAAAGCTTGGATCAATGCCAGGCATGTCATATGGTGTCTATGCAAAGACTTCGATATTCGCCACCAAGAACTCCACCATCTCGGTCCTTTCTTGGGCGGTAAGACTCGATCCCAGCAAAAAGAACTTGTCAGGCTTTTCTATGTCGATCCGCACCTCCACCAACTCTTCAACAACCTTTTCCTCGGCCCTGGTGCTCACGTCATCGAGGACACTCTAGTCTTCCGGACCTTCGATCATTTGCACGAAGCCTTTGGCTGCTCGGCTCCCGTTCATTGCCACAAAACACTGCTTCGCCATGACTTGATCGCCCCAAATCTCCTCAACTTCCCCCGTAGCCGAGGGAAACCTCATGACTTGGTGGTAGGTTGATGCTACCGCCTTCATGGCGTGAAGCCATCCCCTACCAAGGATCAGATTGTATGTGGATGACACCTTCAATACCCAGAACTCCACCTGCTTGACTACGGATCCAGCTTTGACCGGCAGGATTATCTTTCCCATTGGCCACTCTGGTTGTGAGTTAAAACCAACCAACGGCGAAGTTGCTGGAGCCAAGTCTGTATCTCAGAGTTTGAGCTGCTTAAAGGCGTCGTAATACATGATCTCGACCGAGCTGCCTTGGTCGATTAAGATGCGCTTAACATCGAAGTTTCTGATGCGAAGGGTGACCACCAGGGCATCATTGTGCGGCGTTTGAATGCGCTCAAGATCCCCACTTGAGAAGCTAGTCACATTTTTCTCCTCGGTCTTGCCTCTTTTGGTTGTGGGCTGGACCGACAAAACTTCCCTCATATGTTCTGCCTTTTTTATCATCCCTCGGAGCTCGCATACTCGCACTGGCTCTACTATACCATGGATCACATTGACCACTCCTTGGAGGGGTGCCTCTAGGTCATCCGAACCACTTGGCTCAGCCGGTGTGCGGTGCGCGGCCCTGACGTCCCCATTGATATAATGGTCCAAGTGACCGGCTGCCACTAACTCCTCCAAGTGTTGCTTCAAGGGCAAACAGTCCTCCGTCCGGTGGCCTCTTCCCTATGAAATGCGTAGCGGTGCCGCGGATTGAAGCCCATTTACGCATCACCTAACTTAGCGGGAAACCGGACGTAATCCTCGTCGCGGATTTCACTAAGTATGCGGTAGATCGAAATTTTAAAAACCGTGGTGATGCCCGTCCGAGCATTCAACTTTCTGTTCGCATCTGCTGCGTCATCACGGGGATAATCCGCTCGGTCATTGTGTTGACCTTTACCCCGGTTTCTACGATCCGGATCGCGGTCAGATTCCCTTGTGCGGTCATTTGGACGGTTTGTCTCATGTCCAATCACGTGTACCTTTCCAGCCACTCTCTTGTCCGTTACCACTGGATCTGCCTTCGCGGTAGACGTCGCCATATCATTCTCTACTCGGATGTGCTTATTGATGCGTTGCATCAGCTGCCCCATGAAAGTTGGTTGGTTCACCGTGAGCGAGTCCCTTAGTTTATGTCCGACCGGGAGACCGCGCTTATATTGGGTAATTGCTAGGTTGGTCGGGCAATCTAGGATCTCATTAAAGGTTTCCCAGTACCTGGCGTTGTATGCTTTGAGGGAGATACTCGACTCCATCTTGACGTTCAGGAGGTGGTCCACTTCCTTTGACGTTTTGGTATTGGTTTTGAATCGAGTGGCGAATGCTTCCGCCAACTGCTGCCACCTTTCGATGCTTTCCTTCGGAAGCCTCTCAAACCATTTCAAGCCCAACTTGCCCAAACTCGATGGGAAAATAAGGCACATGAGAGCATCATTATGCCTATGTCCAGCCATGACCTGCCGGAAGTGGCTTACATGCATGTACGGATCGCTTTTCCTGTCATAAAGCGTAAACTTGGGCTGGTGAAAGCCCGCTAGGTGCGGTGTGGTCTCTATCTCAAGGGAGAAGGAGGTGGCGTTCAATCTCGCCAAATCTTTGTCCAGAGGGGCAGGCACGGCTGAACGGGATGGCGGCATTATGACCTCCTCACTGGCGTGACCTCCGTAGGATAACCGCTGGAGCGCCGGCACCCTTTGAACCTCCTGTTGGCGTGCTCGTTCCTTCAAGACGTCCTTCAAGTCCTCCGAACGAGTGGAGTAGGAATATCTCGACATCGTCGGTGGATGTGAGGGATGGTAGCTGCTATCTTGTGCGCTAAATTTCTCAGCAGGCGGCTCTAAGTCCCAAGCCCCATAGCTTCTGGTGATGGAAAGGGAGGGCGTGTGCCACTGGTTCTGGTCACCTGAGCGATGGGGTTGGGTGCGCTCACTGTGGTCTCCCACACTCCAGTAACACCCTTCTCTTTGACTTGCCGTTTGAGAGCTTCCATCTCTGCCGCCATTCTCTAGATGACGGCGTCTTGGTCCCTCAACTTGTGCTCCAGGCGTTGAGCATGCGACCCTCTTCGCCGCCGGTGTCCGTCTGGACTCCGTGAGTGACCGAAACTCCTGGCGCGCTTATCTCGCGCATCTCTTGGAAGTCCTCCTGGGGAAGTCTCTAGGCCCGCCATCTTCGGAAAGGCGGGTAGTCCGTCTCTCCGTCGAACTGACTCTAGGGTAATATCGTCGATGGCAGACAATGGTGCTTTGTCGTTGTTTGCCATGGAGGGCGACCCGATGAGCTTGGAGGGCAAGGTTGTGTCTGCTCATGGTTTCCCACAGACGGCGCCAATTGTACGGGGAGAAAATATTCGACACCACCCGTACTCCTCGCGTCCAAGCTGCACCTTCCTCCGATCGTCCTGCGAACACAATGAATGTGAGCTACCCGGCGGTGTGTTGCTGGAAAATCCCTTCGACGGTCAAGTTAGCACACGTTCAGAGAGAAAGAAAGAGAGAGAAGAGAAGACAGTGTGCGAAAGTCTTTCTCACCAGCCGATGTTCCATGCCCAGCATGGGGGGCGCAGTCACGTTTATATACTTTCTACACTCCCCTCTGCGTCCATTCGCCCATTGACGCGTGGACCTGCTCTCTTATCACGCTCTCCCACGTGTCAGCGCAAATTCAGCTAAACACCATCTAACCAAACCGCCAAACGGCGTTGGCGCGAGTCGGCAGCCCGGCAGCGCTAACCCAGCCTCCGATGACCATGGTACTTTGCGAGACATACAATATTCCACGCCGAGATCCTTTATGACCGAGCTCAGTAGCCCTCAGTTATGACCGAGCTCCTGCTCGGTTAGGCCAGTCTGCGGAGGACCTTACTCGCCGAGCTAAACGAGCGAACAATAGAGACCGGACTGACAGAGAATCATCTCGGCCAAATGGGGCCTAAACTCTAACCGAGCAAACTCAAACTAGATCGGCCTAGTTCAGCTTAGCCCAAACACACTTGGACCCAATTTAGCCGGCCATTACTACGGCCCAAGACCAGATTATGAAATCTTCCTCTCAGTAACATTACTCTTTGAAAATAAAATAAAATAAAACTGTATATACGGGTGTCAACCCTACTTTCAAGTAGGAAAGTAGTACAATAAACTTTTCTTTCTAAATGATAATAGTGTATGCCGGTGTCAAACTTTTTTTTCTTCAATAGTTGTTTATAATATAAGTTATATCCTAAATAACTTAATCAATAACTTTATCTCTGCTAATTAATTCCGTAAAGCCTTTCTAAAAAAAAATAATTCCATAAATCACTCATCCTCTCACTTTATTTCCTTCTCTCTCTCTCTCTCTCTCTCTCTCTCTCTCTCTCTCTCTCTCTCTCTCTCTATATATATATATATATGTTTTCTAATTTCTACTCACCAAAAATTCCTAATTTATCTGCCTTTTGTTATGTCAAATATTCTTAAAATCATATATAAAATTATCTTACATACAAAAAATTCTCTATTTTTACTTTTACTTAAATTATTTTAAGAAATCAAAATTTTAAAGGGAAATTTAGCCAAAACTCCTCCATTGAACTCTTATTTGGTAAAAATGACGGCGTAATTTATTTTGCTTCATAAACCCCTTAAGGAGAAAACACATAATTGAGTAAGGACAAAGTAAAATATCTTTTTCTTTTTTTCCTTGGATAATATTACTAGAGTAACATGTTATGTTACTGTGAATCAGATTAACATGTTACTGTTAAACAGAGTAACATGTTACTGTTACTGTTTACATCAATTTCGACGGTAATAAATTTATTTTTTTATTTAAAGAATTTCATAATCATCATAGATCTTATTTGCTAGATCTTGATAAGAGAATTCTAAAAATATTAATTTTATTAAAAACCGACATTTACATCAAAATTATATTATTTTAAAGTTTAATATTTTGATAATAGTGGTATGTGTTGGGCTTTTTTAAAAAATACACATTTTGTGTTTGTCCTTAATGTATTAAAGTTTTATTATGAATGGATTTTGACCAAATTTTTCAATTTTAAATTTGTATCATTGCAAAACTTATAACATAATGAAATTACCATAAGTGATGTGATTAATTGTAACTATGTGTAACACAATCCTACTTAATACAATCTTCAAAATTTGAAGCTCCAAAACCTCAAGTTCCCATCTATCTATAATAATAATAATAAAAATATGCATAGCCTAAAAAAACTAAATTTTAAAACACTTACCAAATATATAATTACGACAGCCCTTCTCAAAAAAATAAAAATAAAAATAAATAAAAAATAAAAAATAAAAAATAAAAAACTCATTTATCTATATATAAAGCCAAAGAATCTTTTTAATTAAGATGTTGTGAGAGTTCTAATTCTTCAAAGTAAAATTTTAAATTTTTTACAATTAAAAATAAATTGTCAACTTATAGCATCATCAAGGTCAGTTTTAAAATAAGCACACTAAATTCAAATGCTCTTTCAAGTTAGATGGCCAACTTAAGATAATCCAAACTCTATATTATTTAATATAAAGAACGTACCATCAATGGTAGTCAAAAATAAAAATAAAAATAAAAATAAAAATAAAAATAAAAATAAAAATAAAACTCTTTAAATATAACAGAGATGAAAATAATTAAAATTTACTTGATTATAAATAGTTATTTCCTTCACACTTTAATTCTTTTATTTTTTAATTTCAAAATTAATTTTAAATTAATTTATTTAGATCCACATAATTTTTTTAAATGACATATTTACCCTTTGACAATTTCAAGGAATCTTCTCTTCAAGGGGTTCAATTTTAGTTTTTTTTTCGGTTATGATTTTCTTACAAATGTATACGTTACCAAAGTACAGAAACAGACAAATGAAACAGGCAATAGGGACAAAGGATCTACAGCCCGAGCAACCTTCCAAGCAAAGAAGTCATTGAAAATACTATTTAATTACGGTCATTCTACATGTATTAATTAATTAATAGACTAATTAGTATATTAATATTAGTTATGACATTATTATTGTTCTTACTCATTAATTATATTATAAATTTTAATTTTTTTTAAATTATATCACATTATCAATTAATACACTAATTAATATATTAATTAGTGTATGTGACATTATTTATTCAATTAATCTCAACCTAAACTCCAAGATCGAAACCATTCGAAACGCAATTACTACTCAATTTATTTCAACACCAATTCCAAGATCCGTTCATCTGGATATTATAGGATTGTCTAGTGTAGTAGGTGGTTATAGTTTTTTTTTTTTTTTATTTGGTCTGTACTAGGATATTTGATATATTTTTTTGTAAATAATTTATAAAACAAAAATAGTTTAAATAATTTTTTTTTAAAAAATCTAAAATATTTTTAATTTTTATTTTTTGATTATCAATTTAACTTGATAAAAATGGTTATTAGCAAAGCTGGTTGTTGTAGAATTGTTTAGAAAGGGACAACAATATCAGTAATTAATGTTAATTACATATATAGTAAGAGTAGTGTTACATGTACTAATTAGTATACTAACTAGTAAACCAACACTAGTTATGATATTATTATTGACCTCACTCATTATACAAATTATAAATATAAAAAGTATCTTAAATTATGCCACATCATCAATTAGTACACTATATACTAATTAGTATACTAATTGATACATATAACATTAGTCATATAATAATAGTCATGAGATTCAAGACAAAGAATCCAAGTGATTAATTAAGAAGTTAGTTGAAGTGTAAGTAGTTTGTTACAACCCACACCATCTATAGACTCCCAACACAAATAAATAAGTCTAATAGATGACAACACAAATATGTAAGAGATTATTTCATTTTTACCCTTATACTTTGTCACATTTTTCAAAGACACCCCCAGACTACTGTTATTTTCATGCGTACCCCTATACTATGTGAATTCCTTTCAATTTTACCCCTATCATCTATTTCCGTCAAGGAAGTGGACGGAATAGGTGACGTGGCCCCTATACTTTCACATAGAGGGAAAATTAAGGCTCTGTTTGGTTATGCTTTTGAATCAGTTTTCTACCTATGTTTTCCAGTATGACGTTTGGTTAGGCTTCTCAAATCAGTTTTCAAGCTCTCTGCAGAGAGCACTGCGCTTCTGCCTCTGTTCTGCGCTCTCTTCTGCGCGTTGTCTGGAATGGTTTTTCCCGTTCGGGTCGTCCGGCCGGATGTCCGGCCGGTTGACCGGCCGGCTGACAATTTTTTTTTTTTTTTTTTTTTTTTTTTTTTTTTTTTTTTTTACGATTGATATGTTAATTAATTTATAATCGAAAAAAATATTTTCTGAATTTTTTATATGCTTTAAAATAATTTTGAATTGTATGTTTAGTTATGAGTTGTAAATTTTTGTATCACATATCAAATGTCACATCAACAATTCCCCACTCAAATCAAACCTCTTTTCCAAAACTATTTTCAAAACTCTTTACCAAACAAATTTTCTACACTCAAATCATAATTCCACAACACACAAACTCAAAATACAACTCATACTCTCAAATCACATTTACAAAACTCTACCAAACACTACCTAAGGCTTTCTCCCCAAAACCTAACCTACCCTTGTATTCCCTTCAACCTATAAAAATAGAGACGCCTGCAAATAGAAGAAAAAACAAAGCATCAATGAAATCAATTGGAGCGAAGAAATGAGGAACAATCGAAGCTCAAGAAATCAAGGTAGATGGAACGCAAGTGGTGTAGACGAGATGTTTTGCAATGTTTGTGGAAGAAGAAGGCTGATACACACAGCATGGACCGACACAAATCCTGAGAGGAGATTTCTTAGTTGCCCTAACAGTGGTTGTAATCACTTTACCTGGATAGACCCACCCATATGCGGTTGGGTAGTGCAGATCATTCATGGGCTGTTGAAGAAGTTGAATAAGATGGAAGCACAATTGAAGAGAAGGATTCAAAGAGAAAGCAAACTATGGATTTGCTTGGTTTTGTCATGGTTGGTTGTTGGAATACGGTTTGTAATGTAAAGTTTGAAGTTGTATGGTAGTGTAAGAATGAATGGAGTATGTATCCTGTTTATGAATCATATGCAATGGGTGAAGTGTTGTTAATAGAAAATATGTTTTTGAGATGAAAATTGTGTGCTTGGTGACTTATTAATGTTGTCTCCATTATTTTGTGTTTGGTGACTCTGACATAGACAAAGAAAACATACAAAAGTAGGTACACAATCTGTGACCATAATTGTCACTCCAAATTCAATGAACAATGAACAATGAATATCAACAATTGTGAACATAACCAATGAACATCATGACTTGGAAACAGCAGCAAATCAACAGTAAATTATCATTCAAATGTTGATCAGTTACACACTTGCCATTCATGTTGTTCAAAACATATACTAAGAAAGGAGCAGCCAATACAAAAATCAGGCTTCAAATGTACAAAAACCCCCTACTACTATGAAGGTTATGGAATATGAACAAAAGTAGCAAAAACATTCACATCCATAGCATCCTTACTACTTCCTAAACCACCAAATTCCACATCTTTGTCAACATGTTTATCATATAAAGCATCATCACCACCTTGCTCATAGTCACTGTCATTATATTTTTTAGACTCATTAGAGGATGAGTCTAACTGGTCAGGATCATAGGCATCACTATCTTCATCTTCCTCCAATTCAACATCAGGCATTACCCCCCTTACCCTTACTTGTTTCTACACTTGAGCCTACTTAACTACTTTGTGTACTTACATAATCATCCAAATTGTGTCTTATATAAACATCTATTACTCTGTTTTCATCTACATATGTGTCCAACATCAATACATTAGCATCAGATTTTAATAACTCCATCCCACCATAACCACTAACCTTACTGTAATAGCTATTACTTGGCCTATGTCCTAATTCCTTAGCCATGCAACACAACTCTGTAATGGAAATTTGATCTGAATGACAAAAGTCAAAATGACTTACCATACCACCACTGTAAACCCTCTGTGGAATATACCTCACCACACCTCCATGATGCATTTTGATTGTAAAATACCTAGATCTATCTTCTGCATTTTGTATTGGAAATGTGTCATTCAATGGAACTCACAATGATAAAATCCTATTACATTACAGTAGAGATATATAAATAATAAACAAGTAGTCATCCATGTGAAATACAAACAACTAAAAAAACAAAGATTTCATATGTGTTCATCAATTTCAAACAAACATAAACAAAGATTTTCTTAAAGTAAAACTGTTCAAACCGAAACAAACATAAACAAATTTCATTAACAAATCCATGTCACATACAAATAAACAAAGATTTTACCTTTCTAAAATAATATTAACATCAAACACATGCGATTTCCAACAACAACAAAAAATAACTTTAAAAAACATTAAAAAAACAAAAAAACATACATACCATATACAGGTGTTTGTCTTCCTTCACCGTTATTCTTCTCTCTTAGCACCCAATCCATCGATCAACCTTTGATTTGAATGTGATTTCACAGTCGTTGTTCACTCTCAGCTTTGATTTTGGAATTTTGCGAGAAAATTAAAAGCCCTAATTGCGATTTGGGGAGTTCTAAGCAACCCTAATGTATGTAACTTGATTATGCTCAGCCAGGTCGTTTAATTTCCCTCCATGTGAAAGTATAGGGGGCCACGTCACCCATTCTGTCTACTTCCTTGACAGAAATAGACGGCAGGGGTAAAATTGAAAGGAATTCACATAGTATAGGGATACACGTGAAAATAACAGTAGTCTGGGGGTGTCTTTGAAAAAGTGACAAAGTATAGGGGTAAAAATGAAATAATCTTAATATGTAAATGCTATGTTTGGTTTTTTTTTTTTTTTTAATAAAAAAAAAGGAATAAGAATTTCATTATTAAGACTAGTAGTAAAATTCATGTGACAATACTATTCAAGCGTTTTATTTCACTATAATTTTCTATGAAAAATTTATAAAAGTTAAAATATTGTAAGTCTAATTACTTTTTTTTATTTATTTATCTAAATGGCTAACATTTTTCTGAGAATTCTGAGAATTGGAGGAATCAGATTTTGATTCCTGTTAGAATAGATAATTCGGAATCAACTTTATATTGCAATCAATTCTAAGCATTGTAATCATGATGTTCAAAATCAGTTCGTTTCAAACTTATAAAAGTCTAGTCATTTTTTAATTGAAGTAAAAAAGCAAAAAAACAAAAAACAAAAAAGAAGAATTAAATAAGTAAAATGAAATGAAAGTAACACCATTTTCACCATAGCACAACCTAAAATAATAACATATTAATTTAGTTATTGTGAACTAAAACTATAAACCAATTAAATCAAGAGGGGTTACGTGTACATCTTAATAAGTGGATTTATTGTCTAATAGATCCTATAATAATTAATAGTGTTTTTCATCAAACACTATTAAAAAAGTTACTAATTATTAATTTTCAACAATAGTTTAAAAATTTTGTTACAAAAAATATAACTAATTATAAGTTTTAGAGACTGCTTAAAAAAAATGTTACAAAAGTCACTGATTCTCAAATTTGAGCGACAATTTAAAAAATTCGTCATAAAAAAATATCACTAATTGTAAGTTTGAGCAATAATTTATAAAAATCGTGACAAAAAAGTCACTAATTGTCAATTTTTAGTGATATACAAAAAATTGTCAAAAAAAAAATCATATTTAGAGAAGATTTTATTAGAACTTATTTTTAATAGGATTTGATGGGAATTAAGTGTAACTATTAAGACCTATTATTAGTTTACTCTTAAATTAAGTTAGTAGTATATTGTTTAAGTTTGATTTGAAATGTTAACGAGTTTTAAAATGGATTAAGAGCATCACTTGTTTAAATAACAAGTTAATTTCAAATGAATTTTTAATGTGTTGGACATAATCAAATGAAAACAATTTAATTTTTTTTAATAATATATACAATAGATAAAAAAAAAAATCTAAGGTTAAGAAAAATATTTTTTAACGAGTTGAATTAAACTTAAATAATTTAATTTTATAATGTGCATGGTACTTTCTGTATGATATTTTTTTTTTTGATTCATAGGAAATGCATTAACAAAGAAACAAAACAGAGTCTACAAAGTCATAGAAAGCTCATAACAAACAGAAAAACAGAACCTTCAAAACACAAAGGAGCCTAGCCTCTCATCTCACTAACTCCGGTGACTTTCTGTATGATATGAAGTCTCTTGGCAGACAATTTTTTGAAAGTCAATTTTAGCATAACATAGAAGTTTCCTAGAAATGAATTAAGGTATATAATATGACGTGAGTTATTCGCCGATAAAAAAAAATGTTGTCAGTTACTGATGTGATTAGAAAACAAACACAAGTTATAAAAAAATATTTTACACGATAAAAAATTAAGATTTTAGAAATTAAAATTTAGAGATAAAATTATTTTTTAGGGATCAAATATTTTTATTATGAAAAGTGTCGTTATTATATTTTTAGCTACGAAAATTAGATATTAGTGATAAATTATTATCCTTTTGGGACCAATTTTTTGTCTAAAAAAAATAAATCATTTTGAGACCAAATTATTTTGTTCCTAAAAGTCTATTTATTAGTAACATTTTCAAAATTTTTTCGCTAAAATTTTATTTTTGACTTTTCGGGACGACCTTTTAACAACTATCCTCATGACGATAGAAATTGGTCCCTAAATATCTTTTACAACAAAATTTTCACTTTTAGAGACCAAAATATTTGGTCTCTAAAACTCTTATATATTGTAGTGTTATACTTGAAAAATCTAGAAACCCTCTAGATGTTGATTTGTGATTATGTAACAATTTTAAGCAGAATATAACAATCTCAATCAAACAATCAAGAGAAATCGACACAACGATTTTACTTGGAAAAACCACAATTGGACACCTCCAACTGTGATAAAAAAACCACGGGCAACTGCCACAAGACAATCCACTAAGAAGAATTAAAGGAATTACACAGGTATACTCTCAATTATCTAGCGAATCCACAACGCCTAATTGAACCAACCTCTATGTGCCTCTTCCAACCCCATCTTCACCACGGAATTGTCTTTCTGATGAGTCACTCCAGAATCTACCGAAGCTTCAGGCTCGAATTCTTCAGAATCCACAACTGAAGAACAACTCTCTCTTTTGTAGAACAAACAAACAAACCTTTGATGTATACTCTTTAAACCATGAGTTGAATACTCAATAAGATATCAAAGAAAACTAACAAAATATCCCCAGATATAAACCTTAAGAACCACAAAGAAGATCTGGAGGAAAAATTAATGAGTAGTCTAGTTTTGGAAGAAAACCAACTACTTATAGAAAATCCAAAGCAATCCTAGTTGGGAAAGAAAACCAACTTCTCCTAGAAAACCAACTTCTTGCAGAACTCCAAAGTAATCCCACTTCTTATAGAAACCCAAAATAATCATTGTTTCAGAAGAAAACCAACTCCATAATGAATCTGGAAATTTGGGATCGCGCGGTCCGCTCGAGCGTGGGTTTTCCCGCTCGAGCGGAGACTTCATATTTTGTGATTTCATATAGGCTCCCCGCTCGAGCGTCCATTTCCCCGATCGAGCGGAGAATCACACATTCCAGTATTTTTTCAGGCAAAACAGAGATACTGTGAGCTTGCAAACCCCGCTTGAGCGCCCCTTTCCCCGCTCGAGCGGGAAGGCCAAAACAGGAAAATCTTGAAAAGTATAACATGAACGGACAGACAACTTTGAATGCATTTTTGCATTTTGCTTCGGGCCGCGAGCTGACTGGGCAGCTCGACCCCCGTCATAATCAGCGAAGTGGCAATCTTGAAAGCATTAACATCACAAACTGATCTGCAAGGCTCGATTCGGGTTGGATTCGCATATAATAAACTCATAGCCTCACTGAAATAAAAATGCGAAAACAAATACAACTGAAAGGAGTTTTGTCAAACGGGATTGCCAAGAATAAAAACCTAACAATACTAATAAGTTTCACTGATAATTTTATGAGAAAATCACTATTTACATAAATATTTTTCACAATTTTTAACTTGCACCTCACCACAAAATGAATTACACCCCCTACTTTTATAGGCTCTGTTTGGTAGAACTTTTGAAGTTTAATTCTATCCCTTAGTTTGAGTGTGTTGTTTGGTTACAGCCATAGAAAATTAATTCCATACTCACTTTTCAAAATACTCACTTTTCAATATCATATGTCACATCACTCAATTCAAACTCTTTTCAAAATTTATAACCAAACAAATTTTCTACACTCAAATCATAATTTTAAAACTCACAAACTCAGAATACAATTCTATTATCAAATCATAATTCTAAAACTCTACCAAACACAATAAATTTTTTTTTCTACCTCAGTATACTGTAATTCTTCCTAATTTTATGATCTTCAATGTAGATTCATGTATCCCATTTATTCTTAACCTATTTTGGGAAGATGGTTATAATCAGCTTTTTGGTAAAAAACTGCTTATAAACAGCTTATAAACAACTTTTTTATGAGAGAGAAAGTGAGTTATAATCCAAAAAGCAGATTATAACTAAGTTACCAAAAGAGGCCTAAATCAACAGTTTGATTTGGTCAAGGCAAACTATAACAGATAATATAGAGAGGCAAATATTATCTTTGAGCGGGTCCCATTGAACCTTCACCTACATTATTATTATTATTATTATTATTATTATTATTATTATTTTCATGTATTCCATTTATTCTTAAGTCAATAGTTTGATTTGGTCAAGGCAAACTATAACAGATAAATAGTATATATATAGAATCTTTTTCTTTCTTTTTTTTTTTTTTATCATAAAAAAAAGTCTCTATGGTGTCATCATAGCCCCTGCGGGCCCTGACTCCGGGGTAGCCGGTTGCCAGCCAAGAATTAACTTCCACCAAGTAGGGGACCCACCACTGAGGCACCAGTGGAGCTCCTGAACCTCCCTAACCTACGGACAAGTCTCGACTAGAATACAGCGCGAGGTCTCAAAGAGAGCCTCTGACAAAGTCAGAAATTTTCACGCCCCCCTGAGAGTCGAACTTGACTCGGGCTGGTGGAGGCAAAGGCATTCTCCACTGGGCCACCACCCCCAGTGGTATATATATAGAGGCTTAGTTTGGGGTATACTATATAATCCATCTTTTTATCTTTTTTCCATCACATCACCTCTCTACTTTTCTGTACATTTTTTCGTAAAAAAACAAAAAATGCACTTTTTTAAGACACCCCAAACCAACCCTCTATCTTTGAGCGCGTCCCACTGAACCTTCACCTACGTGTAATAAAGGTTTTTTTTTTTCTTTACATCATTAGTTGAGTTTTCTCTTTGAATTATATGATCAGTAGAATAATGAAAGAATATTTGAATTTTATTGATTGTACAAATTTTGTGTGTGCGAGAAAATTATTTATATGTCGTATTAGGGAGACTTATGTTATATATGGTTCTACTAAAAAACTTATGTTCTCATAAGTCCTGTGGGAAGTTTGTTGACACATTTACCCTCAATATTAGTTGTTAATATCATAAATAATAGTAAAACTATATATAGGAAATTGAATGTTATCATAAATCATATCTATATAAACGTAACGTAAAGTGACACCTATATAAACGTAACGTGACATCTACATAAACGTAACGTAACACCTATGATCTATAGTAACATGCAATTTCCTATATAGGAAATTGCATGTTACCATAGATCATATCTACATAAACGAAACGAAACGTAACGTAACGTGACACCTACATAAACGTAACGTGACACTTATGATCTATGGTAACATTCAATTTCCTAGGAAATTGAATGTTACCATAAATCATATTTATATGAAACGTAACGTGACACCAACATAAACCAGCAACATTTTCACATTTAATTTAAAAAAATAAAAATTCATTAAATTTGCGAAACGTAACGTGACATGTTATGTTACGTTTATGTAGGTGTCACATTACGTTACGTTTATATATGTGCCACGTTACGTTATGTTTATGTAAGTGTCATGTCACATTACGTTTATGTAGGATTTTGTGGAATACATTCCTATCTAAATAGAACTTGAGACTCTATAAGGAATTACACAGGACTTAACCTACCATAAGTGTCTGAAAAAGGACTTATAAATAAGTCTCCCTAATATAAATCCTTTTTGTGCTATTATAAATTCTTTTTTATATGTCAAAATTATACCATAAAATATTTTATCTAAAATGTAATTAATTTTTTATTGTTCTATTGATATGTAGTTTCTCCAATTATTTACATACGGTACATGTTATTCTTTTAAATTTAATGTAATATTTTCTTGTATCAAATTTGGATTTAAAATTTTTAACGTGTGGTGTAATATTTTAGACTATCACAATTATAATTAATTATTCCTTTACATTTATAGAGATGACCTATAGTGAAAGAAAGGTGAATGCATGCCTCAAAGGAATTGACTTCACTATTGTTCTTGAGTTGAAGAGGTTCAATTCGAGTCTTTAGGCTCATTTATGATCCTCTTTCAATAATGATTTAATATGTTCATATTATAGACTCTTTTAAGAGTGTGTGAGGGCTGGTTTGGGCTATTTGGGAGAAATAATCTTAACCAAATCACTCTTGGTAGTTTGATAATTTTTTTTAACTTGCCACCAACTTGCTCAACCTCAAAATCGACGGATTGGTTGAGTATTTTTATGGTTTTAAACCAATGGGTTTGACATGTTGACAAGTTGCAAATTGTTAATGTAATTGTGGAGCCATAAAATAAAAATAAAAGAAATGTTTGACGACGTACATCTATTTAGAAAATTTTGATAATAGTCTAGCATTTAAATATGTGATGAAAGTTTAAAAAAAAAAAAAAAGATTTGTTCATGATTGAGGTGTTTGATTTATAAACTACTTTTGTTCGAGTTAATTCAAACTGCACACAATCTAACTTGTACAAATTTAGGCTTGTTTTAGGAACATGGTTAAAAGTTTTTTTTTTTTTGGTTTTTCTAATCATATCTCCTCTCTATTTTTTTTTGCACGTTTTTTTTTAAAAAAAAAAAACCAAAAAAAGCAATTTTTAACCTACTTCCTAAAACAAGCCATAGTGTGTAATCTTGCCCAACTCATCGAGACTCTCAAACCACAAGTGGCAGCACAGGTCTGACAGATTGGCCATGTCTTTTTGTACATCCATATTCCTGAAAAAATTAGATTGATTCAATATTAATTATGTAATTTTATCATAGTTATCTTCAAAAAATTGGTTGTTTATTTTCAAAAATCACATTTTAGATTTTTTTTTTTGATCGGCAAAAGTTAATTGTTAGTTGTTAGATTAGCACTTATGAAAATTAACATCTCTACCTTATGCAAAGTATTAAATGCTTGCCCCCTTAATTCAACTTCCCTAAAGAGAGTTGAACCCCATGATCTACATAAAAACCTACAATACAAACATGAATCTCAAAGGCCTAGTTGGCGCCTTTCCAATCCACCTTGAATTAGAGAGAAGCCAACTCATTTTCAAAAATTATTGACAATGTCATAAATGTATCTAACATTATATAAGTTCACACAAATAGATCATATCACATGTATTTATGATATTCCCAAATGCAGAAATGAATATTGCTCTTCATTTTTTTTTTCTACTTTTTTTTGTACTCATAAAATATCGCTACCATCCTATTATAAAAATGACATTTTTGTAAATAGAAGTTTTACATGTTATGTATGTCATTCAATTCATTGCAGAACCATTCAGTTTAGAGTCAATTATAATTTTACCCTTAACGTATAATTTTCTTTCACTTCAATCTTTTAAAAATAAAATTTCTAATTTTGGTCCTAACCTATTAGATTCTTATCACGTTTTTCAAATTAACAGTTGTCCTTTTGTGAAAATGCCGCGTGACACAAATTGACTTTGACTAAACCCCAACAATCTATGCATTAGCATCTCCAATGCATGCTCCATATCTTCAAATATGGAGGATCCTCTCCCAAAAACAACTCCAACTCATCCTCTATATCCTCCTCCCAAATGGAGGAGGATGAATTGATCCTCCAAATATAGAGAGAGGATGAAAAAATAGAAGATCACTCTAAAACACTATTCACTCTATATTTCTTAATTATATTCGAAATAACTTTTAATATGTAAATTTAATTTTTATAAAATTGACATCAATAAAAAGTATGAAATCATACCTTTAAAATGAGTATAATATTAAATATGTTTTACAAAAATTTTAAAATTAAATATTTATTAATAAACAAAAATTACTTTTTGATTGGAGTTTGAATAAAGGAAATGAAGGTTTGTGGTTGGAGTTTGAATGAATAGTGACCTCCTCTATATTTACTTTTTGAATAAAAAATATTATTTCCATCCTCTTGAGAAGAGGATGTGGTTGGAGATTAGAGCATCTCCAATGCATGCTCCATATCTTCAAATATGGACGATCCTCTCCCAAAAACAACTCCAACCCATCCTCTATATCCTCCTCCCAAATGGAGGAGGATGAATTGATCCTCCAAATATAGAGGGAGGATGAAAAAATGAAGGATCACTCTAAAACACTATTCACTCTATATTTTTTAATTATATTCGAAATAACTTTTAATGTGTAAATTTAATTTTTATAAAATTGGCATCAATAAAAAGTATGAAATCATACCTTTAAAATGAGTATAATATTAAATATGTTTTACAAAAATTTTAAAATTAAATATTTATTAATGAACAAAAATTACTTTTTGATTGGAGTTTAAATGAAAGAAATGAAGGTTTGTGGTTGGAGTTTGAATGAATAGTGACCTCCTCTAGATTTACTTTTTGAATAAAAAATATTATTTCCATCCTCTTGAGAAGAGGATGTGGTTGGAGATGCTTTATACTTTCTTTCAGTTTCTCTTCTCTCCTACCGCTATCAATCACTCGCCATCCTTCACGACCCAACTCCGTTTTCTCATTCATCATATTTTTTTTATCATTCATTCTAAGTGAGTGTTTGATATTTATTTTTTTGTGATGTTGTGACCTTTTGACCTTTTTAGTTAATGTATTTAAAAAAAATTCTTTTAACTAAAAAATTTGATGTGACATTTAATTTTTTTTTTGTTGACATCAAATAATTTAGTAAATAGTCGCACAAACCCACCACTAGGGGTGTAAATTTTGCCCGGCCCATGTCCGGACTCGTAGGCTCCTGCCAAAATTCTGTACCGGGCTGCGTCACAGGCTATAAAATTAGGCCCAATCCCAATCCCAAGCTAAAGGAGTATTCGGACCTTGGACGAGTCGGGCCTCGGGCCCTTGGACCAGGCTTGGGCAGGCTTGAACATTTTTTTAAAAAAAATTTCTTCTATTTTTTGCACCAAAATTTTATTATTTTTCACCAAAAATGACACTGGGCAGGACCTCAGGCCGGGCTTTGAGTGAGCCTTGAGTGGGTCGATGGGTCGGGCTTCAAAATGACGGCCTAGGCCTAGTATCCTGGGCTGGGCTCGGTGCCCTGGCCTAACCGGGTTGGGCCCATCCTAAACCTCGGGTGGACTTCGGGCTGCTCACAGACCGCGAATTATTTACCTAACTCCTCAAGACCAGTCCTCCAGACTTTGATTTGCAACCTTTCTACTTGAAAGTATGAGACAAAAAATGGAATATGGACAAGGATGGATCAAGGGGGATGCACGAAGCGATTGTACTCTTAAATTTTTTAAAAATTATGTATATTATACTAGTAAATAGTAAAATAATTTTAAATTAGAGTACATTGCACCACCAAAATTTTAGTAGTTCGCACCCTCCAAATTATTTACATTACAAAATTTTAAAAATAGTTTCTAAATCGATTTTTATCAAATATTGATATATTTTGTTTGTTATTTGTATTATTTATTATATTGCTATATAATTTAGAGTTTTTATTATTTGTTATTATTCTTGTTTTCTATTCATATGTTATTTATATATTTTTTTATTTTTCATTTACACGATTCGAATTGTGAAGGCAGTTGGCCTTCATTAAACAAACAATTATTTCATTATCATGCGTGATAATGTATTAAAACTCATCTAATATTATTGTAGCAATGAATTATTTTTCCCAAATCAAGCTAAGAAAAATAGGGTTTGGTGGTTTTGATAGTAAAGATGTCTACTTTGAGAACAGGTTGTGGTGCTTCTAAATATACACAATAATATTCTCTCCCAGTCTATAATATTTCTCTTGCAGTCTGCAATGAGCGTGAAAAGAAATACGATTGGTATATTTAGTATCCAGTGGATGGTAGTCATGGAGAAGATGGATCCAAATGTAAGATACACTACAAGAAAAGTGGGCTTAAAAGACGGAACTTTTTGCGATGGCACATTTGCCGTCACAAAAAATGTGACCTTTTGAGACGGCACAACTTGTCGTCGCCAAAAAATGTGACTTTTTGAGACGGCACAGCTTGCTATCACAAAAAATGTGACCTTTTGAGACGGCACAACTTGCCGTCGCCAAAAAATGTGACCTTTTGAGACGGCACAGCTTGCAGTCGCAAAAAATATGACTTTTTGAGATGGCACAACTTGCTGTCGCAAAAAAAATGTGACCTTTTGAGATGATATAACTTGCCGTCGCAAAAAATAGAGTTTTTGCGACGGTACCAGCTACAGTCGCAAAAAAAGAAGAAGAGTTTTTTGCAACCGTAATAGGTACCGTTGCACACAAAAAAAAAGTAAAATATATACATATATATTGTGGCTTTGAGACGGCTTCATATATATAGTCACAAAATGGTTTAAATAAATGCAACGGTATTTTTCTGTCACAAAAAAAAAAAACAAAAAAAAAAACGACGTCGTCTTACTCTTTTGAACATTTCTCTTTTCACCCATTTTTTCATCTTCCTATCTCTCTGTCTCTGTCTCTGTCTCTCTTCTCACTGTCTCTCTCTCTCTCTCACTCATCACTCTTCTCTGTCTGTCTGTCTGTCTCTTTCTCTCTGTGTCTCTTCTTTTTCTCTCTTTCACTCATCACTCTTCTCTGTCTGTTTGTCTATCTCTCTCTCTTTCTCTCTTCTATCTATCTCTCTCATCTCTCTCTCTCTTCTCTTTATCTCTCTTGCTCATCTTTCCCTATCTCTCTTTCGTTTATCTCTTTTCGCTCTTTCTCTCTCTCTCTCTCTCTCTCTCTCTCTCTCTCTCTCTTTCTCTTTGTCTATATCTTTTCACCAATTTTTTCATCTTCCTCTCTCTCTTCTCTTTCTCTCTCTCACTCATCACTCCTCTCTATCTGTCTATCTGTCTCGCTCTCTCTCTGTGTCTCTCACTCATCTATCCCTTCTCTCATCTCTCTTCTCTCCCTATTTCTTTCGCTCATCTCTCTATCTCTCTGTCTGTCTCTCTCGTTCATCTCTCTTCTCTCTATGTCTCTCTCGCTCATCTCTCATCTCTCTATCTCTGTCTCTCTCGTTCATCTCTCTTCTCTCTCTCTGTCTCTCACTCTCTATATCTTTATCTTTTTGTCTTTCTCTCTCTTCTCTTTCTCTCTCTCTCCCCTACTGTGTTCGCGTTGCTCACTTTCTCCCTTCTATCTTCTCTATTTACTGAGCTCCCTCTCGATTTATCTATCCACTACAAGAAAATGCACTTTTAGCGACCACTTTGTCTCTCTCTCTCTCTCTCTCTCGTTCATCACTCTGTCTCTGTCTTTGTCTCTCTCCTCTATCTGTCTCTCACTCATCTCTCTCTCTCTCATCACCCATCTCCTTTACCACCTTCACCACTACTGCAAACGCCATTCCACTACTACCGTTACTACCACTGTCGCCACTTCACCTCTACGACTACCATTACTACTACCATTGCCACCACTCCACTACCATCACTACCACTACTGCCACTACTACTACCATTACATCTCCTTCACCCTTGCCACTCCATCTACTTTACCACTACCACAACTTCACCACTAATCTCCTTCGCCACCACCGCCACCACCACCACCATCATCATCTCTTATCCACCACCTTCACCATTACTGCCGCTCTCTCTCCTCTACCACAAAAAATTAGTTTATGATTTTTAATAATAAAAAAAAATGGGCCGCAGAAAAATATTTTTCATTAACCATAGAAAATTAACTTTTATTTTAGTGGAAAATATTTTTCATTAAAATATTACCCATACTTCTACCAAATAAAAAATAATAATATTTTTTTTCATTAAAATAAAAATGGAACAAATAAATTTTCAATCTTAGTAACTAAAAAAAAAAAGAATTTTTTTTTAAAAAAATTCATTAACTACAAAAAAAAAATATTTTAACAAAAAAATAAATTTTTTTGACGACGGCAACCCTCGTCGCCAAAAAAAAAAAAAGAGTTAAAAGGCGTTATTTTGTTATTTAAATTTCATTTCTGACCCAAAAAAAATTATTATTTTTTATTTTTTATTCCCGCCCTTTTTTTCCCCCCCCCCCAAAAACAAAAAATCCCCAATCTCAAACCCAAAAATCCCTAATCTTTTCTTACCCCTCTCTCTCTCTCTCTCGACCGATCGACGGCGAGTGGCGGAGGAGCAGCGTCGGAGTAAGAGGAGCAGATCTTCCGATGTTGCCTGGCCTCACCAAGTCCTACCCTGTCACTCCTTCTCGTCTCCGCCTCACCTACGAGGATGTATGGCTCAGATCTTCTGATGGAGTTCGCCTTCACGCCTGGTTCATCAAGCTCTTCTCTGACTGTCGAGGTCTCTCTCTCTCTCTCTCTCTCTTTCTCTCTCTCTCTCTCTCTGTATATATATATATGTATTGATTTGATTAGTTCGCTTTCACGCCTGTTACTACAACGTTTACTTCTTGGGGAAATCTATTTTGTAGGCACATAAAGTTAGGATTTTTTTTTTTTGGTGGTGAAAATTTAGAAATATTTGTGGGGGTGTTAAAAGTTACGAATGACAAATTTATGATGTGCATTTTAAAGTGAAATTTATATTTTTTGTGATGAGAATAGTTATTCCATTATGTGGTTTATGTTATAAAATTTTATGTTGTTATTATGATGGGCGTACAATATGTGCCTTCTTATGGGTGCACATCTATGAAGCATTGATATTTCAAGAAGGTAGTTGTATTCGCATCATATCCTTATTAGATGCTAATACATTTTGAATACTCACGGGTAGTTTCTAAACGTCTAGTATTGAAATTAATTTTCTTGAATTTTGACAAGTATTGGATACTTTTGGATAAGTCATGTATCTAAACTATTATGAAACTGAGATTGTAATATTTCTTGCATAGCTATAGAGTATAATTGTTAAAATAAAAACAAGAATAGTTTTAAATACTTAATTTATCTCTTAGAAAATAAGAAAATAATATGATACTAAAATCAGATTTTAACAATTGAAAGAGCAAGTAAACTTGTCTACAACACATTAGCATATAACACTTCTAGGTGTGAAAGGGAAAAGAACAAGGGTGATATAAACAATTTAGACATGATATTGAAATGAAATTTTTATAAGACCTACTAAAAAAAAATGTAAATTGACTACTGACTCTCAAACCAATACCTAGTTCCTAAAGTTGAGCTTATGTATAATACAATGTTAGAAACTATAACTTCTTTTTCATGAACGTATCTTAGGTGTACCTGTATCCTATTTTTTTTAGTTTTTGTCGTATCACCATATCTGTATCGTATTGTATCGGCATCTTGTATTCGTATCCATGCTTCATAGGTGCATGTAGTAACAACTCCCTTACTTGTTTGCTTTCAAATTTTGATTCTAGGAAGATTTGAAGTTTTGCTCTATCTAAATCACCTTGTTCAATTTGGCTTGTTGGACGGACTGACTAGATTGATGCTTATTACAATTACTGTGATATGCAGACATGTCGATTACTTATTAGAATTGTTTTATTATTCAATGAAGAATTGAGTTTGATATAAGGAGGTACCATTGAAACTTCAATGGGGGAAGATAACACTGGTTTAACATTATCATTTTGCCCAACCCTCTAGAATGTCATCGCATATGACCTGACAAGCCTAGAAAATCATTTATATGATTGCAAATATGTGTGTGTGGCCTAGTTTATGCTTTTAAATTTTTTTAAACATTTTGTTCAAACCAAACGCGTTTGTAATTTATATTTTTCTAAAAATAAACAAAAATTAATTTATAAAATTTTTGTAAACATAAACCAAAAACATAAACGTTACCAAACGCTACCTTAACTTTACAGTATACTCAATTTCTATCGTGGAAGCTATGATCCAAAAAAAATAGCGCCAAAATTTAAAAAATTCAGGCTCCAAATGCCAAAACAAATATTAAAAAAAATATATATCAAAATACATTAACTTTTGGCTTCTTCTGACTTCTAGTCAAAAAGAAAATGAAAGGGTCCATCAAAAGGCATGTAATAGAGAGGGAGCGAGAGTGAGCTATTGAATCTAGGGGTTTTTTTTTTTTGGCTTCTTCTGAATCTAGGGTTTTTTTTTTTTTTCATCAATGTGATCTAGGTTTTGCTTTATTTTTCGTCTTATCCCAAATGTTGTTTTCCTCTCACGTTAAGCATTGGATTTGACGTAGCTGAGCTATTTTATGACTGTTATTCATACATCCACCTCCATTATTGGGTTTCTTTACACTGTCATTTGCTTTGAGTTTTAAAAAAAGGGAAAAAAGAGGAAAGAGAAAGAAAGAAAGGAAACAAATCTTGTGAGATTATTGTGAGAAAGAAAGAAAGGATTCGGGGGATACCTGCTGCCCTTAGGGACATTAGTTACTGCTACACCTTTAAACTGCCAAGGTATGTATAAAAAAATTTAACTTAATTTTAATATATAATAGAATTTGTATTTGTTCAATTCATTTCTTAATGGGTTTGAATTTTGTTTTTTTATAAATAAATCTTTGCGTTTAGTTTGATTATTTGATTAAAAAAAGGTCAATTGATGTTGTTTGATAACAATTCTAGATTATAGATTATTTGATTTTTTTCAGCTTATTTAACTTAGAAAAAGTGAGATTACTTGTAATTTTTTTCAACTTAGGAATGTGCCTGAATTCATCTAAAATTAAGTGGAATAGGTTTGAATTTTCCACAGTGGTGGAGGTTGTGCCTCTTTGAGTTGGTTCAGACCATGGTTGTTTTGTTGTGGTTATGCCTCTAATTGGGTTGCTTCAAGCCATGATTGTTTAGTTTGGTTGTCAGGCGGCATGAGAGGTGTCACACTCTTCATGGTTTTCATGAAAATATTGTTGGCTTTAGAATTTCATTCTTAATTTTTTTTTAATACAATTCCAAAATGATGTAGCCATGGCTAGAACTCTATTTTTGTGTATATAACCTACTCTACTACACACTTAATTTAATTAATTGAAAAAGTAGTGGGTGGGTTTACTAGATCCTGTAGTAACTAAACACACACAATGCGACTTCTTCTATAGGAGTGCTATATTTAGCAATTTATGCAGCTGTTGCCAGACTTCAGGATATCTGAAATGGTCATAAACGAGAAAATCCACAGAAATTGTGCAATATATCCGTAGCTTTACCTAATAAAATACAAAACTAAATACCAAAAAAGGATTGAAAAAATAAAAAAACATGGAGACAGGTTGCTGAGTGATCACAGAAGCATAACGTGGGCAGAAAAGGCAAAAGATCATTATGAAGTAAAAGAAAGCAGAATTAAAGAGAAAGAAAAAAAGAAACCATTGTAGAACAGGTTCCTACAATGAAGTTGGAATGTTCTTGGAATAGAAGCTCCCATGTAAGAGGGAAGTTTGTGGTGTGGCACACCAACCAGCTACCTAGATACTGGACATTTGAGCATTTACATTTGAATTGTTGTGGTTTGCATGATCGTACAAACTTAATATCTTGATTTTTGGTTCTGTTTAATCTGATAATGGATCAATGTGCTGTTCTCCATTGTTACAATCCTTGATACATTTGGTGATTTGATTCCAATAGCCTCGTTACTCTTGAGCAAACATTGATCATTGAATATTCCAAGAATATTGTTCTTGAATCTGAATATTTTAGATCCTCATTCTTCAATGAAGATGGTGTTCTCTGCTCATGGTAGATGAACATGAAATGTTTTACAGATTGTTTTGGTTCTTTAACTGTATCTTCTCATTGAATACGCTTTAGTGGTTTCTGTATTTTCTTGGAATTTGCCAATGACCAAAATCTTTCGTGTGTTGCAGAGGCTCATTAAGCAGCACAACCTCATTGTGCTCTCTGCCTTGGGTATGGGTATGTGTTCTTGAATCTTCCATCTTCCATATTGTAAAATACTAGGTTTCTTAGATTGTGTATGATTGTATCCTCTAATTCTAAGGCAAATGAGGAGCATGGAGCTTGCCTCTTTATGCAAAAAATCCCATAGGAGAGGCTATTTTTTTTCAGTACAACCAGGAGACATAATTGAACTGTCTTCTTATTTTTGCATGCATGTACTATATAGGTCCCTCAGTCCAAGAAGTTATATGGTTTTCCCAGAAAATCATGTGGTTACGTGTCCACTAAATAATAAGAGGACATGTTACTATTTTTCAATAGAAGTAGCAACAAATTGAACACTTGAATGCTTGTAATTGGGCTGACACAACCATGCAAGTGTTCCTGACCCAGCCCATAATTTCTGGGTCGCTATACCCACGTTTAGTACAAGCTTTTTTGAATTGAGAATGATACCAATATTAGGCACTTCAAAAGGCAATTTATACACAGCATTACACTTCCTAATAATACATATTAACATATAATTATATTGTCATTAATTATTTTTATTTTATTTTTCAGATATTTCCGGAGTAGGAGTTTGCTTCTTGTGGATTTCATGCCTGTGAAGAATGTCACTAATTTTTGTTTTTGTACCACGGAGAATGCCGAGGAAAACTTTTAATTTTGATTTATGTTATTTTGAATTTTGAATAACATTATGTATTTAAACATTATATATGTATTATGGAACATTATGTACTGGGTTAATTTTGTTAATGCATCGTTATGAATGCAAGAATATATTTATTATCGAGAAATTATTATTTCTATACAGGAATTTTTATATTATTATACAATTATATTATATATATATATAGAGAGAGAGAGAGAGACAGAGAGAGAGAGAGAAAGAGAGAGGGAGAGAGAAAGCAAAGTGCAAAGATTTGACAAAATAAACACAAACTTTGATAAAAGCAAGGCAAACTTTTAGACACTCTTCAAGCAACCAATAGCTTCGCCTCTGGAAATTTTCATTTTCTTCTCCATGTAGCAATGCAGCACATCAACATTCCCAGCCTGAAAGGACATTATACAAGCAAATTACTTTGGATGTGTAATAAAAATATGCAGCATGAACTATTCATTATATCATATAGTGCAAAATTCCTGAAAGTCACAAACTTCTGTCTGGTGTAGACAAAATCAACTTAAAAAATAGAAATTGCCTTCAACAAGCATCATTCTTTCGCACAAACCTTGAGCCTCTGATGAGCTTCCTTCACTGTCTTTCCATCTTTCTTCTTCCTCCAGTTATGGCCATCTTTTCCTAAGTATCTCATGAAATTCCCATTTGTAACCTCTTTTCAAATTCAATGATCATTTCCTAAGCTCTGTACCAAGGTAAGCAAAGATGAATTATTGGATTTTAAGCAGCACAAGGGTGAGCTCTTCTTCTTCCACAGCAGAATCTTTATTATCTTCTGCCACCATCCAGGGTTGTTTAGGCCCCTGAACTCCATTAACCAATCATCAAATTCAATAGAGAAGTAAGTGCCATTACATTACAACAAGTATTGCCTCAATGGCTAAAAACACAATTGCTTCAAGGGAGAGAGAGAGAGAGAGAGAGAGAGAGAGAGTGAGAGAGTGAGAACAAACTCATGCTACCAAAACCAGCTCACATATAGAGAAAAATAGTTACACGTTATATGTAATTAAACAATGCAATGTGAGAAAAAATATGAATAGTATAGACTCAATTACCTTTCCTTGCCGAATGATTCTTGGGAGACTCCCAGTCATATCAACTACAGTGGACAGATCAGCCACTCTAACACTCGCATCAATGACAAAATCAAGACCCTGAGATACATAAAATAGAGCAAGTCAAGTAAGACATATTAGTGCACAAAAAAGTAAATTTTCTTTGTGAGTTGAGAAATTGTTGAATAACATATGTAATAGAACTCATTCTGCTGTTTTTCCCTTATCATTTGAAAGCACAACCCTGTACCTTGTTAGACAGCATTATTATTTGAATAAGATAAAGTCATTAGGAAATGAAATTATGGAACAAACAATGGCTTTAGGTCATATTTGTGACGTGATCCTTAACAAAGTAGACATTGATCCAGGTTGAAAGTGCCAAAAAGACAATAAGGTGGCCAAAATAACATTGCTTCGAGGCCATTAGAAATTGTTAGAGCTGATTAAAAAAAACAGGTCCATGTAGCAAAAAAAATAAAGGCAACAGATTCATTTGGTTTGGTGAGCACACAATTTAAAAATTACACTATTATTTCATAATTTTTAACCAGAAACATGACCCACATACTAAAAACCTCAGTGTATGACCTGACAAACATGTTCCTGAGAATTTCCAATAGGGCACATATACAGATAAACCCAATCAAATAGCTCTATAATAATTCCTGTATTCCTGTATAAAAATGTCAAATAGTCCCATACAACCAAGCTGTCTTCAAGAAAGTACCAGCTCAATAATGTTTTGCTTCTCCTCCAGCCATAGACTATTCTTCAAACTCTGCCAATGGGCTTTCTTTCTCATTTGAGATTCAGGTGCAGATTTTTCTTTTTAATTTTATTTTTGGAACAAAAAGAAAACACAGATGGCTGTGGAAACTTCTTCAAAAATAGAATTGTCAAAGATCCAATAAAGCTTTATGGAACTTTATTAACTAATTTAAGTAATGCACTCAAAAATTGGGTAATTGCTCTGTTACTTTTCAAATTTCTAATTTAAAGCTGAAAATTTGGCTTTATAAAACTTTTTTTATTTTTTATTTAACTATCTTGTACCTGGTGGTGTCACTAATTTTAGTAGATTACAAGAAATTTGCTAAATCCCAAAAATGAGATTTGAGAGATAGTCAAGTTCTGACAATCTTTATACATCTGAAAACATTATTTTGACCATTTTCCTATTTATTTAGGATCAAGCCTCCATATGGGGCCGGAAATTCAGATCACAAGTATAGAGTCTATCTGAACCGTTGGCCCAAGGTTTGTGGTGTTGCTATGAATCGGGTGGAGCATCCTCATGATGGTGGTAACCACCAACACATTGGCCATGTCATTCCAGTTCTCCGTGATGCCCCTCCTAGCTATAAGCTTGGTCTCTTTGTAAAGAGGAGGTTTCGGGGTCAAATCAAACTACTGCTACTGCTACAAAAGCTAATAAGAATACTTTAAGGTTTGTTTGAGAATTTGTTTTTTTTATGGTTCTTTGACTTTTTACGAAAAGACATACAAAAAAGTTTAAAAAAATAGGTTGACTTTTTATGGAGGCTTTTTTTACTAATTTAGCCATTTTCCAAACAAAGCCTTAGACAGTGTAACTATATGAAGTTCTTTAGGGTTATGGTTTGAGGTTTTGGATAACTTGTGCTATATAATATATATATATTATTTGGAATTAGCTACTTGGGATTTTAACGTTATGATTAATGTTTGCTGTTGGTGGAATATAGGCACATTTCAGATTATTTCTTGCTATTGGAATGGAGTTACCACTACAAGAATTTTCACTTTTGGCGACTAAATTTTTAGTCGCCAAAAGTCATATTTTAGTCACTTATAGTCTTTAGCGACTAAATTTTTTGGTCGGGAAATTAGTAGCCAAAGAGTAGTCGGGAAATATAATTGCCGACTAAGCCTAATTTAGTCGCCAATAGGTTTGAAAATTAATTAAATAAATACATTTTTGCCGACTAATTTTTTTTGTCGCCAAAAGCCAATTATTTAGTGGCCAAAAACTTTTTAGCTACTAAATTTTTTAGTTGCCAAAAGCAAATACTAGTGTTTTGGCTACTAAAATTTTAGTCGCCTAAACTCAATCTTTTTTGGCTACTAAAATTTTAGTCGCCAAATACTATTTCCTTTGGTTACTAAAAATTTAGTCGCCTAAACTTCAACATTTTTTGCTACTAAAAATTTAGTCACCTAAACTACGACATTTTTGGCTACTAAATTTTTAGTCGCCAAAAGTCATATTTTCTTCAACTTTTGTTTTTAGCTACAAAATATTTTAGTCGCCAAATGTTTGATTTTCTTTTCGCTACAAAACATTTAGTAGCCAAAGGTTTGATTTTCTTTTGGCTACAAAGCATTTAGTAGCCAAATGGTTGTTTTTCTTTTGCCTACAAAAAATTTAGTAGCCAAATGTTTGATTTTCTTTTCGCTACAAAACTTTTAGTAGGCAAATATTTTTTTGTTTTTTTGTTTCTTTTTTTCATTTCACATGTTTTTTTTATGTCTTATTGTTAATATTATAATGTGTCCATAACCTATCTGTATTCCATTCAACCTGTAATACGTATATAAATAAAATGATACATAAATTATCAATCATTCCACAATCTGCATCCGTATACAAAAAAATAAATTACTTTAACTGCCCAAATACATACAAACGAACTATTGTCCAAACTAAAATAATAATTCCATACAACATATACAATAATACAAAAAGTAAAGCCCTCCATATACAAAAATTACATTTACTATACCATGTGAAATGACCATTTGGCATGGTACAAATTGCCATCGTAATTTGTACCACGACAAAAGGTGATGTATGTACCAAGCCAAAAATACATCTATGTACCACGACAAAAAATCAATTTAGTGGACGGCGTCAAAAGCTGATCTATCTACCATGCCAATAATTATCTGTTCGCTGCCAATAGTTTTCTGTATCAGGAATAGTTAACTGCACAAAAGCTGGAGACGACAAAAATATTATATTACTTCTATACAAAAGTCCAATTTCTTCTCCATACACAAAAATATCTCTGCAAGTCCACGCAGCAAAGTCATCTACAAAAAACAAAAAAAAACGTTAGAATTGGACCAAAAAATGCCCAACTTCATGAATGAATTTGGGAACAAGTAACAAATAAAAATAAGTGAGAAGCAACCTTCCATGATGAATCAATTATCAGCCATTGTACAGTCTTTCTAAAGTCTTTTGTTATAAGGAACATTGTTAAATGCAGAACAATCATTACTAAATCTTTCATTTGTAACATACAGCTAATGTAACAATCTTCTATTTGTATGCAACATGTATCCAAATTCTGTGGGTAAACCAATATCAAAGCCCAATGTGAATAGAAAGCATTCTTTTTACCAACTTCCTCATTATTTGTTTGCAAAAGGCATTTGAATCATTAGATTGGATATAAAACCATCGGTGCTTATTAATGTATGTCAGTGCCATTTCAGAGAGGATATTAGAACATGTGATAAAAATAATAGCACACGTGTGTATGTTCACAAAATTAGCAAGTTTAAAACATTTCGTCAGTTGTCACAAGTCCTATTTGTAATGGGAAAGCTGCCCGTGTCGGCCACAGGGAGGTTCGGGGGCTGTTTTGAATTTTCGCCCCCGAAACGCCCTTTTTCGAATAAGTTTTCGGTGTATTTGTCTCTAAATCCCAACCTATAGGTCCGAATAACATTCCGTCAGTTGTCACAAGTCCTATTTGACAAAGATTTAACACCCTATAAGCCTCTATAATAGATATGTAAGCGATTATTAGAGCAGACAAAAATAAGGAAAATGACCAAATAAAAAAAACATTCCGTCAGTTGTCACATGTTTTGACATGTTTGCTAGTAAAAAAACATAACTTCTCACATTAATGAGACAGATAAATTTTATATTTTCCTTGAATCTCTTTTAATTTAGAGTACATTTCTAAAAAATTTACAACATTTGAATCTCTCTCTCTCCCTCTTGGATCATATTTACAAAAGAAAAAAGGGACAATTCCCATATTTCTCCTCTGTTTGGTAGGGACAACCTATGAACGGCAAACTGCTCTTCCCTTGGACATTTATGAATTTGTTTAACCTCTAACTCAAAAGCAAACTAAGGGAGGAACTACAAATTTAACTACAAGGGCCTGTTGTAGCACGGGAGAAGAGGGATTATATAAACCGAAAATAGAAGAAAAAGATACATCAGTATTTTTTGAAAACTGAAAATATTGCCACATTAGAGTTGATAGCTCAAGGGAAGAATTCAACCAATGTGATGAGCTTGACAGTACATAAGCAATCCCGGACATCAGACACTAACCTGTACTTTTAGACATGCATATTTTTCTCATTTAGGGGCTTAGGATCAAATGTAATTTTCTTCATATATTTACCCACTCTCTAATCTACCTACCATGATCTGATGTGCCTATTATTTTTCCAAAAAAGTGGATGTGCTCTTCTTCCAGAATATGAAAAAGATCAATTGAGAGGAAAGTGTCAAATGTAGCCATTCACACATGACTCCATGCGCTTGACACTTTAATACTTATCTTGTATATTTGTCCATACCTGGCTGGAAACTTCTAAACCAGTGAATGATATAGAAAAAGAACTAAAGATGAGAAGTGTTTCAGAAAGTAGTTTAGAGAGGGGGAGGGGAGAAAATGGAGGCAAATTAATCAGTTTTAATCTTTTACATAAGTTTTAGGCACTGCAAGTTACAGCAAATAAGAAAGAGGAAATTTAGATAAAGGTCAGCTGATTTGTAGTTACTCAAACATAAAAACTATGAAATTTCATAACAGATCTTACACGCAAAAACGATGAAGCTATATATATATTTCCAAATATTATATCCAAGAAAAATGAAAATGGAGACAATATTTATATGGATTTATATATCATTTTCCTATTTATAAAATACCTAAAACTTTCCTGTTGATAATTGAAGTGTCTCTCTTACCTAATCTAATTTTAGAGATTTTAACATTTTTTTTGAATAATGAACAGGTCTTCAAACATCAACCAAATTTGATTCACTAATCTAATAATGAACAGGTCTTCAAACATCAACCAAATTTCATTCACTTTGTTCTCAAACTGAAATGGTGAATTCTACAGAGCGACAGTGTGCTCCTCCACACTCTCAGAGGCATGGCTTTTGTCAATGGTAGTCGACCAAACAGTGCCTGAAAGATTGGCATGCAAGGCAGCAGCTTCTTCTCCGACATCAGAGTCGGATACGAATAAAAAACCCCCCCCAAAAAAAACCCTAAATGTAGAACAAAAATCAAACCCGATTTACCTATGGGTTCAATATTGAAAGCCTCTGCATCAAATAAAAAAAAAAAACCCCAAATAATCATAGGCAAATCATAAACCATTTAACCCGTTTCCCATAAATGAAACTCATAAATGAAACTGAAACAGGGAAATAGACGAAGGAAGAGAGATGAAGAGAGAAAGAGAAAGAGAGAGAGAGAGAAACCTGAATAAAATCGAATGGGTGTCAGACGGTGTACCTCTGCTGGTTCGAGGACTCTGTGCAACGGTGGCCAATGGTTAGTTGATGAGATTCAATGATCGATGGGCTGTGGATTAGAGGAGATGATGGATGGGTTGTCGACGAGAGGAGATGAACTTCTGGGCTGTGGACGAGAGTGAGAGCAAGAGGGGTGTTTCCTTTGGTAATACGCGGTAGTATTTTAATCTTCCCACCAAATTTTTTTTGGTTTTTTAGGACGACTAAAAAAAAAATTCGTCGTTGAATAGAAGTTTTCCTTTGGTTTTATGTGCGAAAATGAGTTTACCACGACTAAAAAAACGTTAGTAGCCAAAAATATAACTAACGCCGACTAAAATGTTTGTTAGTTGCCCAATACCTAAGTTTTTAGTGACTAATTTATTTTTTAGTCGCCAATAGGTACTTTTACAGTGACTAAACAAATTTAGTAGGCAATAAACACAACTAACGGCGACTAAAATGTTTATTAGTCGCCTATTACGTAAGTTTTTAGTGACTAATTTATTTTTTAGTCACCAATAAGCACTTTGCAGTGACTAAAAAAAGTTAGTAGCTAATTTTTGAACCAATCGCGACCAATACCAATTTTAGTCGTCAAAAGTATGGGTTTTGGCGACTAAATTAATTTTAGTCGCTAAAATTGGTCGCCAAAAATGTGAATTCTTGTAGTGTACTCATGTTTGATAACCTGTTGGCTGCTTAAATGACGAGTTTAGACTAACTTCACTGGGCATTACCAAAATGAAATAAAGTTATAATTTAGTATGTTATAGTATTAAAATGTCAAATTTTGATAATATTTCTACAAATGTCATTTTGGCACATTTAGATTACAATGTCAAAATAAAACCCTAAAAAACCCAGCAAAAGCTATTCCCTTTTCTTCTTTTTCTTTTAAAAAATTATAAACCCAGTAAAATTATGCAAGTTTAAACCAATATTCGAATTGTACTAATACTATTCCACTTTATTAAATTTTTTTTATTTTACTTAAATACTCTGATCTGCATCGTATAATAACTTCAAAAGATTTGGGTTCTCTTCTTGGGGAAGAAGGGTTCATCAAGACACAACAATGACGATTGACACCAAAATACAGTATTTTTACATTCATATGTTCAGTATGATAGTGATTTTAAACTATATAATATTCAAATTAAAAATTTTCATGTAGAACAAAAATAAAGGTGAAAAGAAGAAATTCAAAGAGTAAATTAAGCAAACACATATATAAACCATTAAACAAATGAGGGAGCTTTTACTTGAGGGAGTCGAATTTGGAGATTAAGAGCGAATTTGGAGATCACATAGGGTCGTCGACCTAGAGCATGAGATTCAAGCCTTGAAGATAAAAAAATAAAATATAAATAAATAAAGTGTGAGAGAGAGAGAGAGAGACAAGAGAATACATACCAATGTTAGGGTTTACGAGGGCAACAACTTGCTCAACAAATTCGAGCTCTCTAGAATCCCTGGTTCCTTATAATATAGTGTGCTTCGACACTGATGCTCTGCAGATTCGAGCTCTTGCCGATGGAGGAGTCGGAATGAGAGTGAGATGAGTAGCGCGAAGATGGAGATAGAGATGTGGAGAGAGAGAGAGAGAGAGAGAGAGAGAGAGATTTGAACGTGAAAATGAGAGAAGAGGGAAAAAGAAATCATAGGCACCAAAGGGTTTGAGGAAATTTGGAAAAATTGGGGATTTCGACTATTTATGGGAATATATATTGATCACACTATGGGATTTTATTTATTTTTTGTTAAAATAATTTTTATTTTTATTTTTGGTAGTTAATCCAATTTTTTTCTTTTGATTTTTAGTTGCTAAGGTTGAAAATTTATTTTTTTTATTTTTATTTTAATGAAAAAAATTATTATTATTTTTTTATTTGGTAGAAGTAGGGGTAATATTTTAATGAAAAATATTTTCTGTTAAAATAAAGTTAATTTTTTGTGGTCAATGAAAAATATTTTTCTGTGGCCCATTTTTTTTGTTACTAAAAATCATGAACTAATTTTTTATGGTAGAGGAGAGGGAGCGGCAGTAGTGGTGAAGGTGGTGTATAAGAGGGGATGGTGGTGGTGGTGGTGGTGGTGGTGGTGATGACAAAGGAGATTATTGGTAAAGTTGTGGTAGTGGTAGAGGAGATGGAGTGGCGATGGTGAAGAAGAGGTAATAGTAGTAGTGGTGGCAGTAGTGGTGGCGGTGGCGGTGGTGGTAATAATGTTAGTTATAGATGTTGAGTGCCAACAGTGTAGTAATGGTGGTAGTGGAATGACATTTGCAGTAGTGGTGAATGTGGTGGAGGAGATGGGTGATGAGAGAGAGAGATAAGTGTGAGACAAATAGAGAAGAGAGATAAAGAGAGAGAGAGAGAGAGAGAGAGAGAGAGACAGAGTGATGAGAGAGAGAGAGAGAGACAAAGTGGTCGCTAAAAGTACATTTTGTTGTAGTGGATCGATAAATTGAAATTTAATTATTTAAAATGAAAAAATTAGAAATTTTAGTTTGAGATATTGAAGCACCCACAAGACTTGTGGTTAGAAACCTCATTTTACTTATAATATATATATATATAGATTTAATAGGAATTTATATTCGTTTTAGATATTTTTTTAATATACAAATTATTTTTTTAATTTTTTTATAAAAATAATTTAACAATCCCATCAATAACCATAATGTATGAGAGAAGTTGAAAATAGTGTAGGAGTAGGTATGAAAGAAGTAAAAAAGGCTTGTGGGTTGGGAGAAATCAATAAATGCTGAGGGTTTTTTTTTTAAAATAAAAAATTTAGAAAATTAAGATTGAGATATTGAAACTCCCACAAGGTATGTAAGTTAGAAACCCTTTTTTCCTTATATAATATATAGATAGATAGATAAATAGATGAATTTAATAAGAATTTATGTTTGTTTTAGATATTTTTTTAACATTTTTTTATAAAAATAATTTAACAATCTCATCACTAGCCATAGTGTATGGGAGAAGTTAAAAAGGGTGTAGGAGTAGATATGGGAGAAGTCAAAAAGTGGGTTGAGAGAAGTCAATAAATGCTGAGTTTTTTTTTTTTAAAATCAAAAATTTAGAAAATTAAGATTGGGATATTGGAGCTCCCACAAGGCTTGTAAGTTAAAAATCCCCATTTTCCTTATATAATATATAGATATAGATAAATAGATAGATATAGATAGATAGATAGCTTGATAGATAGATATAGATATAGATAGATAGATAGATATAAATATGGCACATACCATTTATATGACACAAGGATCAAAGTACCGGGATAACTGCTGTAATTTTCCCTCATCTAAATTAAAGGGATTTAAAAAGTTAAAAAAAAAAAGAAAAAAAAATTATAATATTAAAAAATATTCACTAAAAAAATATTGATTAAAAATTACAAATTAATTATTGAAAACTCCATACTAAACAAGGTAATGTTTTCTATCAATTTTGAAAATTAAAAAATTATTATTAATTTTTCCTCTATTTTTTTTTCTCACAAAAAAATAGCTACATTAATTATCTTTTTTTATTTTTTTTTATTATTATTATTTTTTTATGGAGAGGGGTTTTGACCTGCGATTTTTCTAAAATGGGTGTTCTAGACGGAAAGGGTAGAGTTGGTTCAGACAATAACAAAAAGTGCTTATGCAAGAGGCGCTTACACTATGAGAAAGAATAGTCGGTTTTGCATAGGGTGCCTTTTTGGATAATAGCTTCAATATTGGCATGCATGAAGGGCTTAAGTGTGAGACACATGAGAGGGGCTTTAGTGCGAAAATAAAAGAAATGGTTTACAGAATGTCTTCTTGCTTCACGACTTCAATACTTGTGAGAGAGGAGTAGGCTCAAGTGCGAGAGAGAAATGAGGGTTTGTAGGAAGTGTCTTCTTGGGTCACGACTTGAGTGTCCGTGCACATGAAAATGAGTGATAAGGGTCAGAGTGTGTCTCTTGGGGTCATGGTTTCAGTGCTCCGAAACACAAAACCATAGCATATTAATAAAGAGAAATAATTAGTGATAAAATATTTTTGTCTCCTTAAATACAAGAACAGAGAATTTATTATTGGTGACGAAATATTTTTGTCTTCCACAACATAACCTTATGAGACGAAAAATATATTCGTCACGCAATCAATTGGAATTTATTAGTGACGAAATATTTTCATCTTCCACAACTTATTCTTCCAAGACAAAAATATATTTGTCGCCCATTTAATAGAAAGATGAAACGGCATCGTTTGCATGATGGAGTGTTTATTGGTGACGAAAATGTTCGTCTCTAATGAGCTAAAATAATTCGCGCCAATGCAAATGAAATTGGCGCCTGAATTTTGCAGACGAAATTTTTTTTCTTCTCCTATACGTTTGAGAAAAATTAAAAACAACAAAATTAATATTTTGTCATCTTTGGGCTAAATTTTAAGACAAAAAAAAATTTCATCACCAAATTTTGTCACAATAGCCTAGATTTCTTGTATTTTGTTTCCTTGTTTAATTATTATTATTATTTTTTTCTTTTTGTGGAGAGGGGTTTACTGTGAGAAAGAATAGTAGCTTTGCACAAAATGTCTTCTTGGATAATAATGTTTGCATGCACAAAAGGCTTAAATGTGAGAGAGAATAGAGGAGCTTCAGTGCAAAATAGAAAAGATGGTTTATAGAGATTGTTTTCGCGAGTCACAGCTTCAATACTTGTGAGAGAGGAGACTCAAGTGCGAGAGAGAAATGAAGGTTTGTAGAGGGTGTCTTTTCGGGTCATGACTTTAGTATTTGTGTGTGTGCGAAAGTAAGTGATTAAGGTGAGAGTGTCTCTTAGTTTCTGACGACATTTTAATAAAGAAAAATAATTAGTGATAAAATATTTTCGTCTCAAACTCATATGTTCGTTGCCTAATCAACAAAAATACAAAAACAACGTTGTGTGGGGATGGAGAATTTATTGGTGATGAAATATTTTCATCTCCTTCAACTTAACCTGATGAGACGAAAATATATTCGTCGCGCAATCAATCAAAATGCAATACGACACATGGAGAATTTATTAGTGACGAAATATTTTCGTCTTCCAAAACATATCCTTCCGAGACAAAAATATATCTGTCGCCTAATTAACAGAAAGATAAAATGAGCATGAAGAGTTTATTGGTGACGAAATATTTTCGTCTCCCATAACTTATCCTTCCCAGACAAAAAATATATTTTGAAAAATCTAGAAACCTCCTAGATGTTGATTTGTGATTATGTATCAATTTTAAGCAAAATATAACAATCCCAATCAAACAATCAAGAGAAAGAGACACAAAAATTTTACGTGGAAAAACCACAATTGGACGCCTTCCAATTGTGATAAAAAAACCACGAGCAACTGCCACAAGAACAATCCACTAAGAAGATTTAAAGGAATTACACAGGTATCACTCTCAATTATCTAGCCACAACGCCTAATTGAACCAACCTTTATGTGCCTCTTCCAACCCTATCTTCAGCACGGAATTGTCTTTCTGATGAGCCACTCCGGATTCCACCAAAGCTTCAGGCTCGAATTCTTCAGAAGTCACAACTGAAGAACAACTCTCTCTTTTGTATGTATAACAAACAAACCTTTGATGTACTCTCTTTAAACCATGAGTTGAATACTCAATAAAAACATCAAAGAAAAAAAAAAAAATATCCCCAGATATAAACCTTTAACCTTTAAGCACCAAAAAGAAGATCTGGAGGAATTCAATCCATTGTCTAGTTTTGGGAGAAAACCAACTATTTATAAAGATCCAAAAGTAATCCCAGTTGGAAAAGAAAACCAACTTCTGCAGAAAACCAACTTCTTGCAGAAAACCAAAGTAATTCTGTTTCAGAAGAAAACTAACTCCTTGTAGAAACTCCAAAGTAATCCCAAAAAATAACTTAAACAGATATAAAAAAAACATCCAATTTCCGCGATCTCCGCTCGAGCGCCCCAACGCCCGCTCGAGCGGCTTCAACCAAAAATGCGCGTGAAAACACAGCGGTCCGCTCGAGCGCTTAAGACCCCGCTCGAGCGCAAAATCACATGCTCCAGTATTTTTACAGTTGAGACAAAATGCTGAGACCATCAAACCTCCGCTCGAGCGCCCATGACCCCGCTCGAGCGGGAAGACAAAAATTCCAAATTTTTTCCCAACTTTTGCAACACAAAATTTGTATGCGGATTTGACAGAAACGGAGCACTATCATCACAATCTTCTCTGCAAGGCTTGATTCGGTTGGATTTGCAACTAATAAACTCATATCCTTACAAAAATAAAAACTGCGAATAAAATTACAACTCAAAAGAGTTTTGTCAAACGGGGTTGCCAACAATAAATACCTAACATATTTGCCACCAAATAAATAAGAAAATGAAACGACATCGTCTAATAAGTTCATAATTTATTGGTGACAAATTCCTTTTGTCGCAAAAAACTTTAAATTTTGTGACAAAAATGTTCGTCTCCAATGAGTTAAAATAATTGGCGCCAACAAGAAAAAAAATTGGCGCATCTTTTTTCTGACGAATTTATTTTTGCGTCTCCTATAGTTTTGAGAAGAATTAAAAGAAACGACAAAAGTAATATTTGGTCATGTTTGGGTTACGTTCTAAAACGAAAATAAATTTTAACACCAAATTTTAAAAATTAATTATTGAAAACTCCATACTAAACAAGGTAATGTTTTCTATTAATTTTGAAAATTACAAATTTTTTATTATTTGTTTCTCTGTATTTTTTCTCACCAAAAAAAAAAATAGCTACATTAATTATCTTTCTTTCTTTTTTTTTCTTTTTTTTTTTGTGGAGAGAGGTTTTGACCTTCGATTTTTCTGAAATGGGTGTTCTAGACGGGAAGGGTAGAGTTGGTTCAGATAGTGAGAAAAACTGCTTGCGTGCAAGAGGGGCCTTCACTGTGAGAAAGAATAGTGGGTTTGCATAGGGTGCCTTCTTGGATAATAGCTTCAATGTTGGCATGCACGAAGGGCTTAAGTGTGAGACAGAAGAGAGGGGCTTTAGCGCGAAATAGAAGAAATGGTTTACAGAGTGTCTTCTTGAGTCACGACTTCAATACTTGGGAGAGAGGAGTAGACTCAAGTGCGAGAGAGAAATGAGGGTTTGTAGAAAGTGTCTTCTTGGGTCATGACTTCAAGGTCTGTGTACATGAAAATGAGTGATAAGCGTCAGAGTGTATCTCTTGGGAGTTTCAATGCATCGAAACACAAAACCACGACATTTTAATAAAAAGAAATGATTAGTGATAAAATATTTTTGTATTCTTAAATACCATAACAAAGAATTTATTATTGGTGATGAAATATTTTGTCTTCCACAACTTAACCTTATGAGACGAAAAATATATTCGTCATGCAATTAATTAGAATTTATTAGTGACGAAATATTTTTGTCTCCCACAACTTTTTCTTCCGAGACAAAAATATATTTGTCGCCTATTTAATAGAAAGATGAAATGACATTGTCTGCATGATGGAGTGTTTATTGGTGACGAAATATTTTCGTCTTTCATAACTTATCCTTCCCAGACAAAAATATATTTGTCGCCTAATAAATGGAAATATGCAACGATATCGTTTAATAGGTATGGAATTTATTGGCGACGAATTACGTTCGTCACAAAAAAAAAAAAATATTTTGTGACAAAAATGTTCGTCTCCAATGAGCTAAAATAATTCGCGCCAATGCAAATGAAATTGGCGCCTCATTTTTGCAGACAAAATTTTGTTTTTGTCTCCTATACTTTGGAGAAAAATTAAAACAAACGACAAAATTAATATTTCGTCGTCTTTGGGTTAAATTTTAAGACAAAAAAAAATTTCATCACCAAATTTTGTCACAATAGCCTAGATTTCTTGTAGTGGAACCTTCATTAGTGAAACAGCAACCTCTACTCCAGAGTCAATAGTGGTCTCAGACTTGAATTATGACTACTTAGGGGAAATAAAGTATTACTGCTCACACATAATAATCCAGGTGTTGACATGAGCTTTTAATAGCCAGCGAATTACGGCTTTGTGCTTATCCTGACTTTCATGAACATATTTGAGAATAAGTCTTGTTCTCATGAAAGTGGCCCCAATTTCATGCTCACATATGTGAAATCTGTCAAGGATGTTCTTACAATTTACACACCCCACTCAACAAGAGCTACAGAATTTCATTAAGAGTATAAAAACTCAATCCTCCAACATTACAGGACAAATGCACTTACATCATAGGGATGGACAGGAAAATATTAAGGAGTGCATTTTTTACAACCACAATATGATTCGTTCTTCCCATTGAAGCTAGTTATAGGATCTCTGGTCCTTAGGTTGGGTATCCTCATACATGGTTTATGATTTTATAGGCTTCAAACCCATCCCCCTCGATGTATTCCAGACCCTATCTCTTGCCAAGGCTTTGGTTAATGGATCCGCAAGATTATCACAAGATTTTACATAATTCACAGTTATGATGGCATTACTCAAATAAGATCTCACATTACTGTGTTTCCTTCGAATAGGTCTGGATTTACCATTATAAAAATGGTTGTTCACTCTACCAATAGCAACAGTGCTAACGAATTAACACAGGATGAATTGGTTTTTCCTAAAAAGGGATTTCATGTAACAAATCTCTCAACCAATTTGCTTTCTCACATACTGAAGCTAATGCTATAAGCTCAGCTTCCATTGTAGAATTAGCAATTATAGTATGTTTTTTAGACTTCCAACATAAGGTAAAAGTAAAACCCAAGGTAGAGAGAGAATCACCGGACAAAGTGTTCCAATCGGTATCACTATATCCCTCAAGTACCGCAGGATACTTGTTATAAAATAAACCATAATTTTTGGTACCAGATAAATATCTCATAATTCTTCTCATGGCTAGCCAATGATTTTGACTTGGCTTGCTAGTAAACCTGTTAAGTACTCCAACAACATATGCAATGTCAAGTCTAGTACAGTCAGTAGCATATCTCAAACTACCAATCATGCTAGCATATTCCTTTCGATTAATCACTTCTTTTTCATTTGTTACAACAGATAAATGTATGCTTGCATCTAAAGGAGTAGCAACATGTTTACTGTCTAAAAAGTTATATTTCTTTAAAATTTTCTCAACATAATGCGACTGATCAAGAAAAATACCATCATTAGTCTTGGTAATTTTAATTCTCAAAATAAAATTGGCTTCACCAAGATCTTTCATATCAAAGTGGCTATTGAGCATATTTTTAGTCTCATTTATAAGATGCAAATTAGAGCCAAAGATAAGTAGATCATCCACATATAGGCTAATAATTACATGTGAATTCTCACAAGTTTTATAATATATGCACTTATCACATTCATTAGCCTTATAACTATTCTCAAGTATGCAAGAATCAAATTTCTCATGCTATTGTTTAGGAGCTTATTTTAAACCATAAAGGGATTTAGTTAGCTTACACACCTTGCTTTCTTGGGCAAGCTCCACAAAGCATTCGAGTTGATCCATGTAAATCTCTTCATCTAGATCTCTATTTAAAAATGCTGTTTTTACATCCATTTGATGAATTTTTAAATCATGAATTGCAGCCACTGCTATCAATAGTCTAATGGATGTAACTCTAGTAACTGAAGAAAAAGTATCAAAGAAATCAAGATCAACTTGTTGCTTAAAACCTTTAGCGACAAGTCTCGCTTTATATTTATCTATAGTTCCATCCAGTTTAAGTTTTTTACGAAGGACCCATTTACACCCAATAGTTTTACAACCTAGAGGTAAATCTACTAACTTCCATGTTTTATTTGAAAGTAGTGAATCTATCTCATCATTTACAGCCTCTCTCCAGAAAATAGTATCAGGTGATGATAAAGCTTCTTGCACCGTAAGAGAAATTTCTTCTACATTATAAAGATAATAGTCAAGGCCAAAATCTTTTTCAACTCTAGCTTATTTACTCCTCCTTGGTTGGATTTGAGAATTTTCTTATTCTTAAAAAACTTGAGATGGAGTAGAAGAAGGCGTGGATAAAATATTTTTAGAAATTACTTGACCCCCACTATTTCTAGATTTGAAAGAAAGTTTATTTTTATGAAAAATAGCATCACTTGATTCAAAAATAATATTATTTTCCATATCACAAAATCTGTAAGTTGTACTATTCAACGCATACCCAAGAAAAGCACAAGTGGTAGCTCGTTCACCCAATTTAGGTCGTTTAGGATTTGCAAGCCTCACAAAAGCTAAATAACCCCAAACCCTCAAATAACTTAGATTTGGTTTATGCCTCCGCCACAACTCATAAGGTATAATTTTAGTCTTTTGTGTGGCACTCTATTTATTACATGGCAAGCTGTCAAAATAGCCTCGCCCAAAAAAATTTGAGGGAGCACCTGAATCAATAAGCATAGCATTCGTCAAGTCAATTAACGTTCTATTTTTTCTTTCAGCTACGCCATTAGATGAAGGTGAATATGGTGGAGTAGTCTCATAATAATTCCTAATGACTGAACAAAAGAGTTGAATCCTAGAGATTCATACTCCCGGCCTCTATCACTTTTAATTCTCTTAATCTTTTTACTGAATTGATTTTCCACTTCAAGAAGGAATTCTTTAAATTTCTCAAAAGCATCACTTTTATTTTTAATAAATATACGTTTGTGTATTTTGAAAAATCATCGATAAAAGTGATAAAATATTGGTTACCACCCTAAGTTAAAATTCCCTCAAACTCACACAAATCAGTATGAAATAATTCTAGCAATTCGGTATTTTTTTAACACTTTTATGAGGCCTCTTAGTAATTTTTGTTTTACTGCAAACTTCACATTTCTCAAAATTTTTTGTCACTTTAGGAATTAATCCTAAACTACTCATGATTCCCACATATTTACTGTTAATATGACACAAGCAAACATGCCAAAAAATTAATAGAAGACAAAGTGTAAGTAGTGTCATAGTAATAATCATAAAATTAATTAGCAAGGAAATTTAAGAGATAAAAACGACATTTATACTCAACTATATTGTAAGAAGCCACTTTTGCTTCATGTGCCTCATAATCTTCATCATTTATCTCCTTGGTTGGGATTTTGTTTAGGTTCTTGTTGGTAAGAACATATGCAACTTTCAAAAGGCTGAGATAAAAAAGAACTTTTCCTTTCCACCTCTTAAAATGAACTCCCTTGAACTTGAAAGACTTGTTGAGATCTCCAATTCTATCATTGGTTTTTTTTGGTACTTGTTCCATGGTTGATCTCCTTAAAATTGTTGATAAAAATATCAGAAAAAATTATATTTTATTGATAAATAATGCAAAGAAAATGAGATACAAATAGATCAGGCTGAGGCACGGATATTTCGTTTTCTTTAAGGAAATCAAGCCCACTGCGGTAGGAAGAACCCAAATACCGATGCAGCAATCACAAAATTATGACTTGTCCCCTCCAGGATACAACAGCCTGACCATTTGTCGTATGGTTCAGGCCAACTCTGCACAAGATGGTGAACCCAAAGCTCCACCAAGAAAAACACCCTTCTTTGTTAGTAATCTCTCTTGTATAGAAAATAGTTGGTGTGATGGTATAGAAAAGAGTATATGAGAGGAACTATATATAGGCCACTAGGACTTACAAAATACACCAAAAAATAATAAAGACCATGAACCCAGAGAAAAGGGAGAGTGAATCCAAATATTAACTCACCACCAAGTTCACCAAAACAATGAATCTCCATTCATGAACAAAATATATAAATAAATAAATAAAAGATATTAAAATGGTCCAACAATATCCATATACAGAGGGTTTCAATTATGGTACAGGGGGGCTTGCAATGACACAACAACAATCAAGTAGTAGTGGCAGCAACAACACCACTTATGATCAATGCACTTTCAATAACTACTACCAGGAATATCAATATAGAGAAATAGGCCAACTAATTCATAGTAATGATCAAAGTGATGTGAGATATGGAGATCCTTCTATACCACCACGTAATTCTTTTTATTACTAAGTTTTAGAGTTGTTGATTTGTAGTAGATTGTTTGTATGCGATTATGACTGAAGCGAATGATTTATTTTCATGTCCCTCTTTCTCTTATTAATTTGTTGTGCATTTGGAAGTATTTCATTGTTGAAAATAAGTAAAAAAATATTTCCACATCAATTTTTTTATTAAAAGTTTAACATATATGCCAAATAAAAGCTTGAGACTAAAATAAATACATATTATTTAGTTGAAAATGAGTCAAAAGTGCCCCTACATATCAAAATTTTGATTAAAATGTGATAAATTGAGGCTAAAAGAGTAAAAAAAAAAAGCATAAATTTGAGTTTTAGAGGGATTGCTAATGATTTTTGAAATTTCACGGCCGCAACGCCCGATTTCCGATGCATACCGGTCGATACTATCAATGCCGATATTCCGCGATTGATACTGTTACGTTACCCGATACCGCAGTTTAGAACTATGCACCAAATTGAGGATGGGTTGCACCTTTCAGCAATTTATTGTGCGTAACCGTTGAGTGTGGACCCACCGGACGACCTCTCTCGGATGATCGCCTGAAGCAAAATTTTGTGAAAATTTTACACTAGGAGGTCGACTCCTCAGTCGACCACCTCTGTATTTTTTTTGAGGAAACAAACTCAGTGAGAAAAAAAGTGAAGGCTGAATTGAACCTTCAAGCTACATAGTTCAACAGATGAATGATAGAAAAGAGATATAAATGGAATCTTTTCATTACTGTTGTGTTTCCTAATGCAGAGGTATTCACTGACTTAAGAAGATAAGCATAAACAGACGTATTCTCTGGATTAGTACTCTCCAAACTGAGTTGACAAATTCGACGATCTCTCTCTATTCTTCGCAAATAAACCTTGATTTCATGAACCCCATTTTCGATATCAGCAGAGCAATTTGAGTTCGCTACGGAGAACAACCTTAGAGAATCCGAAACAACATTAGTCTTGAGATCAGATCCATAATCATCGCACGACCCATCATCGATGGAATAGAACTGAGAATGAAAAGAACCTTCATCTTCGTTGCTCACGGCGGAGGAGGAGAGAAAAATGGTGTTTCAAAAAATAGACATTTAAGTAAGTGGGAAGTGGATTAGGTGAATTTTTAAGTCGCATTTCATTCACTTTGCAAAGATCACGATACAGAGAGATTAAAAAAAAAAAAATTGAGAAGAGAATTTGGAAGTAAGAGTTTTCAATTTGTGATATGTAGAGAGGAAAATGAGAATAGATGAGGGTTGGAGGAAGAAAACAAGAGTCTTTGAGAGAGAACAGTCATGCTTTCAGTACAGCAGTTAGAGTCTTCGAGATAGAACAACCACCAAAAAAAATGGTGGACCGTTGGAGCGACTGATATCAGATCGAAGAACTCGCATTTTTTTTATATATTTAGATTTTATGAAAAAAATAGTAAATCATTGGAGATGCTCTCATTAAAATAAACAAAAAAAATAATATCAGTAAATGGTGGTCTATGGATTGGACTTCTTGGTGATGGACCAACCTGATTGATGGAAAAAATTATCGATTGGTCTTGGGACGTCACATGGTCATATTTTATATAAGTCATAATTTATCATGGTATCTCATGTTTTTCAATCACCTAATATAAATTTTTGAGTCTCACCCCTCCACCAATTACTATATTATTAAAGCACCACGTAAAAGTATCCCAAGACCAACCAATGACTTCTTGGTTGATGGTAGATTGGATCTTTTTCCTTGATGCGGTTCTTGCAAAACCAACACTTGCATGCACTCGGGGATAATTTTGTTAGTGCTAACTAGGAGTTTACTTATTTTTTGATTTTCTTTTTAAATTTTTAGTAAACTTTTAAAAAGAAAATTAAAAAGTTTTAAGTTTCTAAATTCAGTTTGATAAAAAGAACCAAAAAATTATAAATTTACAAAAAAAAATCCAAAAAAATTTAGAAAAGACAAAAAATAGTAGTTTTTTTTTTTTTTGGGGGGAGGGGGGAGGGGGGCGGGGGGGGGGGGGGGGGGGGGGTCTTATTTTGACTATTCTATTTTTTTTTGGAATTTTTCAAAGAAGTGTATTTTTTAGATGCATTTCAACCAGATGGACCGAAAAAAATAAAAAAATTCGACATAATTTTTTTTAAAAAATACTAAAACGTCACACCATTTTGTTTATAAATTTTAATATATTTTTCATTTGTATAAGTAGGTGGGCTTGACTTTGTTTTAGACCTATTATTTTAAGAAAAATGGTAGAAATTTCAAAAAAATTTTGTAAATCTTTTGAGATCCGTAATATTACTCTTATTTTAAAGAGTAATGCTATACAAATAAAAAGTTTACACATAATTTTTATACACAATGATGTGGCTCATTGGGGATCTTTCATTTCAAAACAAAATATCATTAAAAATTGATTTATTTGTAATAATGATATTACTATATTATTTTTATCAAGTTTTTTTGTATAAATTTTATGTATGTTTAAATTTTTTTTATTTTTTGTTTTGGAATTTGTGGGCTAAACTTTTTCTTAGACCAGCTATGAGAATTGGGCTTGGTGTATGATTGGCTCGTTGCAAATATTATGAATAGTGGTTCCAAACTCAACCGATATTTTTTGGTTTGGTTCGGCTCATATGGGGTGATGGTTTGGGCTTGGTTGCATTTTAAAAACTTTATCAGGATTAATTCAGTTAATGTTGAGTATAGAACCAAATCAGACCGACTTAGCTGTACCCTTTACTTAGATGATAAAAAACTTGAGAATGAGAATGAGATTGTGATTTTCGTTTTTCATGGTTCTAAAGTTTAACACATAATTGAGTAAAATTATTAAATAAAAAACTTGAGAATGAGAATGTGATTTTTGTTTTTCATGATTCTAAAGTTTAAAACATAATTGAGTAAAATTATTAAATAATGTCTCAGAATACTTTACAACAATATTTATGTGGTGTTTTTTGTAAATAAAGTTCTAAAAACATGGCAAGTGAATCATCTCTATTGTTTCGTGATTATTTAATAGAGATGGGTCAATATTGCCCACTCATAAAAATTTTCATTAAGTTATTAGTTAAAAACTTTCTATAAAATAATGACATAGGAGACTATAAGATTATTAGGTAATTGCTGATAACATATTCTAGTGATTTCACATTTTTACCATTTTACTTCTAGCTATTTTTCAGCTGCCAAACAAGTTGATGATTTGAAAAAAAAAAAATTTACACCACAGGCCCAAAAAGGTAACATTAACCTCTTTTCATAAAATTTATGGAAGACATATATTATCAGGTGTAATTTTAAAAATTATAAGGGAGTTTGATCTTCGTAATTGTTAAAAATACAAAAATGAGAAGCACTAATAGTTCTAAAGTGGTGTAGGTCTCACATGATGGGATGTTTTGCTCTTGTGTTTTTTTTTTTTTTTTTTTTTTTTTTTGAATTTCCACCTCATTAGTGGTCCATTAGTGCTCCCAAATTAGTTGGATGAATCATTGTTGTTAAAAATATCAAAGGAGGATCATATAATTTATCTAAAATTTTATAATTTTTTTATTTAGAGCTTGAATGAACACTTTTTTATTTCTAGTAATATGATTTTTTTTTTAGATTAAGAACAAAATATTCATTGTAAAATCGATAAAAAATCGGATCAATCTCATACAATAATATTACAAGATCTCAAAAAAGAGATAAATAATTTCTATAGTAGGAAAGATAAAACACAAAGAAGAGAAACAAACCTCCACACCAAAATAATTATTGCATGGCCAAACTAAAATAAAAAAAATCCCAGATCCAATATGATTCTTGATAGTAATAAAATTTACGTTCCTTCCATTCAAACAATAAGAACACAAATACATACCATACAACTCTGGATTCATATGATTTATTCTAACAATACATAAGATTCATTCAAACGATAACACTAGAAATACATACCATACCATTCAACGCTGGATTCATATAATACATACCATTTATATTACTCCACCGTATGATTTATTTTTCTGATTCTCTTTCCTTGTGATATAGAGGTCTAAGCAAGCTTAAGAACAACCTCGATGGCCAAACCCCAGCTTCCCACCTGCAACATCATAGACCACATCCAAAGTCTTCTGCTGTGCATTTCCGAAAATAACCACATCGGAGGAGTTACTATTTCCGAGGAACGCCAAGCAGGCATTGGACGAATCTGCAATGAGTATCCCCGAGTAGTCAATCGCAACCTCGATGTTGCCGCCGAACACAAAACTTATACTCGGTATCTTCAACGTCGTGTTCTTTTTCACACGGTAACATGTATCGAATCCCGACACAGGTTTAGCCATCCGATATTGCGTCATGTGTTGCCGGAAAGCCGTTTTCAACGCATCGTACGCCGCCGGAGGAAGCCGAGTGATGACGGTGCCGGAATCGATTATAGATCCGGGGGTCTTGAACACCGATTGAGAGATCGATAATGTCTTGCCACCGACTTTGATTCCGATTATATCGACGTAGTACGCCGTAGGATCTTGCGATTTCGATAGCAATGGAGTGAATTGCAGAGATGATCCAGGGGAGCTTCTTCCTCCTTTTCCAAAAGTTAGGGATCCGGTGTAGCTGGGAGTTGATGGAAGACAGTACGAGAAGTAATTCCCGTATTTGGAAGATATTTGTGAGACGAGAGTCAATCGAGATCGGCCGAGTCCGATCAACCCGGCGTCGCCGGCGAAGACACCTTTGTTGTTCTCGCCGCAACCGAAGAGGAAATTCGGGAAAACATCGGAGGGTGTCAATGTGAGAGTTTCGGATGCGAAGAAACCTTGGGAGGTGGAGCCATCTAAGTACCCGATGCCGTAGACGCAGGTGTTGGTTGAGCAAAGAGGGGGGTTGTTGGTGGCGGAGGAAAGCTGAGAGCAGTGTCGGGAGGTACAGGTGATGTTTTTGTATGTTGTTGAGTGGGATGGGTCGAAGATTGGTTGTTTTTGTTTGTAGCAGAAGACGGTGCATGGTTTGCACTGAGTCCAGACGAAAGTGCTGCCTGTGTCGAAGATGAGGGATAGCTGTTTTTTGGGGGTTCCGAGTCCGACTGTGACGATGTAGTTGAAGCTGCCAATTGGGATGCCCGACTTCGCAGGGATGGTGGTGGCGGCCTTGGAGTTGGAGGAGGAGGAGTCCTTTTCCAGACTGTTTTGCCTGAGTCGAGACTGGATTGAGTTGACTCGGGACTGGTCACGAGTCAGAATCTCAGTCAGTGTTGGAGGAGCACTCGCTTTCTCTGGACGTGGATGAGAGCATGGACCATACTTGTGAACTACTTTCAGTGACACTGTCCTCTCTTTCCTCTTATCTGATAAATAAATAAAAATAAAACAAAGTAATAAAAAAAAATTATTTTATGTAACATTTATTTTATTAATTATTTTAATTTATTTTTTTTAATCATTATTTTAGTCAAAAAGTCTCTAACCAATAGTATCATACTTTAACCAAAGGGTTAATTATACTAATAGTCCCTATAGTTTGGGACTTGTGTCACTTTGATCCTTGACTTTTCAATTGTGACACATTTGACCCTGAATTTTGAATCTTGTTTCAAATAAGGACAATTGAAAATATTATTAGATTTTTCAAAGGTAAAATTGTCAATTTGATAAAATATAAACTAATTTGACAAAAATAAATGTCAAAAAAATATTTTTAATTTTTTTAAAATTATTTTTATCCACCAATGATAAAATTATGTAAAATTAATAAAAATTACATGATTAATTTTTTAAAATTAATTTTACATGATCATCATCTAAACACATAATAAAAATTAATTTGGTAAAAAAAATAAATAAATGTCTAAAAGATTTTTCAATTTTACATAATTTTATTTTCAGTAGGTAGAAATAATTTTTTAAAATTCAAAAATATTTGTTTGACATTTATTTTTGTCAAATTAATTTATATTTTATCAAATTGACAATTTTACCCTTGAAAAATCTAATTATATATTCAATTGTCCTTATTTGGAACAAGATTCAAAATTCAGGGTTAAATGTGTCACAATTGAAAAGTCAGGGACTAAAGTGACACAACCCCCAAACTATAGGGACTATTTGTGTAATTTGCCCTTAACCAAATTATAAATAACATTACAATAAAGACCATAATAGAATTTTATGTATGCATTACGTTCATTTTTATAATATTACTAATGATTATATATATAATAATTTTATCTCAAATTATGGGAAAAAGGATTATGAAAAACTGAATTATGGAATTTAAATTGACAATCTCTCACATTTCTCGTATGGAATTGTTCCAGTTTGATTAGTAGGAAGGATTGTGTAGGAGAGATTTATGGACAAAATATTAAAAATAATGATGTAAAATTTTATAAAAATGCTTGGGGCCTAAATTTATTACGTTTATAAATTTACATTTTTTCTAATATCACCCTTTTTTAAACAAAAGAATTATTGCATTAACAACTTTTTTATACACGAAAGTATGTGAGAATGAATTATATATATTTTTAAGTAGATAGAGATCTAAGTCAATTGTGGTCTCATACTTAGGGGACCATGTGGTGTTTCATTGCATATTCCATAAGCAAAGGAAAATTTATGACCTTCATTGGTTAAAATAGTGAGATTTAATATTTTTAATTTAATTTTTTAGAAATAATATAACAAATGTTATATATTGAATTGTGTAAAATATTACTGTGAGACCGTCAAATAACCGCTTTAAAGACTTTCTCAAAATTGAGGTGCGGCGTAGCCACTCTCAAGCCCTTCCTTCCACCTCAAAGGAGAGGGAATTTTTTTTTTTTTTTTTCAAACATATTATTTTTAATATAATATGATATGATATGATATGATAATATATAGAGAGAGTTGATGTAAATGACCTTTGATAGAAGGGCTGCAAACAGAAACTGGAAAAAGAGAATCGACTTGAAATGTATGAAAGTGGCTTTGCATAGTCTCTCTCTCTCCACCATCCAAAGCATAGCCATTCTTTGAGGAGCAAAGAAGAGGGAAAAGAGAAACACAGAAGAGGAAGCTAATGGTTATGGATGAAGCTATTGGAGTGGCCATCATTGACAAAAAGCCTTTCTCTCTCGATTATGTTATTTTTCAAAGCCCTTCTTGTGTTATGAGTGTTGTAGAAAACTATTGAATTTATAATGGATGTTCAACCTTCACTTCCTAAGACAAAATTTTCAATATTATTAAGATTTCTTTTGGGAATATTTAATTTAGCCTGACTTTTTAGTTAAATTAACCTGGTTAAGTTAGCTCCTTTTTAAAAGAATTTTTGACTTTGAATGTGATAATTGTAAGAGAAAAAGTGAAATAATTATGATTTAAATGTGACATTTTATTTTATTGGCTAAATTAACTAATTTTGTCTTTTTGTGCTTATTTAGACATTTTTATTTCCCAAACACTAAAATAACACTTTTTAGATTTTTTTCCCCTTCTAGATATCTAGTGTTGCTGAGAGAAAAATAATTTCTAGAACTAGAAGTAAAAATTTATCCCATATTATTTCCTCTTTTATTCCTTACCTCTATATTTTTCTTTTGTAAGCAAATAGAGAAAAAGTAGTTTCATATTTTCCTTTGCTTCCTCTCACAAAATTCATGAACAAAATGAAACCAATTATTTACCTATAAAAAGAAAATAAGAAGAGATAAAATTATTTTAATTACTTTAGATTGGTCATATTAGCCACTTAAAAAGGTCATCTAATTATTTTTTTTCCTCCCTAAATTCAAAATTTAAATACAGCCGTAATATTTTTAGTCACATTGGCCTTGTTTAGTTTGTGTTGTGAGATATATTATTTCAAAAATAATTTTTTAAACAGAGTTTAGAAATTTTTTTTAAAAAAATTAGTTGTATACTTTAAAATAGTTTTGAAATTTTGGAATTTGGCATGATTTGGTATTTTTTTATAATTGAATAAATAGGTGTGAGAGAAAAAGTGACTGTGATTGAGAGATGAGAGAGAAAAAGTAATTGATTGATATATAATAAAAAGAAAATAATTTAATTTTTTATAAAAAAAATTTCAACCAAACATGTTTTAAATCTCATTGCTCCAATATGGTCCTTTTATATGCGTGATGACTTTATTGGTAATCAATCAACGCCATTAGTGACCACAAAAAACAAAGAAAAAGAGAAAAGCTCAACTCCTAGATCGATGTTGCGAGAAAAAGTGAGAAAAATTGATCAAGAATGAGGAAGGAGCGTGCAAAATCAATAATTGATATGTAATAAAAAGAAAAATGACTAAATCTTTTTTTAAAAAAATTCCAACTAAACATGTTTTAAATCTCAATTAATCCAATATAGTTCCTTAGTATGAGTGGTGACTTCCACACTGGCAGCTTTGTAATCATAATTTCATCTCTTCGTTTGCATCTATTGTTTGGATGGAGTTTTAGAAATATGATTTCACACTACAAGAAAAAGCACATTTGGCGACTAAATTTTTAGTCGCCAAAAGTCAACTTTTTACTTTCCCTGACTAATTTTTTTAGTCGCCAGTTTTGTCGCGTATACATGGTCGGCAGAGGTATTGGCGACTAAAATTTTTTTAGCCGGCAAAAAACAGCTCTTTAGCGACCAACATTTTAGTCGCCAATAGTGATTCACACTTTTTAAAATCATACATTTAGCGACTAATCTTTTAGTCGCCAATAGTCAATGAATCGCCGACTAAACTGTTTAGTCGCCAAAATAAACACTTTTGGCGACTAAAAATTTTAGTCACCAAAGATGCTTCCGTGAAAAAAAAAAAAATCAACTTTTTTGCTTTTTCTGAGATTCGAACCACCAACCTCTCCCACATTCTAAACGTTTATCAACACACTCTCTCCACTATGCCACTACAACATCACATGAATATATATGCAACATATATTATTTATATACTATATTGACCCGTATTAATACCTAACTATATATATAAACATAATTATTTTTATTCAATATAATTTATGTAAAAAATAAATTATTTACTAAAAAAAAAATTAGACCACTTTTGGCGACTAAATCTATTTTTTAGTCGCCAATTGTATAGTTTTGGCTACTAATTATATTTTAGTCGCTAAAAAAATTCATTCCTGCCTAAAAACCTCCACTTTTGGCGACTAAACTGAATTTTAGTCCCCAAAACCTCTACTTTGGGCGACTAAATTGCATTTTAGTCGGCAATTCTTGACTTTTAGCTACTAAATTTTTTTTTTGGCTACGAAATTGATTTTTGTCGGTAAAACACGTATAATCGGCGACCAAACTATTTTTTAATCGCCAAAACCTATACTTTTGACTACTAAATGTTTTTAGTCGTCAAAAACCTTCATTTTTGGCTACTAAAATTTTTTTAGTCCCTAAAACCCCTATATTCGGCGACTAAACTGACTTTTAGTCGCCAATAAGTATACATTTGGCTACTAAATTGTTTTAGTAGCCAAAAGTGTTCACTTTTGGCGACTAATTCCATTTTAGTCGCCAATTCTGCTACTTTCAACGACGAAAAATTCATTTTTAGTCGCAAAATCTGCTTTTTCTTGTAGTGTCACCACACATTTCAAAACATATTTATCTTTCACATTTGGCTATTTTCTTTCTTTTGTCTTCTCCATTCTGAAAAGCAAAAGATTTTTGAATTTTAGGTCTATCCGGTCATCTTTCCGGCTATCCTCCCGGAAGTCTGGCTAGTCGTCCGGCCGGTTGACCGGAAAAGTGTAAATTTTATTTATTTATTTATTTTTATTTTTTACAATTGCCAATCACCAATCGCAACTTGTTATTTGGATAAAAAAAATTATATTTGTTTTTGATATTTTTTAAATATAAAAATTATTTTTTTAGACCAAAATGACAAATTTTTTTTTTGAATTGAATGTTAAAAAGAGTTTGATTATGCGTTTTGAATAAAATTTTCAATAGAGTTTTGAATTGTGTGTTTGGTTATGAGTTATAAATTTTTGAATTAAGTTTTGAAAACCAAACAACTTTTCTCCATTTTATATGTCACATCAAAAATTCAAAACTCAATTCAAAATTCTTTTCAAAACTCATAACTAAACAAAATTTCTTTTTCCAAATCATAATTCCAAAACTCACAAACTCAAAATATAACTCTATTATCAAATCATAATTTTAAAACTCTACCAAATGCTACCGTTATTTTCTTATTGGTAATCAATTGACACCATTACGTTGTGTTTTATTAGGAGATTTAGAAAGAGATTTGAAAATAAAAAGAAAAAAATAGGTAAAATGTAAGTAAAATATATCTACATTTCACCTAATTTTACATACTTTTTCTTTTTCCTTTTCTAAATCACTTCTCAAATCTCCCAATCAAAAATCAAATACAACATTAATAACACCTGTGTGATTGCTTTAGGATGAGCGGAAAAAAGTCTACTCCCAGATCCATGTTGGTGTCATACATATTGCGTCTGTGCGTAATATCAGTTGATTGTCAATTTCCTTACTACAATAAAAAAAATAAAAAAATGTCCACTTAGCAAAATATTAAACAAGCAATGCAAAGACTTTATTTAAAATATTCACACAACATAAAATTTAGGAGCAAAAATTAATCTCAATCGGGCAAATTAATAAGTTTAGCAGGGCAATTGCCCCCACTTAAACAGGTGGTCAGAAACTAGTTGGAATTAAATAATGATAAAAAAAACCTCATCACAAAATAATAATAAAGAACACCCAAGCATGAATCTTGCACAAGAAACTAGAAACCAACAGCATTGCATAAAATAGCCTAGAAATTTTTCCATCATTAGAGAAAACAAGAGAGAAAGTGAGAGAAAATGGAAGCAGCAGCAATACCTTATTTGTTCAATTAGGTGGAGATGTCAGACTCGGAAGAAAGGAAAATTGAATCTATCTACCTCCACAAAAATGGCCGATGATGGTTTTGCATTAAAAATGGTTTTGCATGATGATGTTTCGATGGTGGAAATAAAATAAACAAAAGATAGAATATAGATTATAATGATTTGGGGAGCTCAAAGATGGGCAATGATCGAAAGGAAATTGAGTGGTTGACAGAAAGAATCTCTAAAAGAAAAAGAGATAGTCATAATAATAAATAAATAAATAAAAAGGTTAGAAAGAGGGAGAGACACGCACATTAGGATATAGATTTGGGCTTGGAAGGATAATTGTTAAGAGTTGAGGTTAGAGGGACATGAAAGTAGGTGACAGCAAATGTTCATGGTGGGAGAATCAAAGCCATAAAGCATAATCAGATTAAAAATAATTTAAATAAGATTAAAAATTAATTAAAAAAATTTAAATATATTTTTAATTTATATTTTTTAATCATTAAACTCTTAATTGTTTAACAATAGAATGAAAATTTTCAAGTACCCATTTGGAAAAAGAAGATGTCATCATTGTAGTAGACAGTTTAGCTTAAAATGTTATGGGCATGACCACTAGATCAACGATGGAATAGCTGGAGATAAAAGGCATAACTATTCCATGATAATTATATTTTTAATCTTTATAGTTTGATTAAAAATTTATTTTATTTTAAGAGAAAAAAAAGATAAGTGAAATATAAATAAAACATATATGTTTTATCTATGTTTTTTTTAAAAAGAATTATCAAAATTTATAATTCAAATACAGTCTACAAATAATCTAAGCTTAAGTAAATAGTCGAATGAAACATCTCTTCCAATAATAGGAAATTGAGAGGGTAATTGGAGAAATTATTGATAACCAATCTAAGCTTGCCTTAACCTCAAGGGATAAACTGTAATTTACCCATCGAATTTATGTTTTAAAATTCTAATGTACCAAAAAAAATTAATAATCAAGAAACAAATTATATATGAAATTTAAATACACAAATTTATGTATTTTTTGAGCAGTTTGATCATATATGACCGTGTCCAAAATATTAATAATTTTACATTCAATAAATTAAAGATTCTACAAAAATTTAAAAATGAACTTTTAAGCACCGAACTCCATCCTCACATGACAAAAAGGAAAAGCACCTTTGAGCTATATCCAAAGGTGCATAAAGATGATTGATGAGTAGATTACATTAGAATGGATATTTTTTAATCATTAAACTCTCAATTGTTTAACAATATAATGAAAATTTTCAAGTACCCATTTGGAAAAAGAAGATGTCATCATTGTAGTAGACAGTTTAGCTTAAAATATTATGGGCATGACCACTAGATCAACGATGGAATAGCTGGAGATAAAAGGCATAACTATTCCATGATAATTATATTTTTAATCTTTATAGTTTGATTAAAAATTTATTTTATTTTAAGAGAAAAAAAAGATAAGTGAAATATAAATAAAACATTATGTTTTATCTATGTTTTTTTTAAAAAGAATTATCAAAATTTATAATTCAAATACAGTCTACAAATAATCTAAGCTTAAGTAAATAGTCGAATGAAACATCTCTTCCAATAATAGGAAACTGAGAGGGCAATTGGAGAAATTATTGATAACCAATCTAAGCTTGCCTTAATCTCAAGGGATAAACTGTAATTTACCCATCGAATTTATGTTTTAAAATTCTAATGTATCAAAAAAAATTAATAATCAAGAAACAAATTATATATGAAATTTAAATACACAAATTTATGTATTTTTTGAGCAGTTTGATCATATTTGACCGTGTCCAAAATACTAATAATTTTACATTCAATAAATTAAAGATTCTACAAAAATTTAAAAATGAGCTTTTAAGCACCGAACTCCATCCTCACATGACAAAATGGAAAAGCACCTTTGAGCTATATCCAAAGGTGCATAAAGACGATTGATGAGTAGATTACATTAGAATGGATATTTTTTAATCATTAAACTCTCAATTGTTTAACAATAGAATGAAAATTCTCAAGTACCCATTTGGAAAAAGAAGATGTCATCATTGTAGTAGACAATTTATCTTAAAATATTATGGGCATGACCACTAGATCAACGATGGAATAGCTGGAGATAAAAGGCATAACTATTCCATGATAATTATATTTTTAATCTTTATAGTTTGATTAAAAATTTATTTTATTTTAAGAGAAAAAAAAGATAAGTGAAATATAAATAAAACATATTTTATCTATGTTTTTTTTTAAAAAAATTATCAAAATTTATAATTCAAATACAGTCTACAAATAATCTAAGCTTAAGTAAATAGTTGAATGAAACATCTCTTCTAATAATAGGAAATTGAGAGGGTAATTGGAGAAATTATTGATAGCCAATCTAAGCTTGCCTTAACCTCAAGGGATAAACTGTAATTTACCCATCGAATTTATGTTTTAAAATTCTAATGTACCAAAAAAAATTAATAATTAAGAAACAAATTATATATGAAATTTAAATACACAAATTTATGTATTTTTTGAGCAGTTTGATCATATATGACCGTGTCCAAAATACTAATAATTTTACATTCAATAAATTAAAGATTCTACAAAAATTTAAAAATGAACTTTTAAGCACCAAACTACATCCTCACATGACAAAAAGGAAAAGTACCTTTGAGCTATATCCAAAGGTGCATCAAGACGATTGATGAGTAAATTACATTAGAATGGATATTTTTTAATCATTAAACTCTCAATTGTTTAACAATAGAATGAAAATTTTCAAGTACCCATTTGGAAAAAGAAGATGTCATCATTGTAGTAGACAGTTTAGCTTAAAATATTATGGGCATGACCACTAGATCAACGATGGAATAGCTGGAGATAAAAGGCATAACTATTCAATGATAATTATATTTTTAATCTTTATAGTTTGATTAAAAATTTATTTTATTTTAAGAGAAAAAAAAGATAAGTGAAATATTATGTTTTATTTATGTTTTTTTTTAAAAAAAATTATCAAAATTTATAATTCAAATACAGTCTACAAATAATCTAAGCTTAAGTAAATAGTCGAATGAAACATCTCTTCCAATAATAAGAAATTGAGAGGGTAATTGGAGAAATTATTGATAACCAATCTAAGCTTGCCTTAACCTCAAGGGATAAACTGTAATTTACCCATCGAATTTATGTTTTAAAATTCTAATGTACCAAAAAAAAATTAATAATCAAGAAACAAATTATATATGAAATTTAAATACACAAATTTATGTATTTTTTGAGCAGTTTGATCATATATGACCGTGTCCAAAATACTGCCTTGCTTGGTTTCCAGTTTTCCAAAACACTTTTCAGAAAATTCTACTATCTTATTTTCCGTGTTTTTTGTTTTTACTAAATTTTTTAAATATTTTAAGTAATTTTTTTACTTTTTAGACACACCTAACATAAATACACCTAAAAAGTAAAAAAAATTTTAAAAAAATCTTTTAAAAATTCACTAAATACCAAAAATACAAAAAAAATACAAGAATTCAGTACATTTTTTATATTTTTACGTATTTATTAATTTTTTAAAATATTTTTTCACAAATTTTTTACTTTTTAGATACATCTAAGTAAGGTGCATCTAAAAAAGTAAAAAAATGTTTAAAATTTAAAAAATATTCACTAAAAACAAAAAAATACGAAAATAAAAAAAGACAATTTTTAAAAAATTTAATCCAAAAAACTCAATCCAAACACAGTGAAATTTTACATTCAATAAATTAAAGATTCTACAAAAATTTAAAAATGAACTTTTAAGCACCGAACTCTATCCTCACATGACAAAAAGGAAAAGTACCTTTGAGCTATATCCAAAGGTGTAACCCCCCCCCCCCCCCCCCCCCCCCCCCCCCCCCCCCCCCAAATTGAAGTAAAATATATTGACCTACATCCTTTCTTGGAAAGTGTTCTTAAAAAGCCAAACTTTTTTTTAGAACAAAAAAAAAAAAAAAAAAAAGGCCAAACTTTGCTTCATCAATTTTTACCCTTTAAAATAGTTGCTCATTTGACTACTCTCTCTATATATTTTTAACTTATTTTGAATAGTAAGTTAAAAGTTAATTTTTTTAATTTTCTTGAAAAAAAATGTATAAAGAAGTAGATAGGTGATATAACTCAAAAAAAATCAAAAAATGAATAAGCTGGCTTTTAACTTAATTACCAAAAGAGGCCAATGCACTTGTATATTTGCCTAAAAGGATCATAGCTGGTGTTTAGTTTATGAATTTAAAAATAATAATTATTTAAATTAGTATTTAAATGTGAAAGGCCTTCGTTTGAGATTTTGCTTGGGTCTTAAAAATAATTCATTGAATTGTGTCTTTAAAGGGAGGGTGTTCTTATTGGTTAAGAGTCTTGAGATAATCACTTTGGATGGATATTAAGTAAATTATTGCACTAGATTATAAATAATAAAAAAGAAGAAGAGAAAACTGATTTTATTGAAGTCAAGGATGACATCCCGATTACATAGGCAAAAAAAAAAAAAAAAGGGAGCAGGGTTCTTGTTTTTGATAACAGTCACATGCCGACTTCACTTACTCGACTCTCTCGCTGAGCTCTTCCTTTTTTTGTCGCCTTGGGAGACCCTTGAAGGCTCCGCCTCAGTGTGTACAGGACCGCCGAGAGAGTTGACTCCCTGCTGGTTGTCAAAGGCGAAGTATGAAGGTGCTCCGAATCGAATCAAGACGGTAGTCTTTCGTTTCAACTCCTTATTCTCCGCCTTCAGGGCACAAATCTCTGCCCGCGCATCTTTGTACATGCGCTGGAGCAAAGAAAGTTGGGAATTTAACTATTGTACTTCACTGGTCCTATTCTGCAACCGGTGAGATAATTTGGTAACCGCAGTCACTATTTCCATGCAAGAGCTCAGTGTGAAGTGGTTGGCCTCAATGTCAGATTGAGCAGCCATGATTTGCTTAACTGACATCATGGGAAAGTTAAGAAGCGTGGGGGTAGGGACACTCGGTCCAGGAAGGTTAGGAAGAGTAGGAGCAGAGGCACTCGGTCCAGGAAAGTTAGGAAGAATAAGAGCAGAGGCACTCGGTCCAGGAGAGCTTGGATCATTGAGGTCTGGAAAGAGAGTGAGAGGACGAGATGAGGCCATGTGTAGTGAGAGATGTAAAGAGAAAGAAATGAGAGCCAGAGAAATAGCAGAGAATAGACTGAGTTTGGGGACAACTTTTCTCTTCTGTTCAGTCTCTCTTTTTCTCTCGATGAGGAAGAAGAAACAGAAGCAAAGTAATGAAGAAGAAGGAGATGAAAGAGAATGATGAAGAAGAAGGAAAAATGAGTGAATAAGTAGAAAAGAGAAGATACTGATTCAGAAGAATGCAGAAGAGAAGAAGACAAGAGGGAGAGAGAGCCAAGGCGAGCTTACAAATCGAGGAGGTCTGCTTTTGTCGGCCAACTGACGCAAAAGCAAGGCCGCGTGTCAGATGCAGTTTTCGAAGGAAGAGAGAGAAGCGAGAAAGTTGTATACATATATGTATCTATATTGTATATTTACGCATTATATACATTTATTCGACTATATCTGGTCACAAGAGTGACTTGGGTTTAGTGATTTGGCTCAGTGGTTGAGAGACCAAGGGACAAAGCCTGAGGTCAGGGGTTCGAAACCCCGTATCCTTGCATTCGTGTTTTATTTCTTTTTTGCGTGTTTTGCTTAAGGGATTAGATTTTATTTTTGTTACTTTAGGATATTGATGTGGATAGAAGAATCACTTGATGGTTTATACTAGTAAGGGTTTTTATAATCAATTGTGGTGCAAAAATGCTTGGTTACAGTTTTCCAAAAACTGTTTTCAGAAAATTCTACTTTCTTATTTTTCGTATTTTTTTGTTTTTACTGAATTTTTTAATATTTTAATCAATTTTTTTTACTTTTTAGACATACCTAACATAAATATACCTAAAAAGTAAAAAATTTGTGAAAGAAACATTTTAAAAATTCACTAAATACCAAAAATACAAAAAAAAAAAATATGAGAATTCAGTATATTTTTTGTATTTTTATGTATTTATTAATTTTTAAAAATATTTTTTCTCAATTTTTTTTATTTTTTGGATACATTTAAATAAGGTGCATCTAAAAAAGTAAAAAAAATATTTAAAATTTTAAAAATATTCACTAAAAACAAAAAAATACGAAAACCAAAAACTCAATTTTCAAAAAACTTAACTAAAAAAACTCAAACTAAACACACTGTGATTTTTATAACCAATTTGGGAGAGTTCACAGATGGGCATTGATCAAAAGGAAATTGAAGTAGTTCACCAGTTCAACATCTTGGGGACAATCAAACCTAGAATCACCCTTTCTTGTTAGGGATTTGCATTTGGTTAAGACTTTGTTTGGCTTCTCTAATTATGCATGTGTCAAATAAACTATTTTTTTGGCATTAATTTTTTTGTAGATTTGTTTTTAGTAAATAAAATTACTTTTTATCTAACTCATAAAAGGAAATCTAAGTTTAAATGATGGATTTTATTTATAATTGCCTGTTTTAACCAAAATTTAGTTGAAATTGTAAGCATGTAGAAATTGTCAAAAAATTAATAAATAACCACTAAAAAAACTCCATTCAAAACAAGTATATTTGTGTCAAACATATATATATATATTAAAATTTCATTTGATTATATTTAAAAAGTTAACGTTTTGATTTAAAAAAAAATTTGAATTTAGAATAGAATGAAAAAAATTTGAATTTGAAAATTTAAAGTCAAATCTATAAATCATTACAATTTTGACCATTTCTATCTCATTTAACTTTTCACATAGCATGGTACAATTCTTGTAGTGTAATTTATGAAATTGTTTATAATTTTATTTTTTAAAAATTTTATATCAAAATAAATGAAAAAATTTGAATTTTATTATTTGTGGCAAAAATAATTTAAATAAGATTAAAAATTAATTAAAAAAATTTAATATATTTTTAACTTATATTTTTTAATCATTAAACTCTCAATTGTTTAACAATAGAATGAAAATTTTCAAGTACCCATTTGGAAAAAGAAGATGTCATCATTGTAGTAGATAGTTTAGCTTAAAATATTATTGGCATGACCACTAGATCAACGGTGGAATAGCTGGAGATAAAAGGCATAACTATTCAATGATAATTATATTTTTAATCTTTATAGTTTGATTAAAAATTTATTTTATTTTAAGAGAAAAAAAGATAAGTGAAATATAAATAAAATATATTAAGTTTTAAAAATAATTTTTTAATTGAGTTTTGTTTTATGTGTTTGATTACGATTTGAGTTTAATAATTTTACATTCTCTCAATGAGTTTTAAAAATAATTTCTTAATTGAGTTTTGTTTTATGTGTTTGGTTACGATTTGAGTGTAGAGTTGTTTTTAAATTTAAAATATTAACATTTTAAATTTTTTGGATATTTAAATTATTTAAATTTTTACGATTTAAATTTTTTGAATATTTATTTTAATTTTTTACATATTAAATTTTTTAGATTATTTAAATTATTTAAATATTTATGATTTAAATTTTTTGAATATTTACTTTGAAAAAAAAATTATTTCCTTTGTAGTATTTTCAATTAAAAAATTGATTAATGTTATTTTCTGTTAATAATAATTTTTTTAATTAAATTTTAAAAAGAGTTTGGTTATGAGTGTTGATCAGAATTTTCAATAGTGTGAAAGTAGTGTGTTTTGTTATGAGTTATAACAATTTGAATTAAGTTTTGAAAACTCTTTCCAAAGCTCATAGCCAAACAAATTTTCTTACTTCACATGTTAAATCAAATTTTCCAAACTCAATTCCACACTCAATTCAAAACTCAATTCAACACTCTATTCAAAAATCATAACCAAACAAATTTTCTACACTCAAATCATAATTCCAACACTCACAAACTCAAAATACAACTCATACTCTCAAATCATATTTACAAAACTCTACCAAACGCAACCATTATGTTTTATCTATGTTTTTTTTTAAAAAAAATATATCAAAATTTATAATTCAAATACAGTCTACAAATAATCTAAGCTTGAGTAAATAGTCGAATGAAACATTTCTTCCAATAATAGGAAATTGAGAGGGTAATTGGAGAAATTATTAACAACCAATCTAAGCTTGCCTTAACCTCAAGGAATAAACTGTAATTTACCCATTAAAATTTTACAAAATACTGGTTTCATCTAAGCACAACAATTTATGTTTTAAAATTCTAATGTACCAAAAAAATTAATAATTAAGAAACAAATTATATATAAAATTTAAATACACAAATTTATGTATTTTTTGAGCAGTTTGATCATATATGACCGTGTCCAAAATACTAATAATTTTACATTCAATAAATTAAAGACTACAAAAATTTAAAAATCTTATAAACTAGAAAAATGAACTTTTAAGCACCGAACTCCATCCTCACATGACAAAAAAGAAAAGCACCTTTGAGCTATATCCAAAGGTGCATAAAGACGAAAAGCACCTTTGAGCTATATCCAAAGGTGCATAAAGGCGATTGATGACTGTATACCCCCCCCCCCCCATGGAAGTAAAATATATTGACCTACCTCCTTTCTTGGAAAGTGTTCTTAAAAATAAAAACAGCCAAACTTTGCTTCATCAATTTTTACTCTTTAAAATAGTTGCTCATTTGACTACTCTCTCTATATATTTTTAACTTATTTTGAATAATAGGTTAAAAGTTAAATTTTTTTAATTTTTTTGAAAAAATTGTATAAAGAAGTAGATAGGTGATATAACTAAAAAAAAAAAATCAAAAAATGAATAACCTGGATTTTGACTTAATTACCAAAAGAGGCCAATGCACTTGTATATTTGCCTAAAAGGATCATAGCTGGTGTTTAGTTTATGAATTTAAAAATGATTTAAAAATAAAAAGAAAATATAAATAAAATATACATACATTTCATACACTTTTCTTTTTTCATTTCTAAATTTATATTTAAATTCATGAGTGTAGACCGCCCCGAACTCGCTCCACGCGCGAGGGCGAGAATCGTGTTCATAGCTACTACAGTTCAGACTCCTGTCACAGTCCTGAATCTAATCTCACAAAGTATAATGTAAGACTGATAAATCACCAAAGAGTTCAAATCCAACAAATCGTTTTGAAAAATCGATTTTAATTAAATAGCGCCAAACATGGACTGTTTTGCCAAATTCCATCATCTAAAGACTAGCCAACGAAGTAGGTGTAGATATGAAAAGTCAAAGTTCCAATAAATGGGTTGCTTTGTTTGTGAAAGAATTAAAGGAGAATCAACCATGCTACCTGCTTTCCATAAGACTCAGCATCCTTGATATTACGTGGTCA
>CM069916.1:4988887-5249395 GCA_036172215.1 Camellia granthamiana | reverse complement strand
TTCCATTAGAGAGTAGTTGTCTCACGGTGTTATGTCGACGACGAATGTGTCGTGACTTACCGTTATACATATGACTCTATGCTCTACCTATTGCTAATTGACTATCGCAATGCATGCATATAGCAAGCACCGGTTTTGGCCATATTGGAATATCTTCAAGGAAGTGGCGAAGCCATTCTGCCTCTTCCCCTGCTTTGTCTAAAGCTATGCATTCTAATTCCATAGTAGACCTAGCAATGCAAGTCTGTTTGGAAGATTTTCAAGATACAGCCGTCCCACCAAGAGTAAAGACATACCTACTAATGAACTTTGAGTCTCTAGTATCCGATATCCAGTTTGCATCACAGTATCCTTCAAGTACTGCAAGATATCTAGTATAATTCAGCCCAATGTTACGAGTAAATCAGATATGTCTTAGAACCCTTATAATTGCTTTCCAGTGTTCTACTCCTGGATTACTCGTATATCTACTTAATTTACTTACTGCATAAGCAATATCCGGGCGAGTGCAGTTCATCAAGTACATTAAGCTTCCAATAATTTGGGCATACTCTAATTAAGAAATACTTTCTTGTACATTCTTAGATAGAAACAAATTAACATCTACAGGTGTTCTAGCAAGATGATCATCATCTTTGCTGAATTTGTCATATATTTTCTCAATGTAATGAGATTGTAACAAAGCATAACCTTCTGATGTTTTGGTAATTTTCATGCCAAGAATTACATCAGCAATGCCCATGTCTTTCATGTCAAAATGTTTATTCAACATTTTCTTGGTAGTTTTAATCATGTTATTATTACTACCTATGATGAGCATATCATCCACATAAAGACATACAATGGCATAACCTTTATTTGTGATTTTAATATAAACACATTTGCCGCACTTATTAATTTTAAATCAATTTGACATCATTGCCTTGTCAAATTTCTCATGCCATTGCTTTGGCGTTTGTTTTAAACCATATAATGATTTAACCAATTTACACACTTTCTTTCCTTTTCTTGGAACAGAAAAACCTTCTGGTTGTTCCATGTAAATTTCTTAATCTAACTCACCATTTAAGAAAGCGGTTTTCACATCCATTTGATGAATTTCTAGATTGTATAGAGATGCAATGGCAATTAGCATTCTAATAGATGTTATTCTAGTAACTAGTGAGTATGTGTCAAAGTAATCAAAACCTTCTTTTTGTCTATACCCTTTGACCACAAGTCTTGCCTTATATTTGTCAATTGATCCATCCGCTTTTATTTTTCTTTTGAAAATCCACTTATATCCAAGAGGTTTACAACCTGGTGGCAAATCCACCAATTCCCAAGTGTGATTTTGCAAGATAGATTCAACTTCACTATTGACAACTTCTTTCCATAAAGGAGCTTTAGGATTTAACATAGCCTCTTTAAAAGTTAAAGGCTCATTTTCTAACAAATATGTTAGAAAATTTGAACCAAAAGATTTTGAGGTTTTAGCACGTTTACTACGCCTATGTTCCTCTTCCTCATTTTGATATATCTCTTGCTCTCGATCTTGTTCTTGATGATTACTAGTAATAGTATCAAAAGATCTTTTATTAGTACTAGTCTCTTGTCCAGTCTTATTTGGAAATACATGTTCAAAGAATGATGCATTTCGAGACTTAATAATAGTATTTACATGCATTTCGGTATGTTCTGATTTATAAATCAAAAACCGATATGCACTACTATTCTTGGCATAGCCAATGAAAATGCAATCAACAGTTTTATGACCTATTTTAGTCTTTTTAGGACTAGGAATAGCCACTTTAGCCAAACACCCCCACACGTTTAAGTATTTGTAGGATGGTACTCTCTCATGCCATAATTCATAAGGTGTTTGATTCACTTTCTTTCGGGGTACTTTATTTAAAATATAATTAGCAGAAAGTATTGCTTCCCCCCCCCCCCACAAGTTCTGAGGTAAACTAGAACTTATTAACATGGCATTCATCATTTCTTTTAAAGTCCTATTTTTCCTTTCAGCAATTCCATTTTGCTGAGGTGAGTAAGGAGCGGTGGTTTGATGAATTATTCCATGTTCTTTACAAAACTCACCAAAAGGTGATTCATATTCACTACCTCTATCACTTCTTAGTTTTTTTATTTTCTTACCAAGTTGATTTTCAACTTCATTCTTATATTGAATGAAAGTTTCCAAAGCTTCATCCTTGGTTCGAATTAAATAAACATAACTATATCTAGTATAGTCATCTATAAAAGTGATAAAATATTTTTTCCCACCTCTAGTTTGAATTGATTTAAAATCACAAATGTCGCTATGAATTAATTCAAGTGGTTCCGTACTTCTTTCAATTGAATGAAAATGAGTTTTGGATAATTTTGCCTCAACGCAAATTCCACATTTATGACTTGAATCAATGTCAAATTTAGGCAAACATTCCATATTAATTAATTTACGCAAAGATCCATAATTAACATGTCCAAGTCTACCATGTCACAAATTTGAAGACTCAAGCAAGTAAGAAGAAGATGTATTTTTGTTAATAACTGAGGGTACAACAGTCATTACATTCATCTTGAAAAAGCCATCAGACATGTAACCTTTTCCTACATACATCCCATTCTTAGTAAGTACAAATTTATCGCTCTCAACCACTAGCCTAAACCTATTCTTACTCAACAAAGATCTGGAAACAAGATTCTTGCGAATGTCTGGTACATGCAGCACATTATTGAGAGTGAGTTCCTTTCCAGATGTCATCTTCAGAACAACCTTCCCTTGTCCTTCAACTTTGGAAGTTGAGGAGTTACCTAAAAAAAGTTGTTCACCGTTGTCCATTGTAGAATAAGATGTGAACATCTTTTTGTCGGCATAAATGTGGCGAGTAGCACCAGTGTCCACCCACCATTCTTTAGGATTTCCGACAAGATTTTTCTCAAAAACAACTGCAGAAAGATTGATGTCATCTACACCATTAGAAATATTGTCCACTTCGGTCATATGGGCTTGAGCAGACTTTTTGCTTGTTCTTCTTTTGCTTTTGCCTTTGCTATGGAAATTTTTGGCCCGATGTCCCTCTTTGTCATAGATGTAACATTTACCATTAAACTTGTACTTTTTAGTTTCCCCTCCTTTAGAGCCTTGTGATAACTTTCTCCAGAAAACTTCCGTTTCTTTGCTTTTGAAGCATGTTTTACCACATTTGCCTTTGACTCCATTGGATGCTTACTAGCCCGCTTCTCTAAATTGCGGTTGTCCTCCTCAATCCTCAAACGCACAATCAATTCTTCCAAAGACATTTCTTTGCGCTTGTGTTTGAGGTAATTCTTGAATTCCTTCTAGCCTTGTGGTAATTTCTCAATTAAGGCTGCAACTTGGAAGGATTTACTGGGAGACATGCCTTCTGCGTAAATGTCATGCAGAATGAGTTGGAGATCTTGAACTTGGCTGATCACAGTCTTAGAATCAACCATCACAAAGTCTAGGAATTTGCCAACCACAAATTTCTTTGAGCTGGCATCTTCCGTTTTGTACTTTTTCTTCAAAGACTCCCAAAGTTCCTTTGCTGTCTTGATAGAACTGTAGACATTGTATAATGTGTTGTCAAGTCCATTCAAGATGTAGTTCTAGGAAAGGAAATCAGCATGTTTCCAGGCATCGACCGCAGCAACCACTTGCCGGTTAGTCTCATCCTCTTTTAGAGTAAGAGCATTCTCACGAAGAAAACGAGCCAGGCTCAAAGTTGTAAGATAGAACAACATTTTCTGTTGCCATCTTTTAAAATCAGTTCCAGAGAACTTTTCTAGCTTTTCACCGTGATTTACCGGTACTGTCACAACATGAGAGGGTGTTAGCGCAATTGCAGCCGCCACACTAATACTTGTTTGGGCATTAGTTTTAGTAGTCATGAATTCTAAATTATAATACAAAATTATAATTAGAATTTATACTACACAGAAAATTAATCCAAATTCACAGAATTAAATTCTGTAAAAATAAAAGAAACAAGAATGTAACTTTTATTTTTCAATTAATTTGGAAATAAAATAAAATTTATTTAACCAAATTAATTCCACACAGAAAATTAAATTTTTGTAGCACTTCAATAATTTAAAAAAAACTAAAACAGAATTTTTTAATTAATGAACACTCAGAAATAAATTAAGAAAACCAAAATTAATTTCTGACAAAATTCCTCAAATAAATATTCTGAATTGTTAATGACATCAGTATATTACTACTAGTTGTCAAAGAAAATAGACAGTATATTACTACTATCTGTCAAACAGTATATTACTACTGTTTGTTTTCCAACCAGAATATTATTTTGTAAAATCACAGAAAATAATTTCTGTAAGAAGAAGAAAGAAGAAAAGAAATAAACAAAAAATTCTGTAAACAGAATAATTCGAGTCTGTCTTAAGATTGTAGGAACACTCTTCTGCATACAATAAATAAATTGAAACAAAATCAAATAAATAAAATAAATAACTTACAGAATTTATTTTATTGAACCGAATGAAAAATTAAATACCAAGTCGAATGTGTGACACTTTGTTCTTAAGACAGATTCGCCTCACTACGGTGTTTACAGTTAAGTGGCGTCTATCTCCCAAGATACAATGATCTTCACAAATTTGTCGTAGCACTCCAAACAAATTTGTCCGGCGAACTAGAACCTTGTGTTTTATACTCTCTTTAATTTTTTCTAAAACTAGACTGAAGAATAAATAACGCAAAGGAGAAAATTGGACAGCAAAAATATAAATTTCAGACTGATTTTCAGATTGGGAAAATGCTGGAACAACCTAGGTATAAATAGGACCGAATAGGTTTAATATTCAAACCGAACAGGTGCAGTTAAAAAATGGACAGATAACTGCAGTAGTTTCTATCTGTTGGTAACTGCTGGACAGATCTAAATCTGTTTGGCAGTTTTATAATTGTTTGGGTGTCAATAGATCCAAAACTCTTTAGACTGTTTGATATGTTTGGAAAATTGGACTGGAGAAAGTAACAAATGGACAGAAAAAATAAATTCAAATTGAATTAATTTTGTTAAGAATTTTTGGAAAAAGTTCAAATAAATTTTCTCTAAAAAATTAATAACCGACCCACAACCCACACCCGCGCCCGGCACGGCGGCGCGCGTGTGGTGGTTGTTTGGATTAAGGTTTCATTTGTCCATAACTCCTCCCTTCTTCAAACTTGGGGTGCCCCTTGGGGCCCAACCCAAGGTTGTACACCTAGAACTTATATACAAACATAAGTTCTCTTCAAGTTTCAATGTGGGACAAGCCTCAAAAGGAAACCCACACTTAAAACTTAAATGTCCAATTCCATGAACCCGAAAATGACGTCAACTTCCCATTCACTCATAAATGGTTTTGACGAGCTGTCTTCACCGTGTGACTTACCATGAGGTACGAAACACATCACCTTTTCGGACCCACCCCAAAAGACGTTTGGGGCCCATTCAATTTTGGGCTCAAAGATGGCCCAAAATAAGCATATATAAAACCTATTTTCCAATAGATATCATCAATTTGGAGAGACATTTTGATGGTTGTTTTGTCTAACTTAGATTTGTTCAACTTCTATGTTAGCAATCTGAAAATCAAGTTTGGTGATGGCAGGAGGATTCACTTCTGGACAGATAGGTGGTGTATGAATATTCAGATGAAAGAGGAGTTTCCTAGGTTGTATAGCTTATCTATTGAGAAAGAAGGTACTTTACAAGAATTTGTGCATAAAAGGCAGAGCTCAGGGGACTGGGTGTTCTCTTTTAGAAGGTCTCTTTTAGCATAGGAAGAATAAGAGATTGGAAGGCTTCAAGGTTTGTTGGGAATTGCTCCATTGCTCATCCCAAATTGCTCTGATCATTTACATTGGAAGGCAGTCTCTTCAGGACAGTTTACTGTTGCATCAGTAAGGAATTGGCAAGAAGCTAAGCGTAGTCCTAGGTTGCAAGTTGCTGAGATGCTGTGGCAAAATGCAGCTCCACCAAAAGCACAATTCCTTGGATGGTTAGCATGGAGATGTAGGGTCAAGACAGTAGATTTCCTTCAAAGGATTGGGGTGATCAGGAGTACTGAGATTCTTGTGTGTCCTTTCTGTAAATCTGAACCTGAAACAAGCAACCATGTTCTGCTACTTTGCCCAGAAGTGTGGAGAGTGTGATCTGATCTTTTGGACTGGTGGGGAATTTGCTGGGTAACTCGAGCAAGTGTGGAGGAGTTGCTACATTGGTGGATGAGAGCTAAGTTTAAAAGGGTGGAGCAAATACTTTGGTAGCTTGTGCCTGTTGTGGTCGATATGGAAAGCAAGGAATGAGTGTGTGTTTAATGGTTACCAACCAAATTTTGCTGAGATTGGGGAACTTGTTAAGGTTAGGGTCGCTTTGTGGGCAAAATCAAACTTGAAAGGTGTTCAATTCACTGTCCTTGACAATCAAACTTGAAAGGTGTTCAATCCACTGTCCTTGACATTGTTTCAAATATTAGGGTGTTCTGTTTTGTCTGTGATTGGTTGGTTTGCAGCTGCTGCTAGTGTGCTGTTGGGGGTTAGTGTTTTTGGTTCTTGTTTTTGTTACTCTGTTGGTTTCTCACCAACTATTGGTGGTGTGCTCGGCATATGATTTGGTGTGGTTTCTAGTGTCAACTTAATTGGGATTGTCTAACTTGATACTTTGAGCAATCGCCTTGCTTTATTGATGTATCTTGTACTCAATGCATGATTTTCTATCAATAAAAGCTTCCTTTTTGATTGATCAAAAAAGATATTATTATTACAATTAGGGGGTGTGAGGGTGCGATTCAAATGGTTTAAGAATAAAATTATAAACCAAATGGTAGATTGGCTGATTGACAAATAACCAAATCATGGTTTGGGACGGATTGACAGATTGAAGAATATTCTTAACCAATTATCAAGCATTTATATAATATACAACACTCATTTGCATAATGTTTTTCATATATATATATAACTATTAATTTGTAACAAATTTCACATCTTAAGTTTCTCTGACACTCATTTTTACTTTGATATTTCATTATAGGTTAAAAAATATATATTTATTAACTATGGCGGAGCGATTTTGAAAGGGATTATAAATTTTAAAATTTAATCCAAGGTTAGCAAATAGAACGGTGCAGATCGGTGTAATTTTAACAAATTTGGCGATACTTTGCACAATCCTAATTACAATAATGCTAGAAATGCGGAGACCAAACACCAAATAAGATACAAATATCTCATGAATGAGTCCTACATTATGTCCCACTCCTTAGAAGTTATCTATATGTTTGATCATATGCACTTTAGACTTATCTCTATTGAAAATCCTAAGTGATTCGTGATTAGATCAAGATTAAAATATTCCAAATCCCAATTATCCAAAACACTCAATCTAAAATCAACAAGCACTTACGAGAGTGATTTTAGTTTGTTTGTTTTTAGGAATAAACAATAAATCGACACAAACGATTTTTACGTGGAAAAACCACAATTGAAGAACCTTCAATTGCAATAAAAAACCACGGGCGAACCGCCACTAATCAATCCACTACTAAAGAAAGAAAGATTACAAAGATAATACACAAATTACCCAACCCAGTCAATTTGTCTTCGAATCTTCTGTAACTCTTTCACCACGCCTTCGTCACGGAACTGATCAATCCTGAAGTTGAATCCACAACTTCACTTGTCGAATTAACGACTACGTATAGAATCAAATGCCTTTTGAAACTCTACGTTTTAATCTTCGGAATCCACCAAAGAGAACTCTCTTGAAAATAAAGTATCAAACTCCTTGATGTATGAATCTCAATTCATAAGTTTAGAACTCTCTCAAGAACATCAAGGAAAACTCACAAAAAACTCAGAAGAAAACTTCAAACAAAACTCTAGAACTCTTGAATAAAATCTAGGAAAAAGTTGGTTTAGTTTTAGGAGAAAACCATCTACTTATAGAAAACCAAAAGTAATCCTAGTTTTGGAAGAAACCAATCACTTATAGAAATCTGGATTCTGAAGCTCGCTCGAGCGAGAAGCTTATCTCACGTGATTTCTACTAGTGCCTTCGCTCGAGCCACGAACTCTTCGCTCGAGCGAGGAATAACCTCTTTCAGGTTTTTGTATGGACGCAATACTTTGCTCAAGCCACCAAATCTTCGCTCGAGCGTACATTCATCTTCGCTCGAGCCACCAATGCTTTGCTCGAGCGTACAATCACCTCTTTCAGGTTTTAAGCCAAACACAATCCTTCGCTCGAGTGAGGACTTCTTCGCTCGAGCGAGGAAGACAAAAATGCACAGAAAATTACAACTCAATCAATAAGTTTGTTCGCGGGTTTTGACAAGATAGGACCTAACAATCTCCCTCTTTGTCAATACCCGGACAAAACTTTTTAAACAATTTCCTGAACACAAGAACTAACTAAAACAATTACAACTCAAAGAATTGGCTAAACAATTACAACTCAAGGAATGATCTAATAAATTACAACTCAATGATAGACAACAATGAAACCAATCTTGATAACCACCCAATCTGCACACCATAAACTTGAAAAAGATTTGTTATGCATCAAAAAAAATATCAAGACAGTTGCATTTATAAACGAAAAATTAATCCATTAAGCTGTAAAGAAAACACTATGATTATTCATTGAGCTGTAAAGAAAACATCATGAGTATGCATATATCCTTGCATCAATCCTGTCTGCAAACTATATCCCCATGTTCATCAATCCAAAAATCTCCCCCTTTTTGTCCGGGAGGAAAACAGAAGCAGACAGATACAGTAGAAGCAAGAAATACCAAAAACTGTCCAAAAAGGACAACTGTCCAATAGAAGAAACCAAAAGAGTCCAGAAAAGAACCAAAAACCAACACTAGGAAGAAGAAGGGGGTGGATGCTGCAGCTGAAGGAGAGAGAGGATCTGTGCTAGCATAGTACTCTGCTCATCGAGGCGAGCATCCATGAGATCAAGGCGACGAGTCACAGCCTGCTCCAAGTGCTGTAGTTGTCCACGGAAAGAGCGAGGACGATCATGAGCACTGGCTGGAGTAGCATAGGCAGCCTGAACCTCCTCCTCCTCGGCAAGAGGATCATCATCACCTGCAGTACCTGTACCACCTGCACCAGAAGTCCCGACCCCAGACACACTCCCCCTCACGTGAGCCTGACTCTGGGATACGGTGAGTTTTGTGATGGGTTTTATGGGATATGCAAACTCATCGTCCTCAAAAACAAGAATATCAAGTGAAGTGAGAAAGCGTGTAATCAAACAACCATAAGGAAGCCCCAAAGATTTCCTACCCTCAGAAACCCCAATCATTTTGGAAACAATCATTTCGGGAAGATCTATAGGAAGTCGGTGATGAATACAATACAAAACATATCCTTGGTCCTGGGTAATATGGGAGGAATGGGTGGTGACATAAATGTTAGCACAGACAATGAGATTGAGAAGACGGAACCGAGGGAGCAACTCATTCTGCTGGATGAGTGACCCGGCAGGCCAAATCCGGTCAACACCACATAACTCAGAGGCAACCTTATCAAAATCAACACCGGAACGGATGAGAAACGGAAAATGATAGTTACTAACTTCAGGAAGATCAAGAAATAGCCGAAACAAATCCCCAGTAATAGCAAGGGACTTCTTCCTAACCCAAGTCTTAAAGGTACAGGCTTCTTTGTTAATAGAGTGGATGTTGCAATAGAACTCCCATATGAGACTTAGATTTTGTGGACCTGAAAAGTGCAACACTTGATCCCCACCCAAAGAATCGAACAAGGAACGAATTGGAAGGACCTCAAAGGCATTTGGTAAAACATTGCGCTCTAAATGGACTTTGCGAGAGGCAAAGGTCTCTCTAAACAATTTGGCCTTTGCTTTCGACTCAAATTTTGCAGTGTTGAAAAGAGGACGAGAGACAGTCGTTTTGCGACGCTTGGAAGACTCTGCCATTACTAAACAATCCACAGAGGCATGACAAAGACAGAGGAAAAACAGAGCAAGGCAGAACCCAGAAACACAGACCACCCAATAACCATCCATAACAGACAAACCCCACATCCCCAATTCCAAACCAAGGAGCACAGAAAAAAAAACATTAGTCCATTAGTCCAACAAAATAGAAATTAGCATTATAAAATCCAGTAAGATATGGAGCAAGATAAGGAGAACAGAATACATGATAACAAGGCAGTATAGATATAAACAAAATCCCCAATGTAAAGCAGACCACATTCCCACTAGACAATATATGGATATGAACAAGAATTTCCCAATGAGAACTTCTAAATAAAAAAATCCCAAACGGAAACCCTAGCAAAATGCAAAGTATAATATGCAAATCAAGAACCCTAGAGCATGAGGAAGATGCGGAATCAGTAGCAAATAACAAAAAAACAACAAGTATGACCCCTAGATGCGAACAGAGCATGGTCACTTGACAAACGAAGAAAAAAAAATAAAGAAAAAAACTTACCAATGATGGGAAATGCACAAGAGGGTGCGGAAAAGCCCTAAAACCAAGCAAGAGACCTCAGAGGAGTCCAGCTATGGAGAACACAAAAACCTTAGGGGAGAGAGAGAGAAGAACACGAAGAGATGAAACAAAAAAAACTGAACTGAATAGACACCCCTTTTGAATTTGAACCGCGCCAGTTCGCTCGAGCCAAACACTGGTTGCTCGAGCCAAAAATACAAACTCTCAGGTCGAATGCAGTAACAGACGCACGCTCGAGCGAGGAACTCGTCGCTCGAGCCAAGAAGAAAAAAAAACTAAACCTAAATTTTTTTTTTTTTAAATTTTAAATACAAAACAAAAACAAGATACTCAATGTTCTGAAGTGAGACCTGGTACACAAGAGGATGATCACATTTAGCCAAAAATGATACTAAGATGCAGTAATTCGCATAGCATGAATCCTGTAAACTTGTGCAATCCATGATCACATTTAGCCAAATAAAGTGTGTGTGTGCAATCCATGAGAGTCCACTGAGCTAGAGTAAATCCTCGTAGTGATCTGATGGCTGGACCTCCACCAATAGTAACTTAACAAACACAGAGAAAAGTCAAACCACTATTAATCACAGGGTATTTGTTGAGTAAAAGCGGAGGCTCCCCCTCAATCAATTAGTCCTTTTTTTTTTTTTTTAGACTTTTTCTTTCTTGTGGGCACTCATTGGTGGCATTCACGCTCAAGAGTATGGAAACCAAACCAGAGAAGAATGAAATTTATAATGATGTCCTGGTTGGTGCCTCTGAGGTAGCCTTTTCCTAATGCCCGGACTGCAAGGAACTGAGGGAGAAACCATGGAAGTGAAAACATATGGTAGATGGTTAAGAGACTCAACATCACCCATGATATGCTAGTATCGGTCAATTTCACTGTAAAAATACAAGAAACACTGTTAGTGGTCCATAGAGAACTTTGATCACTTGTGCGGAAACCCCTGCAACAGTTTATCTCAAGGATGTGTACAAAATGAGTTCATGAGGTTAATGAGTTTGGACATTCAAAATGAGCTATGAACAAAGAACAATGAGATCTTGTAAGCAGCATAAGTAGTGTACATATAAAAGTGGATGCAAGAGAAACAGATATCAATGACAATGAGATTATAGCATCCAAGCACACATAAGGCCAAACACTCACACCTACTCACGGAACAAGTAACACTCTAGTGATCGAGCATGACACCCAAGGTCTTTCTAAGGAACTCAAACCGAAGAAGATCAAGGGGTTTTGTAAAAATATCAGCTTTTTGATGCTCAGTGGTAACATGTTCAAGAACAACTAGGCCCTCTTCCACTAACTCTCGAATAAAGTGATGACGAATGTCAATGTGTTTGGTGCGAGAGTGTTGGACAGGATTTTTTGAAATGTTTATGGCACTTGTGTTATCACAAAAAAGAGTGAGAGTGTTCTGTTCTATTCCATAATCATGAAGCATTTGCTTCATCCACAGCATCTGAGCACAACAACTCCCTGCAGCAATGTACTCAGCCTCAGCAGTTGAAAGAAAGATGGTATTTTGCTTTTTACTATGCCAAGAAACCAGATTATTCCCAAGGTAAAAACACCCCCCGGATGTACTTTTCCTATCATCAACACACCCTGCCCAATCGGCATCAGAAAAACCAGTAATTTCAGTTGTAGTATCAGTAGAAAACCAAACCCCATACCCCAAGGTCCCATTAACATATTTGATGATGCGTTTTACCGCAAGAAGGTGAGACTCTGTAGGACTGGCTTGGTAACAGGCACAAACATCAACACTGAAAGAAATATCTGGACGACTGGCCGTGAGATACAAAAGACTCCCTATCATACTCCTATAAAGGGTAGGATCAACATCAATACCAGAGGAATCTTTGGAAAGGTGAAGACTGGTGCTCATGGGAGTGCGTGCATGTTTGGCAGACTCAAGACCAAACTTTGACACAAGATTTTTAGCATACTTAGACTGAGAAACAAACATACCCGAAGGTGACTGTTTAATTTGAAGACCCAAAAAATAAGACAACTCTCCCATCATGCTCATCTCAAACTCAAGTGTCATGCAATCCGAAAAATATTTCACAAGATGTTCAGCTGTGGATCCAAACACAATATCATCAACATATATCTGAGCAACAAGAATATGAGACTTAGTATGTTTCACAAATAAAGTCTTATCCACACTACCCCTTTGAAAATCATTATCAAGAAGAAATGTAGTAAGTCTATCATACCAAGCCCGAGGAGCTTGTTTCAACCCATACAAAGCCTTGTCTAACTTGTAGACATGATTAGGACATTTAGGGTCCTCAAACCCCTTTGGTTGCTCAACATATGCCTCTTCTTTCAAGTACCCATTCAGAAAGGCACTTTTCACATCCATTTGAAACAACTTAAAGCCAAGAAAACATGCAACACCAAGCAAAATACGAATTGATTCGAGACGTGCAACTGGGGCAAACGTCTCATCATAGTCAACACTCTCTACTTGTGTGTAGCCTTGAGCAACCAACCTAGCTTTATTTCTAACAACAGTACCATTCTCATCAGATTTATTTTTAAAGATCCACTTAGTACCTATCACATTCATATCTCTAGGTCTGGGAACAAGAGTCCAAACTTTGTTACGTTCAAATTGACCTAATTCTTCATGCATAGCATTGACCCAACTATCATCTAGCAAGGCCTCTTTAAAATTCTTAGGTTCAATTAATGAAACATAACACATATGTGATACCTCATCCCGAATCTGTCTTCGGGTTCTCATTCGATTCGAAACACTTCCAATCACCTGTTGAGCTGGATGATTCAGTTTCACCCTTGCTGATGGTTTAAGTTCAGGACTTGCGGTGACAGAAGCAACAGGAGTGATGTCCCTTTGAGCACTCTTTGGACTTGAGCTTAGCTGTGAGGATGGTGTTGTAACAATTTCTTGTGATTGAACCGCAGCTTCTCCTTGATTTTGTGGTTCAGTATCCAAGATTGGAGACTCACCATTGTCATCCTCATTTGTTGTTGGAGTAGGTGAACCTGTGTCATCTATAACCACATTGATAGATTCCATTAATGATGAAGTTCGCAGGTTATAAACTCGAAAAGCCCTACTGTTCGTTGAATACCCTAGAAAAATACCTTCATCACTTTGGGAGTCAAATTTGCCCAATGGCTCTCTATCTTTGAAGATGTAATACTTACTCCCAAAAGTTTTGAAGTATTTTACATTAGGTTTCAAACCCTTCCACAATTCATAAGGAGTTTGTAAAGTGTCGGGCCTTAAATACACGCGATTTATTACATAAACAGCAGTATTTAGGGCTTCAGCCCAAAACTTTGGAGGAAGACTCTTACTAAGGAGCATGACCCTAGCCATTTCTTGAACAACTCTGTTCTTCCTCTCAACCACTCCATTTTGTTGTGGAGTAATAGGTGCAGAAAATTCATGCTTAATTCCATGCATATCACAAAAATCCGAAAACGAACTATTTTCAAATTCACGACCATGATCAGTTCGGATTCTTATGATACACCCAATGGAAACACCTTGTTCATTTTGGATTTTAAAGACTAAGGCCTGAAAAGCATCAAACGTATCAGATTTTTCCCCTTAAAAAGTTTACCCATGAAAACCGAGTAAAATCATCAACAGTTAGAAAAATGTATCTTTTACCTCCAATGCTTTCAGTGCGAGTAGGACCCATTAAATCCATGTGAACTAATTCAAGAGGATGTTTGGTTGAAAAGCTGTTCACCTTTTTATGAGGGGCACGGGTTTGCTTTCCAAGTTGACATGGTCCACTCACATGGCTCAAATTCTTACCCAGTTTAGGTACTCCTCTCACAAGCTCTTTGTTGGCTATCTTAGTTAGGTCTTTGAAATTCATGTGACCTAATCTTCGATGCCATAGGTCAATGTTACTTATGATGGTAGAGTGACAAGTGAGATCATTAGTAGTAAGAATCCCATAGCAGTTATCAGATGTGCGAACCCCATGTAAGACAGTATTTCCCTTTTTATCCAAAATTTCACATTTATTTTTTGAAAACAACACTTCATGATGGGAATCACACATTTGACTAATGCTCAAAAGATTTGCTTTAAGACCATCAACAAGTAAGGCATTATCCAGCTTGGGAAGACCAGCAACACTTATAGAGCCCTTACCAATGACTCTAGAAGTGCCGCCATCTCCAAACGTAACAATTCCTTCTTCATATTTTTCAAGAGAGGTGAAGTAGGATTTGTTACCGAACATATGATGAGAGCACCCACTATCAAGATACCACATGTGTGAGTCACGTGCTTTTAGAGCAGTGTGAACAACTAAACAAGTCAAATCATCTTTTCTTACCCAAATCTTTTTAGTCTTGGTGTTCCGCCTAGTCATGTAAGGTTGTCTCCTAACCCAAAAAGTATTCGAATTTCTACCCTTTTGAGACACCTTACCAAACAATTCAAAACAGTAAGGACGAATGTGGCCATACCTACCACAGTGATGACAAATAAAAATAGGTTTTACCTCCCTTTTGTTGATCTTACCTGCTTTCGGTAGATGAAGAGAGGAATCATCCTGGTCTACCTTCAATTTTCCCTTTGTGTGAGTCTTCAGGTTATGTGAGGTAGAGGCCTGTCCCTTGTGAGCTGTCGCACCATAGCCTAGCCCACTTTTGTCAGAACCCATTTGTTGAGACCCGAGTATGTCTTCTAGAGATCTGGAACCTTTGTTCCACATGGCAATTGTTGCTCTAGCGATACGGAGTTCTTCATCTTTCTGACTAACTATCTCTTCCAATGCAGCTTGTGACAACTCAAGACTTTCAAGCTTTTCTTCATATGTGGAATACACCTTCAGAAGTTCATTCCTTTCAGTTTCGCAGGATAGAAGTTTTCCACATAAGTCTTGCCTGTCACTTGAGATCTTGATGACATTTTGTTTTGCTGTTACAAGTTCTTCTTTTAGCCGGACATTCTCGCTCTCACATGTTTTGAGCTCGAGAGAGAGTTTGTCATTGGTTTTGGACAAATTCAGAGATTCCTCGTATAGCTTTTCGTAAGCTTGTTGTAGTTCATCGCCATTGATCTCATCATTGTTTTCAAATGTTTCATCATCCTCTTTTTGCTCTTCATTCTCCTTGACCTCATCCAATCAAGTAACCAAGGCAGAAAAGTTGCTGGATGGAGGTGAAGGTGAATCTCCTCTTTCATGGAATTGGCTCAAAATTTCCCATGCATCTTTAGCCATTATGCCGTGAACAACCCGTTGTTGTTCTTCATTAGAAATTGCTCCACGAATAGTGATCAAGGCTCTCTGATTGCCCGGATTATCTGCACTTTCTGTATCTTCTTCAATGGCTTGCTAACCTTCTGGTTCAAAAGCTCTCAGAAAATCCCTCATTCTGATTTTCCAATACAGGTAGTTGGTCCCATCAAAGGTGGGAGCATGATGCAAGTTCTGACCATAAGCTAATTCTGAAGGCTTTGGAAGAGGTTGAGTAAAAGTGGTCCAAAATGCCATGAAAGCACTATCCCCGTCTTCACCGGATTTAGGTTCTTCGGGTTCTTGTTCCGACCCGCTTTCATCATCCCAAGTCACAGTGTAGACTTTCTTTCGATTCTTTTTCGAAGGGCATTCAAGGGAAATATGACCAAACCCTTGACATTCATAGCACTTGACCCCTTGCCCCCTTACAATCTTCTTTTCAGTTTTTTGAGCAAGTTTTGGTAGAAAAGTTTTGGGTTTATCATTACTCTTATCTTTTGAAATAAGGTCTCTGAAATTAGGCTTCTTTTTCAAAAAAAATTTTAAACTGTTTTGTGAGCATAGTCGTCATCTCAGACTCTAAATCAAATTCAGTCTCCGGAGGTTTTGCAGTCTCATGAGCACTAGTGAAAGCCACACTTTCTTTTTGTTTTTTCTTTGAAATTTGGTGGGCTTCATAAGTCTGCAAATTTCCAACCAATTGATCAAGCTTGAGGGTATCAACATTCTGAGCCTCCTCAATGGCTGTCACCTTTGATTGGAACCTCTCGGGAAGGGACCTCAAAATTTTTCCAACAACTTTAGCTTCCGGGATTTTTTCACCGAGTGTGAAACAGGAATTCACGATATCACTGAGTTTTTCATAGAAATCATCAAACGTCTCATCGTCGCTCATAAAAAGGGTTTCAAAGGCGGAGGTGAGACGTTGAAGTTTTGACCTTTTGACAGAGGTAGTATCTTCATGAATCGTTTCAAGAATATCCCAAGCCTCTTTTGCTACCTCACACGTGCAAATTCGACGAAATTCTTCAGGTGTGGCGGAGCAAAAGAGAGAGTTGAGAGCCTTGCTGTTCCAACTCGAGTTTTGGTAATCAGTTGTGTCCCATTTATCAAGGGGTTTAGGAATATCAATGCCATCAATGGTGACAATAGGTTCACTCCACCCATAGATTACGCAGTGCCAAACTTTCTCATCGATGGATTTTAAAAACGCTCTCATACGAGCTTTCCAATAAGAATAGTTTGTACCATCAAGTAAAGGGGGTCTATGAGTCGAGTTACCTTCACAAATAGAATCCATAATACTAGTCACACAAAATCACACTCCTATAGTTTTGATAAAAACAAGGAGTAACCCGCTCTAATACCAATTGAAAATCCTAAGTGATTCGTGATTAGATCAAGATTAAAATATTCCAAATCCCAATTATCCAAAACACTCAATCTAAAATCAATAAGTACTTACGAGAGTGATTTTAGTTTGTTTGTTTTTAGGAATAAACAATAAATCGACACAAACGATTTTTACGTGGAAAAACCACAATTGAAGAACCTTCAATTATAATAAAAAATCACAGGCGAACCGCCACTAATCAATCCACTACTGAAGAAAGAAAGATTACAAAGATAATACACAAATTACCCAACCCAGTCAATTTGTCTTCGAATCTTCTGTAACTCTTTCACCACGCCTTCGTCACGGAACTGATCAATCCTAAAGTTGAATCCACAACTTCACTTGTCGAATTAACGACTACGTATAAAATTAAACGCCTTTTGAAACTCTACGTTTTAATCTTCGGAATCCACCGAAGAGAACTCTCTTGAAAATAAAGTATCAAACTCCTTGATGTATGAATCTCAATTCATAAGTTTAGAACTCTCTCAAGAACATCAAGGAAAACTCACAAAAAACTCAGAAGAAAACTTCAAACAAAACTCTAGAACTCTTGAATAAAATCTAGGAAAAAGTTGGTTTAGTTTTAGGAGAAAACCATCTACTTATAGAAAACCAAAAGTAATCCTAGTTTTGGAAGAAACCAATCACTTATAGAAATCCGGATTCTGAAGCTCGCTCGAGCGAGGATTCTCTCGCTCGAGCAAGAAGCTTATCTCGCGTGATTTCTACTAGTGCCTTCGCTTGAGCCACGAACTCTTCGCTCGAGCGAGGAATAACCTCTTTCAGGTTTTTGTATGGACGCAATACTTTGCTCGAGCCACCAAATCTTCGCTCGAGCCACCAATGCTTTGCTCGAGCGTACAATCACCTCTTTCAGGTTTTAAGCCAGACGCAGTCCTTCGCTCGAGCGAGGAAGACAAAAATGCACAGAAAATTACAACTCAATCAATAAGTTTGTTCGCGGGTTTTGACAAGATAGGACCTAACATCTATATATTGAGAAAAAGAGAAAATCTAATGAGAAGTGTTGTGAGAGCTCTAAGATCTCCGACTAGTTTTGTTGATTTTTTTAAATTAAAAAACATATGAAAAAAAGAAAAAATTACTGCCTAAGCTATTTAATTAATCATTTAAAAAATAATTATTATTCCTTGATTGATGCTTGGATTCATTTTGCTGCCTCTGATGTTTACCAAACAGGTCAAGTATACTTGAGTTCATAATACATTTAAACATATGTGTGTGCATAAATAAATTAGACTTATCTTTATTTATATAAGGAAAATAGCATTTTTAGGGAGGAGTCTTGTGAGAGTTTCAGTATTTTATACTGATTTTCTTAATTTTCTTAATTTTAAATAATTAAGAAGATTTCCATTGGCTAGCTTTCATTTGATAATCTCACATTGGAAAAAGAATGAAATAAATGAGTTGTTTTACTCATATAAAGAGAATCTTATACTCTTATCCCATTTAGTGAGGAACCTTGTGAGAGTTTCAATATCTTAAACCAATTTTCTTAATTTTCTTAATTTTAAACAAGTAAAAAAATCTTCATTGGCTAACTTTTATTTGATAATCTCACATCGAAAAAAGAAAGAAAAAAATAAGTTATTTTACTCATATAAAGTGAATCTTATACTCCAATCCCACTTAATATTATAGTGTTGTGCATGTTTCAATTCAATATAATTTAAATTTCAAAAGTTTTAATCAATTAATTATGACCTAGTCGATTAGGCTAAATCATTTTTGATTTGGTTGATTTGTTAGTTTAACCGCGATTTTAACGGTTTTATCAAAATATATTGATTATATTTATTTGATTCGAAATAAACTAAAGATTGATCTGATTAAAGATTGAAAGACTGAGATTGCTTAATTAGAAATAAACTTTTTGTCCAAATAATTGTTAACTTTTACTTTATAATCCCACATCGGAAAAAGAAAAAAAAAGGTGGATTATTTCACTTATATAAGGTGAATCTTAATAGTGTAGTATTGTGTATACTTCAATTCAAGACAGTTTAAATTTTAAAATTAAAATAACATTTAAAAGTTTTAATTAATTAATTTTTGTATAAGTTGGTTGGTCATTTAACCTAACCAATTAGGTTGAACCATTTTGGGTTTAACTGATTCGCCAGTTTAATCGTGATTTCTTATATTGATTTTATTAATTTTAAACAATTAAAAAAAATTTCATTGGTTAACTTCCATTTAACCACATAAAAATAAAACTCTAATTAATTTATGATTTATTTTATAATCCCACATCGGGAGAAGAAGAAAAAGCAAAGTTTGTTTCACTATCTATCTATACATCATATAACAAATGCCGATCAAAAAAAAATATATAACAAAAATGAGATTTTTAGGGAGAAGCCTTCTAGGAACTCTAAACCCTTATTCTGAAATTATTGAATTTTCTTAATTTTAAACAATTAAGAAAATTCCTATTAGTTAGCTTCCATTTACCTTTTATTTTATAATCTCACATCAGAAAAAAGAAAAAGAAAAAGTGAATTATTTCATTTACATAAAATGAATCTTATGCTCTCATTTATATATACAAAAGGAGATTCTTAATGATAAGCCCTATGATCAATATCTCATACTCATTTTTTTAATTTTAAACAATTAAGAAAATCCCTATTGGTTAACTTTCATTTAATTTTTATTTTACAATTCCACATAGTTTTGATTTTAAAAATAATTTTGCATGAGATTTTGAAACTATTATAATGTTTAACTTTAAAATAATTACTGTGACGCCCCGAATCTACACTATTGGTTGCAGTCAAGGGAGAGTCACTAATGAGTCCTATGGTCAATAACTAAGTAAAATCCCAGATCGCCGAAGGAGTCAAATTAGCCTCCCTTCTAAGTCCGGCTTTCTTAGGCAGTGCACTACGCTTTTGACAGATCTTAAAAAGTATTGACACAAGGTCTCATGAGCAACGATAAGATTCGTACAAAAATATATAGAATATAAGTACATAACAACCATGATTATCCTTAATTTCAATAACTTGTTCCATTACATTACATCCGAAAAGAAAATTTAAATCTTCATATGAGCCTTACAAAAATATCAAAGGAATTTATAACTTTCTTAAGATAGCTAAAAGTCTTCGAAGGTTTCAGGCTCGTCGTCTCCAGCTATAAGTTCCTCTTCGGCACCTGGCATGATACACCGTGAGCTTTGAATGCCCAGTAAACACACACACACCCCGTCCCTTTTTCTCCAGTCCAATACACAATCACAAATATGACAACAAGTAGTAAAGCATAATACTCAATTAAATAAATAGAGGGTTATAAGTTAGATGTTAGTAAACTAGAAATCTCCCAAAGAGATTTCGTCCTCCCAACCACAAGAATCGGATGCGGATTATTCGGTATGCCCCCTCTTTTGCTTCTTTGTTGCAGAACTAACCTCGGATGCCTACCAACGGTTATATATCGCGTAGCGCCAACCACAGGGCCTCAAAAGAGATGGTAATAATGGGCCTTGCCCAAATCCCTCCTCACACCAAACCACCTAGGGTCCGAATACAACCGCTCCATTCAAGGGTTCTGAAAACCACTTGCGCAAGACTTAACTTCCAAATAGGGAACGCATCCCAACAATCCATATATCACACATTATCATCTTTCCATTACTCAAGTGATCGAAAACCCAATACCATCCCAATTACATTTTCCGTGGAGTTAAATGTTTTAAATCAAGGTTAGACCAACTTAACAAGATAATAATATCCACATAAGCATGCATCATTAAGATGAAGAAGATAAAGAACATAACCATAACATATATAATATCATGCCAAGATATGATCATAAGCTAACAAGCATTTTCATGAACACAAGAGCATAAAACATCCATGCACAACAGAATTTCCAGATTCGATATCACATAAGGATTAGAATGAAAAGGACTATTTTAGATTTTTCACCAGACTCGGCCTTCCTATGGTTCATAGAGAATTTAATCTAGTTTCTAGAACATATTTTGGAAATGGGATAGCTTTTCTAGATTTTAAGTTATTTAGAAAACACTCCAGCGATGTCCAGATTCGTTGACCGTTACGAAAATTTGATTTTCTTGCAAACCGCTTACTGTTTTTCAATGAAACCAATTTTAGTTGAAAGCTAACTCCTTAAGGAAGATTTTGACATAAAATAGAGGTCCAGAATAATTTTCTACATGTTTCTAGAAATTTTGAAAGTTGGTTGCGAAAACAGATTCTAAGGCACAATACCCAAAACAAGAAGATTTGTGAAAAAAAAGATCCACTAAGGGAAAATTTTCATTTCTTTTGTGATGAAAACATGCTAACTAACATATATTAAACTCAGAAAATTTGCTTGAAGGTGTGCCTTTGGAAAGTTTGAGAGATTGGTATGAAAAAGATAGTTTTGTACCGAAATGAGGGAAAATATAAGAGAGGTAGAATCAAGGCTCAACTCTTATCATTTTTAACACAAGTAACTCATCAATAACACATCTGAAAACATTATTTAGAACCCTTAAGAACATGTATTTGAAACAGGAAAATGAAAGAGAAGGTTGTGTTGTGGCTTACTTGCTAAGCTTTGAACAAGATGGCTCTCCTCTTCCTTCCTCTCCCTCTCACGACTTCTCTCTTGCTCTCCTTCCTCTCCTCTAGGTCGGATGTGTGTGTGAGTGTGTTGTTTGTGTTTGCCATGCTAGGGGGTGGTGGTATATATAGGCAAATTTGGTGTAAAAAGACATAAAAGCCCACTAGTTGGAATTGGATGGAAATGTTAGGATTTACTTGGAATCTAATGGAATAGGAGTGATTAGGGAGCTTAAACATGGGATTAGGCAATATCTAGTTGGCCCCTAGTTGAAATGAAACTAGTATTAGAAACAAAACCCTAGGTCTAGGGGTACTAGGTGTTAGGGTTTCTAGAATACCATGATTACAATTCTTGAAAATAGGTTCCTCACATCTTCCTAGGGTGGCCGGCCATTGGAAAGGGTGATGGGGCTAATTTTTTATTCAATTTAGGTACTAGGGACACATCCCCCAATGTATATATATATAGATTTCAAATTGATTGATGGTACCTATAATATAAAAGTACATATACTAATTTTGGGGCAAATCTTGAAATTAATAAAAGAAGTGAGGACTTGGAATAAAACTTATATTTTGGAACCTTATTTATGTAGGATTAAATTAAATTAGACTAAGGAACCTAATTCGGCTAGGATATTCCTGTTTCGATAAAAATAAAAAAATGCTAACCGATAAGATTTGAAATAATTTAAGAAACTAAGGGGCTTTAAGAAAATAATTCAAACATTAGGGTTTTTAAAGAGAATACATTTTTCAAGGGCTTCACAGTTACAATCTCACATCGAGAAAAGAAAAAAAAAAAAAAAAAAGTGAGTTATTTCGCTTATATAAAGTATCCCATATCGAGAAAAGAAAGAAAAAGTGAGTTGTTTCGGTTATATAAAATGAATCTTATAAAGGGAGTTTTACGGGAGAAGCCTTCTAGAAGCTCCAACCCTCATTCTTAAATTATTGAATTTTCTTATTTTAAACAATTAAGAAAATTCTCATTGGCTAGCTTCCATTTATATTTTATTTTACAATCCCAAATTAGAAAAGAAAAAGAAAAAAGGGAAAGAGTGAATGGTTTTATTTACATAAAAAGTGAATCTTATACTCCAATTTATATAAATTATTAAAATTTCTTAATTTTAAACAATTAAGAAAATCTCCATTGGTTAACTTCTATTTAACTTTTATTTTACAATCTCACATCGGAAAAAAAAGGAAAAAAATGAATTGTTTTACTTATATAAAGTGAATCTTATGATCCCATTTATATAAGCAAAAGAAATTTTTTAGTGAGAAGCCCTATGATCAATACCATTTTTTTAAATTTTTTTTAATTTTAGACAATTAAAAAAATCTCTATTGGTTAGTTTCTAGTTAACTTTTATTTTACAATCCCCTATACACATTTTGATTTTAAAAATAATTTTGTATGAGATTTTGAAATTCTCATAATATTTAATTTTAAAATAATTATAATCCCACATCGAGATAAAAAATAAAAAGTGAGTTGTTTCACTTATATAAAGTGAATCTTATATTCTCATTTAATATTATAGTATTATGCATGTTTTAGTTCAAGATGATTTAAATTTTAAAATACAATTTAAAGGTTTTAATTAATTAATTTTGTTGTAAATTGGTTGATCTTTTGACTTAGCCGATTATGTTGAATCGTTTTTGGTTTGACTAATTCACTGGTTTAACCATGATTTTAGCTATTTTATCAAAATATATTGATTAAATTTGTTTGATTTGAAATAAACTAAGATTGACCTTATTTAAAATTGAACGATTGAGATTGCTTCATTAGAAATGAACTTCCCGTCTAAACAACTGTTAACTTTTATTTTACAATCCCACATCAGGAAAAGGAGGAAAAAATGAGGTATTTCACTATATAAACCTTATGCTCCCATTTAATATTGTAGTGTTGTGTATGTTTCAATTCAAGACAATTTAAATTTTAAAATTAAAATAAAATTTAAAAGTTTTAATTAATTAATTTTTGTATAAGTTGGTTGGTCCTTTGACCTAGCCGATAGGGTGAATCGTTTTTAGTTTGACTGATTCACTGGTTTAAGTGCGATTTTAGCAGTTTGATCAAAATATATTGGTTAAATTTGTTTGATTTGAAATAAATTAAAGATTGACCTAATTAAATATTAAACGGTTAAGATTATTTGATTCGAAATAAACTTCCCCCAAACAATTGTTAAATTTTAAGCAATTAAAAAAATCTCCATCAACTAGCTTTCATTTAACTTTTATTTTATAATCCCACATCAGGAAAAAAAAAAAAAAAAAAAAAAAAAAAAAGGAAAGAGTGAATCGTTTCACTTACATAAAGTGAATCTTATACTCCCATTTATATAAGCAAAATAAGATTTTTAGTGAGAAGCCTTATGATCAATATCTCATACTAATTTTTTTAATTTTCTTAATTTTAAACAATTAAGAAAATCCTGATTAGCTAACTTCCATTTAACTTTTATTTTACATAATATAAAAAAATTAAATATAATTGTTATATTTTTTTTAAATAATATATTATTTTATGCCGTACATAATTCGGGTGATATGTTAGTATTTTATGTATGTATGTTTCATTTTAAATGGACACTCTCAAGTTTTGTTTGTTAGATGTAAAGTCCTTATCAATGTATATTGATTTTATAAGTAGGCTTTTGACAAACGATTATGTATTAAGAAAGGAACGTAAAATTTCGTTATTGTGCAATTGATATCGAAAATTTTATTTTATAACATCAGGATCTGACATTGATTAGCTAATTTTAAATATTTTTTAATTTTTAATTTTTGGTCTCTAATTATATGTAATATATTTGATGGATTCTACTAATTTTTAAAAAAAAATTATTGTAAGGTGGGAATATATTGATCATCAACATAGTTTTGATTGTATACACAATCAAATTTGAACAACTCATTCGTATAAAACCTAGTGTATTAAGAAACATATCAAATTATATATATATATATATATATTTGAGAAGGATGCATGTCTTTTTTGATTTATTTTTAAAAAATTTCTCCCCTTAAACTCTCACCTAATTAGGAAAGTTTCAAGGGAAAAAAATTAAGAAATGTAACATTACTCTTTTAAAATAAAATAAAATTGTATATACGTGTGTCAACCCTACTTTTAAGTAGGAAAGTAGTACAATAAACTTTTCTTTCTAAATGATAATATTGTATACTGGTGTCAAACTTTTTTTTTCAGTAGTTGTTTATAATATAAGTTATATCCTAAATAACTTAATCAATAACTTTATCTCTGCTAATTAATTCCATAAAGCCTTTCTAAAAAAAATAAATAATTCCATAAATCACTCATCTTCTCACTTTATTTCCTTCTCTCTCTCTCTCTCTCTCTCTCTCTCTCTCTCTCTCTCTCTCTCTCTCTCTCTCTCTATATATATATATATATTCTAATTTCTACTCACCAAAAATTCCTAATTTATCTCCCTTTTGTTATGTCAAATATTCTTAAAATCATATATAAAATTATTTTACATACAAAAAATTCTCTATTTTTTACTTTTACTTAAATTATTTTAAGAAATCAAAGTTTTAAAGGGAAATTTAGCCAAAGCCGTTCCATTGGACTGTTGTTTGATGAAAATGACGGCCTAATTTATTTTGCTTCATAAACCTCCTAAAGAGAAAACAAATAATTGAGTAAGGGCAAAGTAAAATATCTTCTTTTTTTTTCCTTGGATAATATTACCAGAGTAGCATGTTATGTTACTGTGAATCAGATTAACATGTTACTGTGAGACAGATTAACATGTTACTGTTACTGTTACTGTTTACATCAATTTCAACGGTAATAATTTTTTTTTTATTTAAAGAATTTCATAATCAACATAAATCTTATTTGATAGATCTTGATAAAAGAATTCTAAAAATATATATTTTATTAAAAACCGACATTTACATCAAAATTATATTATTTTAAAGTTTAATATTTTGCTAATAGTGGTATGTGTTGGACTTAAAAAAAAAAAATACATTTTGTGTTTGTTCTTAATGCATTAAAGTTTTATTATGAGTGGATTTTGACCAAATTTCCCAATTTAAAATTTTTATCATTGCAAAACTTATAACATAATGAAATTACCATAAGTAATGTGATTAATTGTAATTATGTGTAACACAATCCTACTTAATACAATCTTCAAAATTTGAAGCTCCAAAACCCCAAGTTCCCATCTATCTACAAAAAAAAAAAAAAAAAAAAATCATAGCCTAATAAAACTAAATTTTAAAACACTTACCAAATATATAATTTACGACATTCCTTCTCAAAAAAAAAAAAAAAAACTCATTTATCTATGTTTAAAGCCAAAGAGTCTTTTTAATTAAGATCTTGTGAGAGTTCTAATTCTTCAAAGTAAAATTTTAAATTTTTTACAATTAAAAATAAATTGTCAACTTATAGTATCATCAAGGTTAGTTTTAAAATGAGCACACTAAATTCAAATGCTCTTTCAAGTTAGATGGCCAACTTAAGATAATCCGAACTCTTTATTATTTAATATACAGAACGCACCATCTGTTGGAAATGGTTTGGAAAATCTGGGTAAAAACAGATTTTTTCCTAACTTTGGTCTAATATTTAGGTGGGACCCGTGCGTCATTTTTCGCGAGTCAAAGTGGTAACGCGTTCTATGCCGTGTTGTGATTCACGTGGTATATTTGGTTGCTCAAAACCATTACCGAGTGAATGGAAAATTGAAGTCAAAGTATGCTCTATAGAAATGGAGTTTTGGTGGAAAATCCTTAAAAGTTTGAATAAGGCTTGTCCCACATTAATTTGATGGGAAGTTTTAAATGGGTTTATAAGGCATGGGTTTGGTACTTGGAGTGTGCCCCAAGGGGTACCCAAGTTTTGTAAAGAGAGAGGTTATGGGTAAAATGGGCTAGACCCATTGGACCCAAAAATCACCATACGCGCGTGCGCCACCGCTGTCCGTCCGGTTGGGTTGGGTTAGGCTTGTCCGGCCCAATACCTATCTTTTTGGGCCAAAAACATTTGAGTTTAATTTTATTTTTTGGTAAAATAAAATCCAGAATTCAAATTAAACTGGAAATAAACTAGTCCGATTTTTTCTGTACACCCAAACAGGTCCCTTTCGCTTTTTGAACCCAACAGATTTAAATCTGTTCGAATTTCAAACCAAACAGTGCCTAAACAGATTTGTATCTGTTTAATTCAAATTGAACAGGTACAGTACCTGTTTAATTCAAAATGGAAAGCCACCAATCCATTTATAAATAGACTAGCCCTCATTTGTTATCATATTCAGAAATTTCGTACTTCACATCTGCAAATTTATTCTTTATTTTGCTGCGTTTTATTTTTTGTGAGAAAGAGTATAAACACTTAGTGTGTTCGTTAGGCAAACAATTTGTAGTGCTGCTATTGTTTGTAGTTGATCATTTCATCCTGGAAGATAGACGTCCAAATTCTGAAAGTACCGTGGAGAGGACGAATCTATCGTAAGGATACAGTAACACTGGACTTGATCAGAATAATATTCAAGATATTAATCAAGTAAGTTATTTAATTTTCTGTTTTATTATTATTTATTTAAATCCGATTTTAATTTTGTTTTGGTAACAAAATAAAATCTGTTATTATTTATTTAATTTTATTTCTAGTTTGATTTTTGTAATCAAACAAATTCTCTCATTTCCTTTATTTCTTTATATTCTAGTTGTTGTTTAGTACACAACTGAATTTAATCTATTTAAATACAATGAAGATTGTCCAACACCATCAATGGTAGTAAAAAATAAAAATAAATAAAAAAATTCTTTAAATATAATAGAGATGAAAATAATTAAAATTTACTCCATTATAAATAGTTATTTCCTTCACACTTTAATTCTTTTATTTTTTTAATTTCAAAATTAATTTTAAATTAATTTATTTAGATCCACACAATTTTTTTTAAATGACATATTTACCCTTCGGCAATTTCAAGGAATCTTCTCTTCAAGGGGTTCAATTTTAGTTTTTTTTTTTTTTTGGTTATGATTTTCTTACAAATGTATACGTTACTAAACTACAGAAACAGACAAATGAAACAGGCAATAGGGACAAAGGATCTGCAGCCCAAGCAACCTTCCAAGCAAAGAAGTTATTGGACATACTATCCAATTACGGTTGTGGTACATATACTAATTAATAGATTAATTAATGTATTAATATTAGTTATGATATTATTATTGACTCTATTTATTAATCACATTACAAATTTTAAAATTTTTTTAAATTATGTCACATCATCAATTAATACACTAATTAATACTGTTAACATTATTCATTCAATTAGGCCATGTTTATTTGGGCGGACTGAATTAGGTTGGATTAGTATTTCCATGACTAATAGTCCTAGGATTACGAATCCTTTGGATTGTGTATCATATCTTATGTTTGGATTGAGTTAGGATTATAAGGAGGACTAATAATCCAGACTTTGACTTAATCCTTCAATTTATATCCCACCTCCCTTTGTGGGATTGAATAGTCCATCATATGTGGGATATCATATTCGGATAGATTGTTAATTCATACTTCAATTGTTTAACTAAATATTGAATTAATAATTTTATTAGACTATTAATCTAATTCCAAGTTCATATCCATCCAAACAAACAAGGCCTTAATGTCAACCTAAACTCCAAGATCAAAACCATTCGAAACGCAATTACTACATGCATGTTTGGTAACGTTTACATTTTTAATTTATATTTACAAAAATTTTATAAACTGGTTTTTGTTTATTTTTAGAAAAACATAAACTACAAACGCGTTTGGTTTAGACAAAATGTTTAAAAAATTTTAAAAATATAAAAAAGAGTGAGAAATGGCAAGTGGTGGTGGGTGGTGGGTGGTGATGAGTGGTGGCGGCGGCGGAAGACGGTGGTGGAAAATGATGGTGGGTGGTGGTGGCGGAAGACGGTGGTGGAAAATGGTGGCAAGTGATGGGTGATAGTGGCAAAGACAATGGTGGAAAGTGGTGGCAAGTGGCGGGTGGGTGGGTGGTGGTGGCGGAAGCCGATGGTGGAAAGCGGTGACGGGCGGGTGGATGGTAGTGCCAGGTGGGTGGTGGATGGCGAGTGGTAGTGGGTGGGTGGGTGACGGTAGCGGGTGGTGGGTGGTGGTGGTGGCGGCGACAGGTGGTGGGTGGTGGTGGCTGTGGCAGGTAGGTGGTGGTGGCGGGTGGATGGGTGGTTGGTGATGGTTGCGGTGGTGGTGGCGGGTGGCGGGTGGTGGTGGTGGTGGTGGTGGTGGTGGTGGTAGCGGGTGGTGGCGGGCGGATGGATGGTAGTGGCGGGTGGCGGGTGGTGGCGGGTGAGTGGCAGGTGGGTGGTGGTGGTGGTAATGGATGGTGGGTGGTGGTAGTGGTGGCGGGTGGGTGGCAGGTGGGTGGGTGGATGGTGGATGGTGATAGTGGTAGTGGTGGTGGAGGGTGGCAGGCAGGTGGTGGGTGGTAGTGGCGGGTGGGTGGTGGGTAGTGGTGGCGGGTGGTGGTGGCAGGTGGGTGGTGAGTGGTGGTGGCAGGTGGTAGTGAGGGGTGGCTGGTGGTAGCGGAAGACGGTGGTGGCAAATGATGACGGGTGGTGGCTAGTGTTGGGTGGTAAAAAAAAAAAACTCAAAACTCAAAACAAAAAACACATTTTTTGAGTTTACATTTTTTGGCTAAATTTATAAACTGAGACCACTGATTTATAAATAAAAAATTTACCAAATAAGTTTTTATTTGAGTTTTTTAAATTTTTGTAAATATAAACTGAAAACTGAAAACGTAAGTGTTACCAAACGACACTCAATTCATTTCAACACCAATGCCAAGATCCGGTCATCAAAAAATTATTGGATTGTCTACTGTAGTAGGTTTTTTTTTTTTTTTTTTTTTTGGGTCTGTCCTAGAATATTTGATATAATTTCTATAAATAATTTATAAAACAAAAATAATTTAAATAAATTTTAAAAAAATCTAAAATATTTTTAATTTTTGATTATCAATTTAACTTGATAAAAATGGTTATTAGCTAAGGTGGTTGTTGTAGAATTGTTTAGAAAGGGACAGCAATATCAGTAATTAATGTTAATTACATATAGCATTAGTCATATAATAATAGTCATGAGGTTCAAGACAAAGAATCCAAGTGATTAATTAAGAAATTAGTTGAAGTGTAAGTAGTTTGTTAACACCCACACCATCCATAGACTCCCAACACAATGACAACACAAATAAATAAATGCTATGTTTGGGGCTCCTCTTTTTTTTTTTTTTTTTTTTGAAAGGAATAAGAATTATTAAGAGTGGTAGTAAAATTCATGTGACAATACTATTCAAGCGTTTTATTTCTCCATAATTTTCTATGAAAATTTTGTAAAAGTTAAAATATTGTGAGTCTAATTACTTTTTATTTATTTATTTATCTAAATGGCTAACATTTTTCTGATAATTCTGAGAATTGGAGGAATCAGATTTTGATTCTTGCTAGAATAGATAATTTGGAATCAACTTTATATTGCAATCAATTCTAAGCATTGTAATCATGATGTTCAAAATCAGTTCGTTTCAAACTTATAAAGTCTAGTCATTTTTAAATTGAAATAAAAAACAAAAAAACAAAAAACAAAAAACAAAAAAACAAAAAACAAAAAAGAAGAATTAAATAAGTAAAATGAAATGAAAGTAACACCATTCACATAGCACAACCTCAAATAATAAGATATTAATTTAGTTATTGTGAACTAGAACTATAAACCAATTAAATTAAGAGGTGTTACGTGCAGATCCTAATAGGTAGATTTATTGTCTAATAGATCCTATAATAATTAATAGTATTTTTCATCAAACACTGTTAAAAAAGTCACTAATTATTAATTTTCAGAGACAGTTTAAAAATTTTGTTACAAAAAATATCACTAATTATAAGTTTTAACAACAATTTAAAAAAAATCGTCACAAAAAGTCACTAATTTTCAAATTTGAGCGACAATTTAAAAAATTCGTAATAGAAAAATGTCACTAATTGTAAATTTTAGAAATAATTTATAAAAATTGTGACAAAAGAGTCACTAATTTTCAATTTTTAGCAACAAGCAAAAAATCTTCCAAAAAAAATCATTTTTAAAGAAGATTTTATTAGGATTTATTTTCAATAAGACTTGATGAGAATTAAGTGTAACTATTAAGACCTACTAATACTTTACTCTTAAATTAAGTTAGTAGTATAGTGTTTAAGTTTGATTTGAAATGTTAATGAGTTTTAAAATGAATTAAGAGCATTACTTGTTTAAATAACAAGTTAATTTCAAATGAATTTTTAATGTGTTGAACAAAATCAAATGAAAACAATTTAATTTTTTTTTGTAATATATACTATAGATAAAAAAGTATCAAAGGTTGAGAAAAATAATTTTTAATGAGTTAAATCATACTTAAATAATTTAATTTTTATAATGTGCATGGTACTTTCTCTATAACTATAAAGGGCTTGTTTGGTTTGTTTTTAGGAGAGTTATTTTTGGAAAAAAATTTGAGGAGAGAGTTTAAAAAAAAATTTAGTTTGTTTAGTTGTATATTTTGGGAGAGTTGTTTTTTTGGGAGTTTGGGATGATTTGATATTTTGGAAGAATTTGAGTAGATGTGTGTGAGAGAAAAAGTGATTGAGAAGGAGAGAGGAGGGAGAAAAGGTGATTGATTGATGTGTAAGAGAGAGAAAGTGATTTTGAAATTTTTTTAAGAAAAACTCAAACCAAACAATTTTTTTTAAATTTTTTTCTAAAACTTATCTCCCAAATACAAACCAAACATATTCAAAGTCTCTTGGCAGACAATTTATTTTTTGAAAGTCAATTTTTGCATAACAAAGAAGTTTCCTAGAAATGAATTAAGGTATATAATATGATGTCAGTTATTCACCAATCAAAAAAAAAATGATGTCAGTTATTGATGTGATTAGAAAACAAACACAAGTTATAAAAAAATATCTTATACTAATAAGTTTCACTCATAATTTATGAGAAAATCACTGTCTACATAAATATCTTCACAAATGTTAACTTGCACCTCACCACAAAATGATTTATACCCCCTACTTTTATAATAATAATAATAAATAAATAAAAATTCTACTTCACTATACAGTAATTCTCCCTAATTTTATGATCTTTAATGTAGATTCATGTATTCCATTTACTCTTTAGTCAATAGTTTGATGCGGTGTTTGGGAACAAATTTTTTGGGATTTTTTTTTTTTTTTTCACTAAAAGACAAATTTGTTCTAAAATCAAAAAAAATAAATTCAAACAAAATATCATATTAAACCCCATAATAATTTTATTTTTTCTCTTACAAACATCACATCTAACCACAAAAAAACTCAACTATCTTTCCAAACATAAAAAAAAAAATCTTCAATAATATCCTACAACTAAAAAAACCTACAAAAAAAATCCACTTCTCAAATACCCACTTGGTCAAGGCAAACTATAACAGATAACAGTATATTATTACCAACTTCCTCTCTCACAAAAAAGCTAATTATAATCTGCTTATAATCAGCTTTTCACCAAAAAGCTGATTATAACCATCTTCCCAAAATAGGCCTATATAGAGACAAATATTATCTTTGAGCGGGTCCCACTGAACCTTCACCTATATTATTATTATTGTTATTATTGAGTGTTTTGAAAAGTTGGTAAAAAGTTAGCTTTTGACTTTTTACCAAGCTTTTTAGTTTTTTAAAAAGTGATTTGAGAAGTTGGTAAAAAGTTGGCTTTTGACTTTTTAGTTTAATATTTGTTTATGGTGTTAAATCAAATTAAAATGACCAAAATACCCTTACCTAACATAAGAAATTTATTTTTTTGTCATAGGCCCTAATTTGTAATTTTACACTTGTGTTTTTGAAACTTCCGAAACTAATTTTGTTGTGTTTTTGCCACTTGCATTTTTTGAGCAAAGATAAAAAAACGTGACTTTTATTTTGGTTCCCAAAACGGCACTATGTATTCCACTTATTCTCAATAGTTTGATTTGGTCAAGGCAAACTATAACATATTATAGCATATATATAGACCTCATTTGGGAACAGGCTAATTTAGTAATTTTTTAGCTATTTGATTAAAATATGAGCTAAAAAAAATTAGTATGTTTGGGATGACTTTTTACGAAAAGATGTGCAAAAAGTAGAGAGAAAAGAGAATCTTTGATTTTTTGGTCTGAATTGTTAACTTTTTGACTTTTTAATAACTTTTTGACTTTTTGACTAAATGGACTGGTTCCCGAACAAGGCCATAGTATCTTTGAGCGGGCTCACTGAACCTTCACCTACATTTAATAAAGTTTTTCCCCTTTTTTTTTTTTTTTTACATCATTAGTTGAGTTTTCTCTTTGAATTATATGATCAGTAGAATAATGAAAGAATATTTGAATTTTATTGATTGTACAAATTTTTTGTGTGCATAATATAAATCCTTTTTGTGCTTAGTGTAAATTCTTTTTTATATGTCAAAATTATAGCATAAAAGATTCTATCTAAAATGTAATTAATTTTTTGTTGTTCTATTGGTTTGTAGTTTCTCCAATTATTTTCATACGGTACAGGTTATTCTTTTAAATTTCATGTAATATTTTCTTTTATCAAATTTGTATTTAAAATTTTTAATGTGTAGTGTAATATTTTAGACTATCACAATTATAATTAATTATTCCTTTATATTTGTACAGATGACCTATAGTGAAAGAAAGGTGAATGCATACCTCATGCAATTACTTTATCAAAGGAATTGACTTCACTCTTGTTCATGAGTTGAAGAGGTTCAATTTGAGTCTTTAAGCTCCTTTATGGTCCTCTTTTAATAATGATTTAATATGTTCATATTAGAGACTCTTTTAAGAGTGTGTGAGGGCTAATTTGAGCTATTTGGAAGAAATAATCTTAACCAAATCACTCTTGGTAGTTTGATAATTTTTTTAACTTGCCACCAACTTGCTCAACCTCAAAATTGACAAATTGGTTGAGTATTTTGATGGTTTTAAACCAATGGGTTTGACATGTTGACAAGTTGCAAATTGTTAATGTAATTGTGGAGCTATAAAATAAAAATCAAAGAAATGTTTGATGACGTACATCTATTTAGAAAATTTTGATAATAGTCTAGCATTTAAACATGTGATGAAAGTTTTAAAAAAAAAAAAAAAAAAAAAAAAAAAGATTTGTTCATGGTTGAGGTGTTTGATTTATAAAATACTTGATTTTGGGCGATTTTGTAATAATTCAGATTTTTAATTATTTTTTAAAATTTATACTAAAATCATTTAATCACAATTGGGAAAATATATGATTTATTTTATATTATTATGTGTAATTTTGTAAAATAATATAATTAATAAGAAATTTAGGGATTAAAGTGTAAATATTAAAGGGAACTTGCCACCTTCAATCTGGAGAAAGACGGCTTGCCTACCTGTGTATAGGTGTGATAACTCACGATTGAATAAGCTTGGGACCCACGGTTTTGCCTCTCTATAAATAGGGAGGAAATGTTCGAGCTAGAGAAAAACAAAAAGAAAAGGAAAGAAAATTATTAAAAGTCAAGAATATTTTTGATAGTAGAAAGAAAGAGTGAGGTATTAATTTTAAGGTGAATTATATTATATCTTAAGTGACCATAATATATCTTACGTATATTTTGACTTACCATATTTATTTTATACAAGTTATGTTTTATAAATTATTATAGATTATATTAATATTTCAACTACGTGGATTAATTTCTGAACTCTATTTGTTAAAATGAAACCTATGAATATGTTTGTTTAAATTTTAAAGAATATTTGACAATGACCTTATAAACAATTATGTTTTGTAAGTATTACTATGGGAGTCTCATGCCTTGGGAGACTTAAATAACTATTGGCCTTTGTTTGGTCACTTTGTGGCCCTCTGTTGTCATGAATCTATTGACCTCTATTCTGTGCGGAGCAAAGTGCTGTGCGGAGATAAGTGCTACACTATTATGGGAGCTACCTCTATAATCCGTACGAGCTACCTCTTGAATCCGTACCTCTGTTCTGACTGTCACTCTGGTGACCTCTGTTCTGTTCGGTATCGGGGTTATGGTTATTTATTTACATAATTTCAGTTTTGCTACTTAAATGATTATTTGTTCAGACTAAGTTATCTTAATTATTTTAGTTAGATAACTATCAATGGTTATTTTGTTTCCCTTATATTCTTGGCATAATATTTCTCACTCTGCCATATACTTATAGCTGTTTACCAATTTTCAAGAAACAATGCAATTCAGAAATAGTTTTTGGAAAATCTTAGACCCAAGGCTGCGGAATAGACACACACAGCACCTTTATGATATTTTTATATGTAAATATCGGCATTTTTGGTCAATAAATTTTGTAATAAAAATAGAAGTTCCAATGATTATTTTGGTACCCTCACTTAAATACTATTTCCGCTCGCGTTTATTAATTTGTTCAAGCATTGGTCAGAGGTAACTTCAGTTACTGGCCATCACGGTACTTAACCCTTGAGTACGGGGAGCGGGTCGTGACAGAGTTAATTCAAATTGCACACAATTTATCTTGTACAAATTTAGGCTTGTTTTGGGAACACAGTTAAAAGTAGTTTTTTTTTTTGGCTTTTTTAGTCATATCTCCTTTCTTTTTTTCTTCTTTTTTTTTTTGCACGTTTTTTTTAATAAAAAAAAATAAAAAATAAAAACTAAAAAAATCAATTTTTAACCTACTTCCTAAAACAAGCCTTAGCATGTAATCTTGCCCAACTCGCCAAGACTCTTAAACCACAAGTGGCAGCACAGGTCTGACAAATTGGCCATGTTTTTTTGTACATTCATATTCCTGAAAAAATTAGATTGATTCAATATTAATTATGTGATTTTATCATAGTTGTCTTCGAAAAATTGGTTGTTTATTTTCAAAAATCACATTTTAGATCTTTTTTTTTTTTTTTATCGGCAAAAATTAATTGTTAGTTGTTACATTAACACTTATGAAAATTAACATCTCTACCTTATACAAGTATCAAATGCTTGCCACCTTCATTCAACTTCCTTAAGGAGAGTTGAACCCCATGATCTACATAAAAAGCTACAATACAAACATGAATCTCAAAGGCCTAGTTGGCTCCTCTCCAATCCACTTTTGTTAGGACCTTTTGTTGTCAAATTCCATGGATCAAAACCAAGGTTGTAACAAGAGTTCTTTAAGAAGTTGGTTTCCTTCAAAAACAGGATTACTTTGGAGTTCTGCAAGAAGTTGGTTTTCTACAAGAAGTTGGTTTTCTTTCCGAACTAGGATTGCTTTGGTTTTCTATAAATAGTTGGGTTTCTCCCAAATCTAGGCTATTCATTGATTCATTCATTGAATCTCTCCAGATCTTCTTTTTGGTTCTTAAGGGTTATATCTGGAGATATTTTGTTAAGTTTTCTTTGATGTTTTTATTGAGTATTCAACTCATGGTTTAAAGAGAGTACATCAAAGGTTTGTTTGTTATACACAAAAGAGAGAGTTGTTCTTCAGTTGTGGATTCTGAAGAATTCGAGCCTGAAGCTTTGGTGGAATCCGGAGTGGCTCATCAGAAAGACAATTCCGTGGTGAAGATGGGGTTGGAAGAGGCACATAGAGGTTGGTTCAATTAGGCGTTGTGGATTCGCTAAATAATTGAGAGTGATACATGTGTAATTCCTTTAAATCTTCTTAGTGGATTGTTCTTGTGGCAGTTGCCCGTGGTTTTTTTTATCACAATTGGAAGGTGTCCAATTGTGGTTTTTCCACGTAAAATCTTTGTGTCTCTTTCTCTTGATTGTTTGATTGGGACTGTTTTATTCTGCTTAAAATTTATACATAATCACAAATCAACATCTAGGAGGTTTCTAGATTTTTCAATTGGTATCAGAGCGGGTTGTTCTATTTTTTTTTTAAAAAAAATTCTTTTAGAACGAGATCTTGTTTGATTTGTGATAATGGATTCAATTCGTAATGATGAATCTTCGGAGAGTGATAATGAAGAGCTTGAGCAAGCTTATGAAAAGTTGTATAAGGAGTCTCTTAAGTTATTCAAATTGAATGACAAACTCACAAAGAAACTCAAAGCATGTGAAAGTGAGAATGTCAAACTTAAGGAGGAGATTTCTGAGGCTAGGATCAATGCCATCAAGATAGCTGATGATCAACAAGTTCTTTGTACAAAACTGTTGACTTGTGAGATAGAGAGGAATGAGCTACAGGAAACCCATGCCATGTTTGAAGAAAAGATTGAATCTCTTGAGATGTCTCAAGTTGCTTTGGAAGAACTAATGATCAAGAAAGAGGAAGAGCTCAAGTGTGCTATGGCTACCATTGGTCTTTGGAACAAAGGATCAAAAACTTTGGAGGATATCATTGGATCTCAACAAATCTGTTCAGACAAGAGTGGCATTGGCTTTGGAGATAAGAGAGAGCAAAAACAGAGTGCTTCCACATCTCATGATACAAGAACTCAAGGAAAGGGAGGACAAAAGATTCAACAAGAGGAAAAACTTCTCAAACTCCCTAGAGTTGGTAAGGTAAAAGAAAAGAAGGTACACCCTGTTTTTATTTGTCATCATTGTGGTATGCATGGTCATATTCGCCCTTTTTGTTATAAGTTGCATGGGAGAGTGTCTCAAAAGGGTAGAAATTCGAATACTTTTTGGGTTAGGAGACAACCTTACATGTCTAGGTGGAATACCAAGATTCATGAAGGTGTTCACAACACCATGACATTTAACAAGACCGCTAGACCTGATTTTGTTAAGACCAAAAAGATTTGGGTAAGAAAACTTGACTTGTGTTAATGTGTTTTCTTTTTTTAGTTTTTTTTTTTTTTTTTTTGGTCTCTGTGTGTTTTTTTTATGAGAAAAAAAAAGTGTGCTTGTTTGTTTTTTTTTTTGTCTTGCTTTGTTTAGAAAAAGAAAAAGAAAAAAAAAACTCAAAAAGATTTTCTTAGTATGGTTTTGCAAGCTTGAATTTTTTTTTTGAGATGTCCTTGGTGCATATTGGAATTGATGAGAATATCCATTACATGTTAATATGTGTGTGCTTTTTGTGGTCATTACTCATTTTGGAGTGTGTGTTCTTTGATTAGTATGTCTCATTCTGTACACACTCTTGGATTAGCAAATATCGGAGTCTTCAGACTTAGTTTTTTTTTCATGGACTTCTGGCATTGTATCTTTTCCTTTTCTAGAGGAATTGACCTATACTAGCATATCATGGGTGATGTTGAGTCTCTTAACCATCTTCCATCTTTTTGCATCTCCATGGCTTTCCCCTCTGTTCTTTGTAGTCCAGGCATGAGAAAAAGGCTACCTCAGAGTCACCAACCAGGCCATCCTTAATATATCCATGCTTCTCTGGTTCGGTTTCCATACTCTTGAGCGTGTCGGCCGCCAATGAATGTGCAAAAGAAAGAGAAAATATGCAAAAGAAAGAAAGAAAAAAAAGTGCAAAAGAAAAGAAAAAAAATGTGCAAAAGAAAGAAAAGAAAAAGATGTGAAAAAAAATAAAATAAAATAAAGGATTCATTGATTGAGGGGGAGCCTCCGCCTTTACTCACCAAATACCCCTTGATTCCTAGTGGTTTGACTTTCCTTAGTTATGCTAAGATTCTCTTATCGGAGGTCCAGCTTTCATATCACTACTAGGATTTAAATCTAGTGTTTGTCGAACTCCAAGAGTCACACACACACTTTTTTCATGGGATCTATGCTTTTCACATAATGCATCACTTTCTTTCATGAGGAATCTTCTACAGACTGTGCACATTGTGTTTTCAAGTAATTGTGCTTCTTGGATAGTCTTGTGTGTTTTATGGTACAAATCTGAAATTCCTTACTTGCGCCACCATATTATTTGTTCATTGTTTTCAGTGTTTGTGGTTGTTTTTAATGAGGGGGAGTTTGGTTCATCATTACCAGTATTTGATGTATATTGATGGTACAGTAGTTTGGTTGATGGTACAGTATTTTTACTTTTGCTTATATCCTTCTTTGGTATAGTTGGATTGTTAGTATTTTGTTTATGGATGGATTTATATTTTGTTATTTAATCCAGTTCCACATATTTTGGTTGGCTTGTGTGTGGTTGTTTTATTTCAGGAAAATTGTTCAAGAGCATGGATTTGAGTGTTGGTTCATAGTTGGTGGTGCTGCTTAAGAGATTTTGTTAGGAAATTTGTTTTAGATTGGTTTTATCCAGGATTTGACAAAGGGGGAGATTGTTAGGACCTTTTGTTGTCAAATTCCATGGATCAAAACCAAGGTTGTAACAAGAGTTCTTTAAGAAGTTGGTTTCCTTCAAAAACAGGATTACTTTGGAGTTCTGCAAGAAGTTGGTTTTCTACAAGAAGTTGGTTTTCTTTCCCAACTAGGATTGCTTTGGTTTTCTATAAATAGTTGGGTTTCTCCCAAATCTAGGCTATTCATTGATTCATTCATTGAATCTCTCCAGATCTTCTTTTTGGTTCTTAAGGGTTATATCTGGAGATATTTTGTTAAGTTTTCTTTGATATTTTTATTGAGTATTCAACTCATGGTTTAAAGAGAGTACATCAAAGGTTTGTTTGTTATACACAAAAGAGAGAGTTGTTCTTCAGTTGTGGATTCTGAAGAATTCGAGCCTGAAACTTTGGTGGAATCCGGAGTGGCTCATCAGAAAGACAATTCCGTGGTGAAGATGGGGTTGGAAGAGGCACATAGAGGTTGGTTCAATTAGGCGTTGTGGATTCGCTAAATAATTGAGAGTGATACCTGTGTAATTCCTTTAAATCTTCTTAGTGGATTGTTCTTGTGGCAGTTGCCCGTGGTTTTTTTATCACAATTGGAAGGTGTCCAATTGTGGTTTTTCCACGTAAAATCTTTGTGTCTCTTTCTCTTGATTGTTTGATTGGGATTGTTTTATTCTGCTTAAAATTTATACATAATCACAAATCAACATCTAGGAGGTTTCTAGATTTTTCAACCTTGAATTAGAGAGAAGCCAACTCATTTTCAAAAAATATTGACAATGTCGTAAATGTATCTAACATCTTCCATTTATGTAAGTTTGCACAAATGGATCATATCATATGTATTTATGACATTCTTAAATTCAAAAATGAATATTGTTCTTTATTTTTTTTCTACTTTTTTTTTACTCATAAAATATCGCTACCATCCTATCATAAAAATGGCATTTTTGTTAATAGAAGTTTTACATGTTATGCATGTCATTCAATTTCATTGCAGAACCATTCAGTTTAGAGTCAATTATAATTTTACCCTTAACGTATAATTTTTTTTCACTTCAATCTTTTAAAAATAAAATTTCTCATTTTGGTCCTAACCTATTAGATTCTTATCGCGACAGTTGTCCTGTTGTGAAAATGCCGCGTGACACAAATTGACTTAGACTAAACCCCAACAATCTATGCATTATATTATACTTTTCTTTCAGTTTCTCTTTTCTCTCCTACCGCAATCGATCACTCGCCATCCTTCACGACCCAACTCCCTTTTCTCATCCATCATATTTTTTTTATCATTCATTCTAAGTGAGTGTTTCATATTTTTTTTTTTTTTTGTGATTTTGTGACCTTTTGACCCTTTTAATTAATGTATTTAAAAAGTTGTTAAAAAAATTCTTTAAAGTAAAAAATTTGATGTGACATTCAATTTTTTTTTGTTGACGTCAAATAATTTAGTAAATAGTTGCACAAACCCACCACTAGGGGTGTGAATTTGGCCAGACCCATGTCCGAACTTGCGGGTTCCTGCCAAAATTCAGGGTTGGGCCACGTCACAGGCTATAAAATTAGACTCAAGCCCAGTCCCAGGCCAAAGGAGTATTCAGACCTTGAACGGGCCGGGCCTTGGGCCCTTAGGCTTGGACAGGCTTGAACATTTTTAAAATTTCTTTTTCTTCTATTTTTTGCACCAAAATTTTATTGTTTTTCATCAAAAATGACACTGGGTCAGGCCTCGGGCCGGGTTTTGAGTGAGCCTTGAGTTGGTCGATGGGCCGGGTTTCAAAATGATGGCCCCAAGTTCAGGATCCCGGGTTAGGCTCGGGGTCCTGGCCTAACCGGGTTGGGCCCATCCTGAACCCCGAGCAGACTTTGGACTGCTCACAGACTACGAGCTATTTTTACACTCTTACCCACCACCTAACTCCTCGAGACTAGTCCGCGAGACTTTGATTCGCAACCTTTCTACTTGAAAGTATGAAACAAAAAATGGAATAAGGACAAGGATTGTTCTAGGAGGATGCAAGTAGCCGTTGTACTCTTAAAATTTTTAAAAATTATGTATATTATATTAGTAAATAGTAAAATAATTTTAAAAACTGATTATAAGCAGATTATAATCAGCTTTTCTGTGAGAGAAGAGGAGATAAAAAATCTGATTTTCAGATTTTTTATCTCCTCTTCTCTCACAGAAAAGCTGATTATAATCTGCTTATAATCAGTTTTTCACCAAAAATCATATTATAACCATCTTCCCAAAACACCCCAAAGTACATTGCGCCCTCAAAATTTTAGTAGTTTGCACCCTCCAAATTATTTACATTACAAAATTTTAAGAATAGTTTCTAAATCGATTTTTATCAAATATTGATATATTTTATTTGTTATTTGTATTATTTATTATATTGCTTTATTATTTAGAGTTTTTATATTTGATATTATTCTTGTTTTCTATTCATATGTTATTTATATATATTTTTTATTTTTCATTTACACCATTCGAATTGTGAAGGCAGTTGGCCTTCATTAAGCAAACAATTATTTCATTATCATGTGTGATAATATATTAAAACTCATCTAATATTATTGTAGCAATGAATTATTTTTCCCAAATCAAGCTAAGAAAAATAGGGTTTGGTGGTTTTGATAGTGAAGAAGATGTCTACTTTAAGAACAGGATGTGGTGCTTCTAAATATACACAATAATATTTCTCTCCCAGTCTATAACATACACAATAATGAGCGTGAAAAGAAATACGATTGGTGTATTTAGTATCCAGTGGATGGTAGTCATGGAGAAGATGGATCCAAATGTAAGATATGGGATGCAGACAAATGAAATCCATACATTTCAATGAAGTTGGAATACTGAACTCATGAATTTCATACATAAAAGTCAAGTAGAAATTTGGGATTCAAAAGAGGAACTTGAATTTGAATAAGTCAAAATTTTGACCCCAAAAACAAAACCAAAATTCAAAATAATTGAAACTTTCGACTTAAAATTTTTGGAAAATTATATATTCAAAGTAGCTTTCTTAATTATTTTCAAATAGGGGTTTCAAAAACATTTTTCTCCACGTAGACCAGATTTTGATTTGTGGACTTGACTTTTACTTCTTTTTTTTTTTCGGTACATGCACCAATTAGTGTACACACTATATACCAACTAATGTTATGATATCATTAATGATTCTATTTATTATACAAATTACAATTATCCAAAACCTCTAAAATTATGTCACATCATCTGTTGGTACTCTAGTGTGTATACTAATTAATGCATATAGCATTATTCTTTCTTTTTTTTTCATAATCACCATATACTTATTTTTGTCAATGTGACATTTATGATTCTTATTGAACCTCTACAGTTAGTCCCAAGATCCAATATCTTACGCTCAAGCCTTACCCAACAGCTTTGGCCCCAGACGAACTAGTGGCCCAGCCCACAGGGGCTAAGCCCAATGCACTTTCTTCTTTGTTGTTTTTAATGGGATTGGGCATAAAAATAAAATAAAATAAATCATAAAACGATCCGGTCTAGACCAAATCGTCCGATTTGGTTTAGTTTTTTCAATGCACGGTTTGGTTCTGGTTTTGAAATAGGTGAACTATACTTTATAATTTGGTCCGTGATTTTATAACTACGAATCCAGTTGGAACCGAATCGGATTGTTTAGATTATATATATAATTTATTACCGAATGTAAATACTAAAATATTTTATTAGCATCAAATATATATATAAATTGTAAATTATAACTCTCTACTACTATAAGTATATTTGTATATACGGATAGAACTAGTTTTAAACAATCGTGTAAATATTTCTTAGGTTGTGAATAATATTTTGTGATTATGTTGTGAATAATGATAATATTTTTAAAATTCGCGGTTCCAAACCGATCGTGGTTTAGTAGTTCGGTTCGGATTGGTGCCAAAATTTTCTAAATTGGTTTGGTTTCAAATTTGATAGAACCATACATAATGAATTGGTCTTGATTTACCATTAAATTGAACCAATTTGAACCATGCACACTTCTAATTTTTAAATTTTCTATTTGGTTTGAAAACTAGGCTAGTAGACCATCTCTCATGGGCCAATGGACGAGGCGGGTAGACCCAAGCCCAACCAAAGCCTTATTCAGGTTGAGCCACGAGCCAAATGTTGACCCACTTAATCTATAGATTCTAATTATTTTCTTGTAAAATACAACTCTATGCTTGCTCAAAAATGTTGAAGTGCAAGCCATCATAGGGCCAATAACATCTATGCAAGCTAACTTTGTAATTGATCTTGGAGACAAAGCCAAAATACCCATAATTTCATTTTCTGCAACAAGCCCTTCTCTATCTTCGATTCGGAGTTCATACTTTGTCCGAGCTGCCCAAAACGACTCATTTCAATTGAAATCCATAAGTGTTATTGTTTGAGCCTTTGGATGGAAAGAAGCTGTTCCAATTTATGTGAACAACGAGTTTGGAGAAGGCATTATACCATATTTGACAAATGCGTTGCAACTTGCAAGACATTGACACAAGTGTCCGTTATTAGAGTGTCATTCCTCCACCAGCCACGGATAATCAAATTGTTGAAGAGCTTTACAAGTTAATGACAATACAAACTAGAGTGTTCATTGTGCACATGATTCCAACTTTGGCCTCACCGCTTTTCATTAAAGTGAAAGAGGTTGGAATGATGAGCGATGGCTACGTTTGGATCATAACCAATGCAGTGACAAACGAGTTGAGTTTAATGGACCCTTCCGTCATTGATTCAATGGAAGGAGTATTAGGTGTAAAAACTTATGTTCCAAGAACCAAACAGCTTCAAGATTTCACCATTCGTTGGAAAAGAAAGTATCAACAAGACAATCCTACTGTACTTAATGCCCAATTGAATGTTTTTGGACTATGGGCATACAATGCTACAACTGCACTAGCCATTGCAGTTGAGCAAGCCAGTGTTACAAACAGTAGGTTTCAGAAGGCAAACATTTCAGGAAATTCAACAACAGATCTCAAAACTTTTGGAGTGTCCCAAAATGGTCCAAAGCTTCTCCAAGCTCTACTAAATGCTACATTTAGAGGCCTCAGTGGGGATTTCCATATAGTTGATGGGCAGTTTCAATCATCAGCATATCAGATAGTCAATGTGATTAGTAATGGGAAAGAGGAATTGGATTTTGGATAGTAGAAAATGGAATTTTTAGAGATTTCAATGTCAAAAGTGTTAATTCCACTTCAAATGCCAATCTTGGATCTATTATATGGCCAGATGACACTACATCTCCTCCCAAAGGTTGGATGATTCCGACAAATGAAAAGAAGTTGAAGATAGGGGTACCAGTGAAAGATGGTTTTAGAGAATTTGTGAAGGTAACACCAAATTCGGGAACTAACACGACAATAGTCACTGGATAGTGCATAAATGTGTTTGATGCTCTAATGGCAGCATTACCGTATGTAGTTCCTTATGATATGTTCCATTTAGAACTCCTAATTGCAAGAATAATGGGACTTATGATGACATTGTGTATCAAATATATCTTGGGTTAAACTCTCTCTTCCCTGATCTTTGAATGTATTGGTATTTTTATCATTAGTAATAACCATGTAGGTTTATGTTTATGAGGAATAGAAATTGGATGTTGTGGTTGGAGATACTACTATTATTGTAAGTAGGTACAGTATGTGGACTTCTCATTGCCTTACACCAAGTTGGTGTGTCTATGATCATGCCAATTAGAGACAATAGAAGGAAAAATGCATGGGGTGTTCTTGAAGCCATTGACATTGGAGCTTTGGGTGACAAGTTTTTGTTCGTTCATTTTCGTAGGGTTTGTGGTTTGGGTTCTTTAGCATTGGATAAATGAAGACTTCAAGGGCCCTCCTTACCATCAGACGGGATCGATCTTCTGGTTTTCCTTCTCAACCATGGTTTTTGCATATAGTGATTTATCTTGCCTCTCTTTAGAATAAAAATAAATAAATAAAAACATTAGTTTTCCTTATGATTTTCTAAAGCTAAAATATTATTTTCATAATGGCATGGGATTTTAGGACAACATGCTATAAAACAACAAAAATTCGCAGGAAATGTACCAAATGACTACTTTAGATGGCCTAATTTCATGTGTTGCATACTCAAATTATCAATATTTGGAGTCATTTCCCCAATAGAAATTAATCCACAAATAGTCCATGAGATTATGACTACTGAGTAAATTTCAGGATGGATTTCCAATGTTGACATTATCTGAGAAATAACTACATAAAATTCGCATCGATGATTCAACAATCCAAACATTATTTTATTTTTTTTATTAGAGGAGAAGGTTGTGAGCAACTTGGGTAGGTTTGTGGTGATCATTTGGTGCTTTGTTGTCCTAATCCTGACTCAAAGTTACATGACAAGCTTAACCCCAATGCTAACAGTTCAACAGCTCACGCCTACTGTTACTAACTGTGGAGAGGTGGTTTTGGAATACTCCTTCAATCCAAACAAACCCATGAAATATTCTTCCAGCTATCACCTGAAACAGAAATGAAACTCCGGTCGGTGGTGCCAGAATTAGCACTCCGATGAGCAAGTTAGCTTACATAGAAAGAATAGTGTTTTTGGTTTCTTAAGGTGCAAGTTTTTTGCACATACCTCCTCCTTCAGCCTCTCTCCTTCTTTTATAGAGTCATTCTCCTTGATATTTTCTTCATTTAGCTTAGCCATTCATCATCACTCTGTCAGGGCCCATCTCCCTACTATATTTTTTAGAAAGGGATAGCCTAGATTCCCCTGACATGGTTTGGCCGACTCATCATATATACTCAGCTCAGTCATGTGGCTCAGGTACCCTTTACTCGGCGTACTCCTTATCCTGCTTCTGTGTCTATTCGGCTATGACCCAAAGTCCAGTGGCCTTTGGCTTTGGTTTTTCGTCCCATCTGTGATGGCCTTAGATGTACTTTGTTTGCCATTTTAGGTATACGGCTCCCACAATTGCCCCCCAAGCATCGAGTTAACTCATATGCTGAATGTACTGCGTGTTCGACTCCTGTTGGGCTGATTTCATACAAATTTAAACTAATTATACTTCATGCCTAGAAATTCGAGCGCCTGATGAACACACTATCACACTTAACAAGATGGATGGGACCAAATGAGAAATACGTAAAGCTTCCTCCACCCCTTCAGTTTTTATAACTTGATTGTAACTGTGGCAGCCCTCATTTGTTCAAACACTCCTTGTTTTGATCTTGTAAGTCTTCTGAACCCACATTTTCATCTTACGTGTGCTTTTGTTGAATTTTCGACTTTACTCCACTGTCGGTCCACCTTTTTGCCTTCGATTTATTTATCCTTAACATCTCAACAACAGACTACCTAAAAGCCTTGCTCTTTGAGAGCAAGGTCACAACTTTTTGCCACTATTATTCTATTTTTGACAGTGTTCAAATAAAACTTGTCGTAGACACGGTGGTGGACATGGAGAGAACGAACACTAGTACCATAGTGTTTCCATTGCTAGCCATTGTTGAAGGCAGCGTGGAATTTTACCTTCACCATTTTCTTCGAACTGTTCTTCGTTATTAGGGGTTGATTCCCTCACAATCGATATAAACTTTTACCAAATAATCATGGGCATCATAGCACTCAACCACAGATTACAAATTGATCTGGGCATCCTTGCTATTCGGCACTGCTATGCCCTTGCCAATCATCTGGGTAGCTAGAACGATTCTTTCCTAAGGCCAAGGACACAAATCAATAACTGGTGACCATGCTTGCCAGCTCAGGCAAGAGCATAATGTCATGGTCCTAGTTAGTGGAAATTGGGAATTCAATGTGAAGGAAGACCGTTTAGACCCGATTCCTAGGCAAAAAAGAAAATTAGGTGGCCGAGGAATTCAATAGTCGCTTTTAATTCTATTCGGCGCTTAATGTATTAAAAACTTTATTCTTTAGGATAATTATTCAGTAATCCCGGAATATGGACACGTGGTATTCTATAGTATTATGATTGGTGAAAAAGGTGGAGGAGATGGGTAGATGGGGTATTATGTTGGATAATTGAGGAACATGAGGAGGTATATTGAATGATGATTGATTAGGGAGTACAAACACGTAGTACTTCGGAAATATTTAATAATTTCCCTATTCCTTGCAGGTAACAATATGAAGAAGGTAGTCACCTCAGAGGACGAAGTCATTTTGGCCCAAATCAAGACTGCTCTTGAGTATACCTGTCACGACCCAAACCCGCCCCTATGGGTCTAGCACCGTAACCGGCCAACAATCCGTGATTACCGAAGGCCTGCTTAACAATAAAGACAGTAATACAGAGTAAAGGGGCTGACGAAAGCTAAAACAGTAAATAAAAGATGTCCAATGAGCTGTGATAATCTGAATGCAAAAAGACTTCTCTGCACATGTTCACATCCAAAACCAAAACAGTATATACATAATAGGTGCACATAACATCCAGGTTAGAAACCAAGTTCCTTCTTCAAACTGTACAGTACAAGTCTAAAATAGTATTACAGAACAGAAGCAAAAGGGTGAACTGAGACACCCCAAAAAGCCCTGGCTTGGACTGATATGGAACCTCGAAGTGAGGCGCGATGGTTGACTTGACAAAAAGGGAGCTAACCCAATGCTCTTAACTCCGATTCGGTGCCTAGGCACCTACATATAAATATAAACAGTAAGCTAAAGTCTAGTGAATAACAGTTGTGTAAAGAGGTTAAGAATGAATGTCCTTTCAATAAATAAACAGGCATAATAGTCACTTAGAAACCATAGTAGTCATATGTGGTGCATCCCATAGCAAAACAGTACAGTAGGTCTTAACAGACCGAACAGTCAGTTGATGACCATCATAACAGTAAACAGTAGTGGTTCCAAACATGGGAACCGACAGAGATCTCTGTGACAGTACTAGTAACAGTACAGTAACAGTAAATTGCTATGGATGCCACAGTTACAGTTTACAAATAGGACAAACATTCATTCATTAAATAATAACGTTTCAGTAAGCAGAACAATTGATCATTCAGAAAATATTCATAATTAAACATATCTTTACAACATTGTTACTCACAGAGTATTGGGCTATAAGCAGCTAATGAGCGTCCTCGGATGCCAACCCTACACGGTTACAGAACGAACACACACTAAGTTACACACTTGGGAATCAACAACTTAGTCCCTATCTTGACTCGGTGTGGTTCTACATCAATATCCTCATTAAGATGCCTTAAACATGGCCTAGGAATGCCTAGGATGGAAAAAGGATGCAAAGATGCACTTTAAAACACTTTCCAAAATTTTCAGAAAACAGGGGTCTCGCTCGAACGTGGCTTCCTACGCTCGAGCGGACATGCAGACAAAGGATCTCCGCTCGAGTGTGACTTCCTCCGCTCGAGCGGACTGCCAACTTCATGAAAAGTACTGGATGCATGCAATTCACGCTCGACGGACGCTCGACATCCGCTCGAGCATGAGACTCAGGTCCTCGCTCGAGCGTGAACTCTCTCGCTCGAGCGGACTATAAAACACAAGAACTTCTGGGTACATGCATTTCACGCTCGAGCGCAACTGTCCTCGCTCGAGCGAAAGTGCACGACTCAGAGGGTACGCTTGAGCGTGAAGTCCTACGCTCGAGCGTGGGTCCAAAATCTGGAATTTTCAGATTCATCCTCAAGCATAAAACTCAAGCATTTAAGCCTCAAACTTGATCCTTTTGGGACTAATTTTCTGGAAAAACACTTTAAACCCATAATATAACATGTTTTGAAGATCAATTTGTAAAATCAAAACCCAAGGGTGAGGCAATTGAACACAAATTCAACTCAAAATTCAAGAACATGAAGAACAATGCAAAAATCATACATGCATGAATTCCCATGAACTCTAATGTTTCAAAACATGACCAAATGCAAGTTTTAGCTCAAGAACATGATGAATTCATGGACTACATTCAAAATATGGACATGCATGTAAGGATTTCATGAAAAACAACTTCAAAGTTGTAACGCCCTCAAAATAATAACATTAAACCCAACAATATAGACATGCATTACTATATAAAAGATCCACATCCTTCCATTTATCAGAGTTTCACTACAAAAAGTATTACATGTTAACAACAAAAGCAAATGCCCTAAGGGCTTACAGCTTTCCAAGTTAACACTTGGTTACAAAAAAGTAGAGTGCTAACTCATTTACACATTAAGCCCTTGGCTTGAATTTACATGTAATACATCAAAAGGAAAGACAATCAAAAAGTCTGTCCGCCACTAGCCTCCCAAGCTAAGTCCTTGGAGGTGGCATGCTACCTGTACCTGAAAATGATGTTCCCATATAGGGTGAGCCACAGCCCAGTAGAAATATACTAAACCAGTTATGAACAATGACTAAAAGATTAACAGTTGATAGATGGTCAACACTTTTACATTCTTTCATAACATATTACAGTTCCAAGACATTCAAGTCTATGTTTCCTTTCGTTTCCATTTCCATTCCTTTTTACTTGCCATTTCATAACCTTGGCTCAGAACCTGGCCAAACATCTCACATGAGACAAAACTCATGCTAACACTTTTCACCCCATCAAAGATAAACATATCAGTTATATCAATACTTCTAAAGACAAGCATATGAGCTCTGTCAATACATTTCTAGATAAGCATATGAGCTCTATCTACGGAGTCCATCCCCTATCTTCTCCCAAACAACATCCGGCTTAGAGGTCCATCCCCTATCTTCCCCTAAACCGTGGAGTACATCCCCTATCTTCTCCAACACAACACAATGCATATAAACAATAATTATACACATCACATATCAATACATAAAGTTAATGTATTCTTTCCATCGTCATACTTAATGACACATCTCTATTTCAATTTCTCATTTCTCACAATTAATTATCCAAATTAATTAATCAATGTAATTAGGGCATTTTCCATAATTAACATTACAACCCTTAGGTTCCATTTTCATCAATGTTTCAACATTAATTCCATGTTTCTATACCAAACATGCCTCTTGGTTTATTTTAGATAAAAACCCCCAACTTTTGTAAAATTACACAATGGCCCAAAGTTTGCCAAAATTACACCACAACTTCCAACATATCAAAATGCTAAAATTTAAAGACAAAACTCATAAAAAGGAGTAGGATATCCCTACCTCAAAGATTGGGCTAAAAAGGAGATGATGGCCAACACCCAACTTGCTCCAAAACCAAACTTTTTCTGATTAAAACGAAGCCCAAGTCACCCTCTACCTTTTTAACAAAGGCCTTAGGGTAGGAAATCACCCTAGGTAGATCAAATCTTAGAGAGAGTGTAAGTGTAGAGAGAGAGGCTCTCAAATTTAGGGTTTGAAGAAGATAAAATTTAGAAAAAGTGAAGTTGAATTCGGCTGCTGCCTTGCTGATATAAACAGGCTCGCTCGAGCGAAGACTTGGTCGCTCGAGCGACCAGACACAAAAACTGACCTCGCTCGAGCGAAGACACGCTCGCTCGAGCCAACAGTTCAAATCTTCCGATTTGCAACACGACGCTCGCTCGAGCGAAGAACGAACCAGATCGCTCGAGCGAAGAAAAGCTCGCTCGAGCCAAGAAATGCAACTTTCAGGTCTGGGCCAGATGCAATCGGTCGCTCGAGCGAAGCCATCCTGGCTCGAGCCACCAGACACAAAAAACTACCCTCGCTCGAGCGACCAAACCCTCGCTCGAGCGACCAGCCAAAATTCTAGGCAGCAACTCTTGGCTCCCAAGCACAACCAACCTGTAACAAACCTGCCCAACACATCCTATAACTCAAATACAAAGTAGGAAAGGATGTAAACAAGACAATACTCAACTACCAACATCCACGGACACATGTCCGAATCACTGTACAACAAGGGGTAAACCCGGGACCGCTATAAAAGCACTATGATTTGAACATGCATGCAACCATAGCTACTCAATACAACATTTAAAGCCATAATTTGACTCTAATCTCCAATGTTCCCATGAACCATATAAGGTACAACTTAAATTTATAATTGAAAGGATGAAACTCTTACCTTAGGTCTAGAATCTCAAGTGTGTTAGCTCAATTTGCAAATTCCCTACAATTCTTCTAATTCTCTAAGCCAAATTCTTGATGAAACCAATTCCTCCTATCTCCCTCTCTCCCACGGTTTAGGTCTCAAGAATGAGTGAAGACTAGTGTGACAAGAATGAACTAAGCTCCAAACATGTATTAACAAAGTGGCCCACTAGTATGGCAATTTGGTAATAAATGCAAACTAATGTAATTTAACTTTTTTAATCTAATTTAATCATACTAAATCACATTTTAATTAAATCTACCATAAAATCACATAAATTCTAATTAACATAAAATACCAATCGATTTCTGATTCGTCGCCGATAGGACCTTCAATTTGCAGTTCAAAACTTAAAACATGAACAGATCAATCAATTGATAAACAGATAGAAATGCAATCAGTAACATACTCATGCAATCGGTTTAGGATTTCATCCTAATCAGTTACTTATCATGTTCGGTCACAGTTTAGCAGTAATCAGAGGTGAGGGTTGTCACAACACCGGCCTAGAGAATCTCAAACGGCAAGGTCGTGCTGCCTATATTCTTCTAAGATATAACTTGTCCTACTCCACTTTTGCTACTACCGATCATATTTCCATTCCTAAAGAAGAACAACAGCTTACGGCTTTGGATTTTGAAGTTTCATCAACTTGAGGGATGTAAGAACTGTTAAAGTAGTGGATAGTGAGAGCAGCAAAGAGAGTGCTGAAAAAGCTAATCAAGGTGCTGAACAAGTAAATCAAGGTAGCGATAACAAAGACGTTGAGCAAGAGCAGTGGGGCATTAATTCAGTTTTAGAGATTGTCGAAAGTAAAGAACCCAACTAATAGGATCTGGAATTGGTGTCGTCTCCTACTAGAGCTGATTTGGAAGACACTAAAAAGGAGGCCGATATATTTCTTAACTTGGACGATTTGCCTGGATCCGGAGCTGAAGACATGGCAGGTGAGTTCCTTTCACTCGTTCAATTCACCAAAATGAGAAATGCTGAGAAAATGACAGCAAGAAAAAATGTGGGCACCACAAGGGTAGGTGAGTTCCTTTCACTCGCCCATCTCGTATATGTTCAACCCATTTTGTAAAATAGTCAGTGGCAACAATTAAGAACCGCTTATTGCCTAGAGCTTTCGGCAGTGGCCCAACTATGTCCAAGTTCCATTAAGCAAAAGGCCAATGACTAGTCACGGAGTTTAGTTCTTCAGCGGGCAGATGTGTTAATGGAGAAAACTAACAGGGAGATGAGCAGAGATGTATTTATAGGATGGGAAGGTACGAAGGAGGAGAGAGAAAAAAAATTTTAATTTAAAAATTGATATATATTTTGGATTTTTGTTATCTTTTTATTACACAATCATTTTGTATCATTGTCTATATAGAAATTTATCAAGTTACTTATTAAAAATTTATATAAATAAATAATTTCTTACCATGTAAGTTGGTGATATAAAAAGTTAAATAAACAAGTGAGATATAATTACCCTTTTACTAAAATTATAAAAATAAATAAATGTTAAAATATAATTAACGGTACATAGTATTTTTTGAAATGACAAAATCATTATAACATGCCCGGAAAGTACCCGTGTGCGTTAAACACTTCGGACCCTCTATCTCTTCGATCTAGTCTCACAAGTGCAATATGAAACATAGATGAGAGTCCACATTTGGAAAATTTTAGAAAATCCATTTTATTGCAAAAAAATATTTTGCCAGAAATTGACTGCGTCATCAGGTCTCAGAGTCGCCATCTAATATTTTAGGAAATTAGGAAACCCACGACTCGTACCAAGGCCACTGTTCATCATAACCAAAGTTGTCTTAGTTCGGAACCTTAGGTATGAGAGGGAAATGTCATTAATTGAGCACCCCTGCTCTTCCGATCAACAGATCGGCTTTTACTAAACCATGATATGAATCTTATTTATTTTATATGTTCATATTCCGATTATTTAATAAATTCTAAAAGAATTACTATGTAAAGCATACAAGTATAGACTATGTCACTCACTTTGGAACAACTTGATTTCATGTAGTTTTGAAAGAGTTTTGAAGATGTACAATCCAAATAAATTGAGCTTACAAACATGAAAATCAACATCATTCCAAATTAAGCGACACAACCTCCATCCACTGGCATTCATAGAGTTATATCACATAAGCAAATAGTCTCATGGTAGAATGCTAAACATAATAAGAAAAACACACACAAACGGGATATTAAAGCATAAAAACTTACATGTTTGACGTCCTACGAACAAGCTACAAAACAAAGTTATTAAAACATGCCTGATCTTATATACAAAATCCTAATGCAATTCACTCATGAGATGCAACTAAAGATTCGATTTTTAAGATATGACATGTGAATCATCTCAAGACCATGAGGTAGCGCACATAATCACATAGGAATTGATTAAATCCACAAATGCAAAATTAGCCGAATCAAGATGCATGAAATATAGATGCAAAGTATGGATATAATGAAAGACAAAATATGATGCATATTCACAGATAAATAAAGCAAGTAAAAGAACGAGATAGAAAGAAATGGGGCAGGGAATTATTATAACACTTGAAAGAATAATTACAAACCAAATTAGAGAGGGATGAGGAGAATATTACATCAAAATAAAAACCTCGCAAAACACTCAAAATAAAAATAAATAAAATAAAAGCTTCATGTTCCTTGGAACCGTCGGCGAAAATTGGTCAACATTGAGAGATTACGCCATTTTGTCCGAAAGAAGCTAACCGACTGGCCAAATAAGCCGACCAACCAACTAGGCCGAGCAAAATCTGTCTTGTTGCGAAACCAAGAAAAGGAATAAACAAGAAATATGTAGATGGCTCAAATAACCACTACCGGTTAGCTTACAGCACAACTAATATGAAAAAGAGCAAGCAAATAAGCAAAAAATAATAATAATTATGAGCTAAACAAACCACTTAGATTACAACAACACACTATGAAATATAAAGTATGAAAATAAATACGAGATAAACAAAGCACTTGGATTATAACAAAATACTATGAAATAAGAAGCAAGAAAAAATATGAGATAAACAAACCACTTAGATTATAACAAAACACTATGAAATATAAAGTAAGAAAATAAATATGAGATAAACAAACCATTTGGATTATAACAAAACACTATGAAATAAGAATCAAGAAAATAAATATGAGATAAACAAATTACTTAGATTATAACAAAACACTATGAAATAAGAAGTAAGAAAATAAATGTGAGATAGAAAATATAAGAAAATGAAAGACTAGAAATTCACATTCCAAAGAAAGATTGAACTTCTTGATTTCCAAACTTCGTTTTGCTCACCTTCAAGTTTAGGAAGTGTGTTCTCAATCCTTAATTCAAAACTAGAATAGAACTCTGGGTATGTATAGTAGAAAAGTGGCTAACTCTCTTATTTTTTCTCACTTTCAACAATACTCACTCTTTCCTTTGATCAATCACTACTAAAATTTAGCTATTTCAGAATTTTTGGAGGAGTTTTGGGTGTAGGAAAGATGGAATTACAGTTTGTTTGGAAGGTATGGGGTGTATATGGAAGATAAGAGTGTTTTTTGCTCAAAAACTCAAATTTTCACTCTTTTTTCACCATTTTCTCACTCTTTTCTCTTCAATTTCGTGGTCCTCTCTCTCTCTTCTAATATGATCATTCTATACAGGCAATGAGGAAGAGTGAAGGTAAAAAAGAAGGTGGGAGACAAGAATGTGATAGGAGGGTAAATTTTCAAGGTGGTTGTATGGGATACTTCTTTATAGATGTAAACAAAACTTTTTTTGACAATGGGGGATGATTAGGTATGCATTTGGTGGTATATAAGTCGGCCAATGGGGTAAGGAGTGTCCTACACACAAGAAAAAAAATATAAAAATACACATTCTTTGCTTGCTGGTTTGAAATGGTTAAATATTATTTGAGGAGAAATATAATACAAGGCAATGCTTTGGCAGAGTGGTTAAGGTGTTGGGTGTAAAGTCATAGGTTAGGGGTTCAAACCCTTTCACTAGCATTCCTTAAATTTATTTTTTTGGATAAAGACAAGTCAGCGCCACATCATTAACAAAGACCAATCTAGTCATGCCATGTTAGCGTCACAGTCAGCATTGACGGAATATTTTGCATATGAATGGAATATCTTCTGACTTAACAGAATATTTCCTCACATAACAGAATATTTCCTGAGTTTTGAAAATTACAATTTGGCCCAAAAGTTTCAAATAATTATTTTGTAACCCAGATTTTGGGAGAATTTTTCAATGAGACCCCCGAAAGTGTAGTGAAGGTTGATCTTAGCTAAACGAACCATTCTGGACGCAACCTTGAAGTCAAAATATTCTCTTAGAAAGGTAATTTGTGGCTATTTAGGGTTGAAAACAGGGTTCAAATTCTAAGTTTTCTTATTGAGGATTCTGTGAAAAACACCTTCTTATTTTGTCATCATAGGGTAATCAAAAGAAAGCGCCCAAGTCTTGGAACCGGCCAAAATGGGGTGTTTACAATCATCATTGTCTTGTGCATATGTTTTAGACTGGATTTGAATCGGGTTTTGACTCAACATCCGTATTTGTTTTGCGACCCTTCTGGTTGGATTACTTAAATAACATTATATATATATATATATATTATGGGAAATTTGATCAAAACCCACTCATAATAAAATTTTAATACATTAAGGACAAGTATAAAAAAATTTCCTTGAAAAGTTTAACACATACCACTATTACCAAAATATTAAAATTTAAAATAATATAACATTTGATTTAGATGATGATTTTTAATAAAATTAGCATTTTTAGAATCCTCTTATCAAGATTTATCAAATAAAATCCATTTTAACTATGAAATTCTTTAAAATACAAAATCCATATTTTTAGTTTTGTAATTTATTATATATTTTATTCTTTAATTGAAAAAATAATTTTATTATTTTAATTTAATTTAATTTTATCTATTTTTCTAATATTATTCAACAATTCACAATTACAGTTGTTACAGCAAAACGCGAGTGGCCCTATAGTTGAGCCAAGGGACAAAAGCATTCACTTGGAAGTGGACTCCCTCAAATCATATCCATTGCTATCACTTTATAATAAATCACATATTTCATCATCTTCCACCAATTATTTTTTTTTTAATTAATGTTCATGATATAGGCTCAATACCTACTTGTTATTGTTATTTACTTTGCATATCATTGCTAAATCTTATAATTTTATTTTTTTTAAAAAAAAATCCATATGCATATCTCTATGGATTCACAATTTCTTTGGCAATAGTATTTGCCTTTTCAGCACCTAAGAGCATCTCTAATAGTTTACTATTGGAGCTGTCAAAACTATAATATAGCAACTTTGCACCAAAAATAGTTCTCTAATGGTTCAAGATGACAGCTGCTAAATTTGACAAATGCCAAAACTTGTGACAAATTTCACAAGTTTTGGCAAATGCCAAATGTGCTAACTCACTCAAAACCAACCGTTTCCTTCCTTCCCTCCATTTCTCATCCTTCCCAGCAAAACAGAGATCGGGTGAAACAACCATTTATTGAATTTTTTGTAAAACCAAATTCACCAAAAAATTTTAAAATAGAAATTTGTTTAAAACTTTAAAACATAACAGCTTGCTTGGTTGTGTTTTTTCAAAAACACTTTTCAGAAAATTCTACTTTCTTATTTTCCGTTTTTTTTATTTTTACTGAATTTTTTAAAAATTTTAAGCAATTTTTTTTTTTACTTTTTGGACATACCTAACATAAATATACCTAAAAAGTAAAAAATTTGTGAAAAAAACCTTTTAAAAATTCACTAAATACCAAAAAATACCAAAAAAAATACGAGAATTCAGTACATTTTTTATATTTTTATATATTTATTAAATTTTTAAAATATTTTTTCACAAAATTTTTACTTTTTAGATACATCTAAGTAAAGTGCATTTAAAAAAGTAAAAAAAAAATTTAAAATTTTAAAAATATTCACTAAAAACAAAAAAAAACACAAAAACCAAAAAACTGAATTTTCAAAAAACTTAATTTAAAAAACTCAAACCAAACGCACTGAATATTTTTTTTTTAAAACAAAAATTGGGTGAAAACAGCCAAACCCTTCAAAAAAAAAAAATTAAAAAAAATTTCACAAAAAACAAATAATAAAACATAATTAGACAACAACAACAATAACAATCAAGCAATTTTAGCAATTAAGTGGATTTCAAGCAAATTTATACTAAAAAAATACCTAGATTTCAAGATGCCTGATGGATTTTTGAAATGATTTTAGAACTTTGAAGCTTCGGCTTCATCTTTTTCATATTCGTGCTTTGTTTTCATCACCTTCGTTAGGGTTTGAGGTTGGGATTTTAGATTCATCCGTCAAGGACTGATTTAGGGTTTCTTCATCTTTGATTAGGGTTTCGACCTCTCTCGATTTAGAGTGAGATCAAGAGAGGAAGATTCAAAAGGATCTGGGGTTTGGTGTTGAGAAGGGGAGAGCGAGAGAAGAAAAGAGAGAGATTGATAAGATTTTTCAAAAGTGATCGAATACGGTTTGATGGGATGAGTGGGATCCAACGCCTTTGAAAGTATGGAACCAGATTTCCAATGTATTGAACCAGATCAAAAGGGTTTAGGGTAGGGAGAGAGAGAGAGAGAGAGAATGGTTTAGGGGTTCTGATGAGGGATGAAGATTGAGATATGTATATATATATACTAGTGGTTGCCACACGCGATGCGTGTGCAATTCAAATAAATAAAAATAAAATAAAACATCTATCATATATTGTGTGCTAGTTAAGTGGTAAAAGTCTTACTCATTTGACATAAGTCTAATGTTCAAATCCCCTCCTCTCATCTATCTTTTTTTTTTTTTTTTTAATTTCAAATAAAAAAATAGACACATGGCAGCATAAGAAACAAAGGCTTCAAGACACCATAAGAGGTGTTCACTTTATAATAGTATAGATAGATAGATAGATATATAGAGAGAGAGGGAGAGAGCCAACGGCTTAAAGAATGGGGAGAAAGATAGAGAATATTGTATGGTGCCATTGGATAGTTGGAAAATAAAGGCTGGAAGGTTTTGGATATCTCAAATGTTACATACTGTAATTTTATTTTATTTTTTTGTTTGAACTGTCAACAAATTTTGTATTGAACAGCTATAAAAAAAATTTGTTTTTGAATCTCTCAAAATTTTTAATTTTTATATTTATAGAATGTAAATATTTATTTTTTTAAGAAATTTTTTTAAAAAGGTCAAAAAAATAAACAATAAAAAAATCATTCAAAAACCTATATCCAAACATCACTTACAAAATTTGAAAGATTAGTTGAGATTTGCCAAAATAACTTTGCACCATTAGAGTACCATTGCTATAATTTGACAAATTGTTATTGTAGCATGCCAAATTATAGCTTTAGTAATACTATTTCGACAAATATCATTAGAGATGCTCCAAGGCACTATGTGAAAGTTTGTTTAGAACCATTATAAATAATATATAAATACATCTCAGAATTGACACTTTGTTTTGCTTATTTAAGTAGAAAATATTTTTATTTTTGTATTTTTAGAGTTTGATATAATAGAAATGAAAGTCAAGAAAAATATTTTTCTATTCAACGAAAAACAAAATTATTTAGACAAAATATGTTTTTACTTTTAAAATATAGAAAATGTTTTCTGAGTTAAAATCTTACCAATGCCACCACAGTACTACCTCTACACAACCACCACCACTACAACTGATACAACTGTTAATATATTAGTTTAAAATGCGCAACCAAATATACAAAATATTTATTTTTTAAAAATCATAAAAATTTTAATTAATTTTCTTTTCACCATATTTTTTCAATGCTAACTTTAGTTACATTGGATCAAAGTTCATTTGAACTTATCTTTTACTCTCTTTTTCCCCTCCTTTTACTCACTTTTCAATTTACTTTCCTTGTATCTACTTTTACTGTCTTTTATTATCAAAATCTGCAATATTTTCATTACTTTATTTATTAATCAGATGTCTCTTCATTTGGGTCTTTTGAGAATATTAGAGCCTCTTCTTTGTTCATATACTAGTGTTTTATTAGCACCTTTGTAATCACATCATCGATCCAACATGTTTCACGTATGGGTTGTTGGATTGTGATTCTCATTTCTCTAATTTTGGTATTTTTTTAACTTAATTACATAACTAAGTGCATTTTAAAATTTATTAAAGCATGTTCAGATTCGGGTGGCTATTGATGTTCAGAAGCCTCTACGGCGGGGGATGAAATTATCTTTGTCCTCTACAGATCCTCTTTGGGTGGATTTCAAATATGAGCGCCTCCCTATATTTTGCCATTTTTGGGGAATGCTAGGCCATAGCGATCAAGAATGTGATGCCAAACTCTCTTCTGCAGATGGAACTCTAGTTGATGTGTAGCGGTATGGGGCCTGGTTGAGAATGGATACCTTCAAAGCCAAAGGGCCTCATAGAAATGTTCCGATTGATAGAGTTGTTCGGGTTATGCCTTCTGTTGGTCAGGGGACTCAGATGCAGATGGTTTCTGAGACTATGTATAGGGGAGAGGGGGCACCGCAGAGTATTTCGCAACCTTGTATTTCGCAGACTATGTATAGGCGGGGCTCAGCCCACTCTAATTGAATCAGTTCAGGTGGCCCAAATTTCTCCCATTGCTCCTAATGTTTTGATGGAGGTTGAGGCTAGCCCATTGGGTGAAACAATGTTGCCCAAAAAGAAGTGGAAGAGGGTGGCCCACCAGTACATGGATCCCAAGACTGATAACTCACCTGTTACGGGGACTAAGAGAATGATTGAGGAAGTGGTAGGTTGTGGTGTGCCTTAGCGTGATGAGACTTGGGCTGTGAATGCTGGTAAATGTTTGTGTGTACATGGGGGTGATGCTTTCAACCCACATACCAATATTCCAACGGTGGAGGCTGATGTTCAGCCCCGCCGATCCCAATGAATGTTTTATGCTGGAACTGCCGTGGGCTTGGGAACCCACGGTCAGTCCGATCACTTCAGTTTCTACTGAAAAAGGAAGTTCCTGGGCTGGTTTTTCTCATGAAGACCAAGCTCGATTCGAAGCATATGGATGGGATTCGGCAAAAACTGGGACTCTGTGGTAGTTTTTATGTCAATCGAGTTGGACTTGCAGGCGGTCTTGCTCAGTTATGGCCTGCGGGTATCCAGGTTAGTGTGAAAAGTTATTTGGTTGGTCATATTGATGTATTTGTAGAAGCTGGTTTAGGGGAACAACCTTAGAGATTTATGGGGTTTTACGGACACCCGGAAATGGCACAGCGGAAAAATTCTTGGGCATTATTGCGCCGACTAGCAACATGTTTCCAGATGCCTTGGCTTTGTGTGGGTGATTTTAATGAAATTTTGTTCTGTCGAGAGAAGTGTGGTGTAGTGGGGCGTAGTCCATCACAAATGGAACATTTTCGAAATGTTATTGCAGATGCACACCTGGCTGATATGGGTTTTGTTGGGCCACTCTTCACTTGGTCTAATAACCGAGGTGGCGACGCTTTGGTTCGGGAGAGATTGGACCGTGGATTAGCTAATGATGCTTGGCAACTCTTGTTTCCCCATGCAAAGGTTTATCCTATGACGTGCACATCCTCCGATCATCTACCTATTTGTGTTAACCTTTGTGGGGCTAAGGACCAACTTCAATCTCATGATAGTGGTCATCGCATGTATCGGTTCGAAGCTATGTGGTTACGGAATGCAAGTTGTGAGCAAGTAGTTGCCAATAATTGGCTGCCCTCTTCTACTGCGGATGTTCGGAGTTTGGTCTCTAATATTTCACGTGTAAGTTCTTTGTTGAGACGGTGGGAACGTAATGTGTTTGGGTGTGTCAAGCGGCCGTTGAAGGAGAAAACCGATCACTTACAGCGGTTGCTTACGCTGAGTTCCAATTTTCCGAAAGATGTCGCAAAAGTGTGTAAGCTACGATGTGATATTGATGAGATTTTAGAACGGGAGTCTATTTTTTGGGGTCAACGTGCTCGAGCTAATTGGCTAAAGGATGGGGACCGTAATACTTCTTTTTTTCATTCTAAGGCCACCCAACGTCATAAGAAGAAGAAGATTGATGGGATTGTTGATCCTAATGGACTTTGGCAGGAGGATCAAAGAGTGGTGGAGGACAACTTTGTGAATTACTTTCAGGAGTTATTTTCGGCGGATGAGGGTTTGAATATGGGCCCAGTTTTGCAGTTGATTCAGGCGAGAGTTTCCGATCGTAGTGCGTCTCAACTGAATAGACCTTTTTCTAAAGTTGAGGTCCACCATGCGCTTTTCCAAATGCATCCAACGAAGGCTCCCAAACCCGATGGTAAGCCTGCTTTCTTTTTCCAAAAATTTTGGCCAGTGGTGGGTCCTAGTGTGAGTACTGCGGTGCTTGGGGTGTTGAATGGGGTTGATGAGATTTCACATATTAATCATACTTTTATTGTGCTGATTCCTAAAATTAAGAATCCCAAGCTAATGTTAGAATTTCAGCCAATTAGTTTGTGTAATGTTGTCTATAAGATAATTGCAAAAGTGTTGGCCAATCGTCTTAAAAAGGTGCTGCCATCTGTTATTTCCGACACTCAAAGTGCTTTTATTCCTGGCCGTTTGATCACCGATAATGCGTTGGTGGCATTTGAAGTGTTCCATTTTCTTAAGAATAAGAGGGCGGGAAAAGATGGATGTCTTGTGTTGAAACTTGACATGAGTAAAGCTTATGACCGAGTGGAATGGCCATTTATTAATCAAATGATGCTCCAGTTAGGATTTCCACAACAGTTTGTGCAATTACTCATGAATTGTGTGTCCACAGTATCTTTTTCCGTGCTTGCTAATGGGAAGCCGTCAAGAATGTTTCACCCAACAAGGGGCCTCCGACAAGGGGATCCGCTTTCGTCATATTTGTTCACTATTTGTGCGGAAGGAATGTCGGCGCTCCTCGCCCATGCTATGGCAGATAACCGGTTGTCTGGGATTTCAATTTGCCGGGGTAGTCCACGATTGTCGCATTTGTTTTTTGCCGATGACAGTTTTCTATTTGCGGTTGCTAAGGAAGATGAGGCGGGTGTGTTGCGAGATATCCTCCAAAAGTATGAGCAACCATCGGGGCAGAAAATTAATTTCCAAAAATCTGCTGTTTGTTTTAGTAAAGTACGGCCTTGGATACTCAGCAAGTGGTGACATCCATCCTTGGGGTGGGTTCGTTGGCGCCTTACGGGAAGTATTTGGGGTTACCGTATTGTGTGGGGCATTCTAAGCGCACGATTTTGGGGTTTGTTAAGGACCGCGTATGGAATCGATTAAATGGTTGGAAAGAAAAATCGTTATCGGTTACGGGTAGAGAGGTACTCATTAAGTCTGTTGCTCAAGCAATACCCACTTATATTATGTCATGTTTTCGTCTTCCTGATGGAGTGTGTCATGAAATTGATTCTATGGTGTGCAACTTTGGTGGGGACAAAAAGAGGAAACCCGTAAAATTCATTGGACTAGCTAGAAACAATTGTGCAAGTCTAAATTGCATGGCGGTATGGGGTTTCGGTGCCTTCAACAGTTTAATTCGGCTTTGTTGGCCAAACAGTGTTGGCGATTAGTGCAATGGCCTCAATCGTTGGTTGCGAGGGTGTTCAAGGCTCGGTACTTTCCTCAAACTTCATTTCTTGATGCTTTGGTTGGGCTTCACCTGGAGGAGTATAGTCCGATCTCGAAGTCTACTAAATGCTGGACTACGATGGCGAGTTGGGAATGGTGCGAGCATTTTGGTTAAGCATGACAAATGGGTTCCATGGCCTCACTCTTTTAAAGTAATTTTGCCACCTTCGACTCTTTCGTACGATGCGATGGTTAGTGTATTGATTGATTCCGAGAAGGGTGCATGGCATGATGAGATGCTTACTCAAAAATTTTTGGGAATGGATGTGGAGGCTATCCGATGCATTCTTCTTTGTCCAACGTTACCTTCGAATAAATTGGTCTAGCATTTTTCACGAAATTGAGAGTTTTCAGTGTGCTCGACATATCATGTGTGTGTGGATATGGCCTCTTCGGATGGTCACGGTGCTACCTCCAATGATGGCCAGTCGCATAGGCAGTTTTGGCGAGCTCTATGGTAGCTTCATCTTCCGAATAAACTCAAGATTTTTGGATGGAAAATGTGTCTTGGGTTGCTAGCCGTAAGGGCCAATTTGCAGAAACGACATATCATCAATATGGATTTATGTGCAGGGTGTAAAGTTGAAGCTGAAACGATAGGCCACTGTTTTCACAATTGCGGGTTTGCAATGAATGTTTGGATGTCAAGCTCACTAAATATGGTTATCAGCTCTACTCCTGTTACCAATTGTTTTGAGTGGGTTTGTAATCTCATGGCCAAGACTGATATAGAGCACATGCAGTTATTTATCACTATATGTTGGTGCCTTTGGAATAATAGGAACTCAATTATCTTTGAAAATAAATCAAGGATTGTGGAGGAGGTTGTTTCTTTTGCGGTGAACTATGTATCAGAATATGATCAAGCTCAACATTGCAGCCAAATTCCTGTGGCCCAGGTGTGGCTGCGAAAGTGGGTTGTGCCAAGTGAGGGTGTCTTTAAACTGAATTTTGATGGCTCCGTTAGAAAGGCCCAAGCCAGTGTTGGTATTGGGATTATTATTCGGGACTGTCATGGGGCAGTCATTGCTTCTATGGTTGAGCGGATCCCGTATTTGGAGGATGTTGATTGTGTGGAAGCTTTGGGTGTGATAAAAGCTCTTCAATTGGGATGTGATTTGGGTTTGGGTCATATTCATCTTGAAGGTGATTCTCAAAATGTGGTGACTGCAATCCAAGGTAAGGAGGATAATTTATCTTGCTATGGTCATTTAGTGGGTGTGGCTCAAGTGCTTCTTTTGCAGTTTCATTCTTCATCGGTTTCGCATGTTTGTAGAGATGGCAATTCGGTGGCTCATTGCTTAAGTAGGCTAGCCTTTGATTTTGCTTTACCACGAGTTTGGATGGAGGAGGTTCCTCGCTCTTTAATGGCATTGGTGGTGTCTGAGGCTTATTCTTCCGTGTAATTGCTTATCCTATCTAAAAAAAAAAAGCATGTTCGATAACTACGCTTTTAAACTTTCATATAAGCTGTGAATGACATAAAAAAAATAAGAGAAAAAATGAAAAATAATTATTTGTATTTCATTTATTTTCCCTTTCCTTCTATTTTCTCTCCAATTTTTTTTTTCTTCTAAATTTCAAAATTTAAACACAACATAAACGATCCAATTTGATTTCTCCATATTTGATTTTTTTGGTCATTGTAGAATTCCTAACACTCTCTCTCTCTCTCTCTCTCTCTCTCTCTCTCTCTCTTTTGTATATTCGTAGGTTATGTTAGTGTCTGTTTGGATGCTCCACTAATTTATTTCATACATTGGTAACTTTTCTCATGTCAACAGATATTCTTTTTCCGTTCACTCAAACAAAGCCCACTTTGGGTTTGAAATGCTCTTCTAAATTCTAACTATAATATATTCTTCAAATTTAATAGTACACCTTTTCTTTCTGTCAACTTCAAACAAATAATCAAGTTTCACTTTTGTATACCTAACATTTTTTTCGTGTGGTTAATTCTTAATAATTACTATTAGAGTGATAATGGCTCTTATTCATTACTTTGCGACATGTGCATATAAGCTTGTTCTGGCAATGCAAAAAATAAGTAGTTTATTGACTTATTTGGATTATATCACCTTTTTATTTTTTTGTATGTATTTTTGTAATAAAGAAAAAAATAATTCATATCCAAAACAACTTGAGCCAATGAAATTGACAAAAAGATTGGAAAATAAAAGATTGAGCTAAGATTGTTGATCTCAAATAAGGATGAGCACTAAATTACTTCAAGTTTGATAATTGAATAAGTTGTAATGAACTGAATACAATTAATATCTCTGACAATGATAAACGCTAGAGTTTGGTTGGATTCAGTCATTTACGATTATGAACTAACATTCTTTATATTTTATGAAATGTTTTGTTCTAGTTATAGCTTTATTTATAAGAAAATGATTGTTTTGACACGTTTCTTTGACCAAGTAGTATTCAAATTTGAGCTTGCTTTCCTTTAAATCTATTGTTTTTAGTATTTTTTTTTTCTTCCATCCTTAGTCCATTCTAAGTAGATGAATAAGTTTAAGGAATTTATCCATTTTACTCGTAAGTTTAACAGAAATTTCACTAGTCAAATAGGCATGCACATTACAAAATTTGTATCTTAAAGTCAAAGTAGTTAAAGAAAGTCTTAAAATTCATTAACACATACGATAATTTTAAATCATTGATTTTGTATTTTGGTAATATCTTGAGACATTATACATTGAACTTGAGATGTTCGATTCTGCCAAAAATAAGGAGGTAATCCAACTTAATGGCTAATACTCCTTTTTATTTATTTATTTATTGATTTTTATATTAACGAATCATGATTAATATACTAAACTCACTGAGGAATTAAAGAGAGGGAATGAAATCATATCTCATCTCATCACAAGAGCAATTCTTGATATATTTATATAGATATGCTATATTATATTTTGTGTATTGTACATTAAAAAATAATAGAGTGGATGTGGCATTTCGGGCTAAGTTTACTTCACTTTAATCAAAGATTAGAGTCCTAACTAATCAAATTAAAACTCAAGGAATTAGATAACATTAATTGGAATATTGTGTCACAACACAAAATATAAAAGGAGAGAGAGAGAGAGAGAGAGGGAGAACTTGTTCTCCCACTTGAGTGAATCCATGACGTCCAGCTCCTTTCCTGCTATATATGTTCTCTGGATAAGGCCTAGGCACCCACTAAAGCAATCATCATTTATGTATATTGTTGGGCATATTTATACATAAAAAGTTTTATTGAAACATTTTTTAATCAAAATTATTGATTTTCTTTTAATTTTTTTTTTTATATATTTGTCCGCATTAATACTATTTTGTTGAAATTTATAATTACAAACAAATGTTTTTCACATTACTATTTTAGGTGAATAAAATTTTCAGTCATCGTAAAGTGTTGTTAAACATATATGTGTGAGTGATTTTCTGACCACACTGCCCGTTTAGTAATTCAGCTGTAGAATACTGGCAGAATAGATGGCACCCTGCTATCCTGCACAGAAAGAGAAGGCTCCGGCGGTGGTTCTTCCACCCGGGGGCACTCCGACGATCAAGTCAGTATATCTCTCAAAGATAATCAGTAGCTAAACTCACTATTCAAAGTATAAATTGCATACCTTAGACCCACGGGGGTGTCTCTCTTTTATAGTTTACTCAATCCCAGTCCCACTAGAAGCCTGACTTCTATGAACTCCAATTCTGTATTTACTTTGGACTCCTCAAGAGATAAGGATAGACTCCCTAAGAGTGTCATCCTTATCCATCCTGAAATCTTTCTTCATTCTAGGACTCTCGTCCCTTATCCGCTTATCTCGGATTCCGATATCTTCGGAGGTAACCTCGGCCTTGCCGAGATAACCTCGGCATAACTAGCAGGGTACGTGACGCGTCGGCTGACACATCGGCGTCACCTTGCTCCGTGTTGGTACTCAGAAAATATATCCCCACAACTGCTCCTTAGGTTCTATTACCTCGGCATTCTGAGGTGATGGAACCTACATCGTTCCTTCCTTCCAGTATGTCGGCGTAAGAACTCTTCAGCCGATGTCATTTATTTCAGGCCGACATATCTTCTTTCAAGAACAAGAACTCAATGAACTCCTTTACGCGCATGAGCTGTTATGCATTTCTCTTAACCGTTGTAATCACGTGTCTCAACATAATTGGACCGTGTTTGTGACGCGCTTGCAAGCCGTTTCGTGTCTGTGTGCGCGGTCTGACGTATGTGCTGTTCTAGGCGCATTAAATGCTCTATTTTTGCCACTGTTTCAAGTTTTTGACAAAACTTTTGCCTCTTTCCTTCGTCTCTTCACTTTTGCATTCGATTTACTTGCTTTCTCTCTCTAAACTCTTTCTCTTGAATCCGCCATTGCTCAAAACTCCAAGCTCTGCAACTGCCTTCATTTGTCTTTCTGGTGAAGCTCTCGCTACTCTGTTACTTCTGTAACCGTCATCTGTCTTCGGCAAACTTTATTTCGGCCCTACTTTGCCTGGTAAGCCACTGTTCCTTTCATTCTCAATTTTTCTATGTTCTTTACTTACTTGCCGCCATTACTGCTTTGTTCAAACTTTCGATTTGTTGAACTATTCATCTGGATGTGTCTATTCCATAATCTTGCTTATGTCTTGAACACTTGTACTGTTTCACCACTTTCTTGCCACTGTTCTTGACCCTATATTTCTTGTATTCTTTATGCTTTTGAGAGCCCCACCTCTGTTCTTGATTCTGAAACTTCATTCTTATTTCTCTGTTTTCCAGATTTGTGCCTTCAATCTTCGTTTTCATAGATTTAGGTTTGGGATTTGTCTGTAGACCTCACCAATCCTTAGGAAAAATTGAAACAATCCTCACCAGCATTTACCTAGGTCTTTGCCGAGGTCCAAAAAATCCTTTAAGAACATCTTCTTTCTGAAACCAAATACCTTTACGCCGATATCATGAGCATGTGGAAACATAGGGTAGATACCCCAACCAAACTTGAGTATTTTAGGCACGAGTTCGCCATTCCTGCCGATGTCCATCTGAGGCTGGCTGGGGATGACGACTCTATCATGCCCACAGATGATTCGATGCACTTTCCCATTGTAGCTTTTATTGAATGTGGACTCCGGCTTCCACTCAATCCCCTTTTTCGCGAGGTTCTCCACTACTACAAGTTGAACCCCATGCAGCTTACCATCAACTCTTATCGAGTGATTAATGGTGTCATAGCCTTAGTTAAACAGGAAGATGCTAGGATCACCTTAGCTGATATCCAGTACTGCTATACTATGTGTGCCCTCAATTTGAAAGAAAAAGGCTACGTCTATTATCTTAAGCCGAGGTCTACAGAGTTCAAAATTGTGGCCGACCTCCCAGACTCCAACAAGGGGGTTAGAGATGACTACTTCATTACCTCGGGAAATTGGGAGTTTGCCCCAGATGAGGATGCCCATCTTTACCCTCTTCCTCGAACAGTTAAAGAGGGCAAGGGTAAGAGCCCAGCGTCAACACTTAGTTGTTTCTTTGTAAGTCCTCAATACTTCGTCTGTTTCTAATATTTGTTTTCTTCTGCAGCTCTTCGTCAGCCGCTGAAAAACTTTCGCCAATCCTACGTCCCCAGCAAGGATTTGAAGAAACTTTTAGACTTACCAGTCCAGAAAAGGAAAGCACCTTTACTTCTGAATTTTATCCCTACATACAAGTCGATTTTACCCGACGTTCCTAAAAGGAAGAAGAAAAGCCTTTCTCCACCATCTGCCACAACTCCATTGACTGCATCGACTTTACGAACAGATCAAGGATCCACATCGGATCCAGCCGATCAGCCATCGACTTCAGCTGCATACTTGATCCCAATACCTGAACGAAGACGTCGACGAAGACTTGTCCATACTGCCGAAATGGGTCGCCTAAAACTTGTTGCCGAAGATCTCTTAGCCGACCTCCCTGTTGACGTTGATGCTGAACCGACACAATCCATGCCCCCACCAAAGCCGAAAAGAACCAAGAAAGCTCAGCCAAAGGCTAAAGTAACTCAGGTCGAATCTGAGGATACTTTACCTATCTCCAAGCTGGCTGAGAGCGGCAAGTCTCAACCCTCTGTTGGGAAGAGGCGTGCAGAAGCCCAGCCATCAGAATCCACTCAGTCAAAGAAGCCGAGGTCATCGTCTGCGACGACCTTGGGGTCCAAAATACCAAAAAGTTCCCTGGACGCCTGAAATTACTTTAGAAGATAAGCCTGTTTTTGCTAGTGATAGCGCTGATGACATAAATGTCGGTGTCGCCCTAAGTACTGCACTTCTTCTTCCTGGTGATCTTGACCGGAATGCTAAGATGAGTGAGTATGAGAATTATGCCTTGATGCTTCAACGTTCTGTTCAAGTAAATCTCTTCTCTTGGTAACTTGTCTTTCTGTCTCTTTTTTATACTTGTAAAATTTTGTAATGATTTTTGCCTTTGCGCTCTTTCAGGCCATTCAGCATGCCCATTCTCTCTCCATTCAGGCTTTTGAAAATCGGGAGAAGTTGGTTAATATGAAGAGGGAGTTTTCTGCCCTTCAGAAAGCCAACAAAAGTCTTCAGTCAAAAATGAAGAAGTTGGAGGACTAGGCCGAGGCTGCCCTTAAAGCCCAAACTGAGGCCGAAGAGAAGGCTGATACTGCCGAGGCCATTAAAAAGGTTGCCGAATCCGAGAAAAAAGAGGCAGAAGAAAAAATGGCCCAAGCCGAAAAGGAACTTCAGGAGGCCCTGGCCACTAAAGATGCCGAAATCAAGGCGGCCGACAAAAAGGCTTACGCGCAGGGTATGGTCGACATCACTGAGGAATATAAATTACAAGTCAAGCAGGCATGCAACAGGGGCTTCTCCCTTGGTTGGATGTCCCTAATAAAGAAACTTGATCTCCCTGCCGATTCACCTCTCCGCAATGCCGACGCTATCCCTCTTCCATTCCCACCACCTCCACCTCCAAGTCAACTTGAAGATGTTTCTGAATCTGAGGATGAAGATGGAGATGAAGACGAGGATGAGGCCTTGGTAAGGAAATCCAAGGATGCTGCTGGGGCCAAGTCCTTTCCTTCAACTGAGCAAGTCATGGACTTAACTCAAGATGAAGTGGGTGATGAGGTTGCCAAGGAAACTACTCCTGAGCAGGCTTCGTCCGACGTTCTTCAAGCTGACAAGAGTATTGACGAAACCCTTGCCGACATTGATGCAGAACTAGCAATGGAGAAGGCGGCCGAAGTAGCTCTCCAAGAATCTTCCGAGGTCAAAACCCAAGTTGCTCCTGAAGCTGAGGAATCATAACTTTGATGTTTCTCTTTTCCTGTCTTTTGTACTTTTTTGTTTCTTGGACAGTATTAAGCTCCTTTACATGGCCGATGTGCCTCCTGTTTTTGTTGAACGCTTTAATACAACTATCTTTCTTTGAATGCCTGCACTCTTTTGTCTTTTCTGACTGCCTCTGCATGATTCTATACTTGGAATATTTTGCATGCCATTCATACTTTGCCTCCTTTGTGCAATCTTCTCGGGGTTACATACCTCGGGTATAATAACTGCAAGCTTTACTTCGGCAAGATACTGTCCTGCGAACTTTTCATAAATTTTAACAAGTGTAAAACATATACTGTTTTAAGTTTAATTTATAAACTTCTCTCAAGTTTCAATAAATGTAAAACAATGATCTTAGCTTTCACTTTCAACCTGTAATTTGCTATAAATTTCAACAGATGTTTAAATATCATATATCGGCTTACCTTTACCTTGTAAATTGCTACAAATTTCAACAAGTGTTTAAACAATGATATCGGCTTAACTTCAACTTGTAAATTGCTACAAATTTCAATAAGTGAAGATAAGGAATAATCTCGGCTTAACTTCAACTTGTAAATTGCTACAAATTTCAACAAGTGAAGATAATGAATAATCTCGACTTAACTTCAGCTTGTAAATTGCTACAAATTTCAACAAGTGAAGATAAGGAATAATCTCGGCTTAACTTCAACTTGTAAATTGCTACAAATTTCAACAAGTGTTAAACATATTCTTCTTCTCTCTGCCCCCAATGTGAATCCGAGTTCCACTTGGGTTCTCATTATTCAGAAATATCATTATGCATCTTTTATCAGTTCACAAGTGTAAAAGAATTCTGCTAAGTTTTTATTGATGACGTCGGCAAAAAATAACAAGGAACATCTAATGATAGAAAAATTTCAGATTACAAGTGTTCCATGATCTTGGCAATGCTTTGCCCTCATTATCTTCAAGCCGGTAGGCTCCATTGCCCAATACCGAAGTGATTCTGTAGGGTTCTTCCCAGTTTGGGCCAAGTTTGCCCTCTCTAGGATCCTTCTTGTTGCCGACGACTTTTCTTAGGACTAATTCGCCGATCTGAAAATCCCTTGGATTGATCCTCTTATTGTAAGCTCTGGCAAGTTACTGCTGGTATGCTGCGAGTTGAATTGCAGCATTCTCTCCTCTTTCTTCTAAAAGATCCATATCTCGGGCTAAGAGTATATCATTTGTTCTGTTTTCAACTCCCTGGGTTCGGATCCCTGGGATGCTGACCTCCAGTGGAATGACTGCTTTCGTGCCATAAGCCATGGCAAAGGGGGTTTCCCCTGTTGATCTTCTCGGCGTCGTCCGATATGCCCAGAGTACATTGGGTAATTCGTCTACCCACTTTCCTTTTGCTATCTGCAGCCTCTTCTTTATTCCATCCAAAATTACTTTGTTGGATGCTTCTGCTTGCCCATTGCTTTGGGGAAAACTTGGTGTTGAAAAGTAATTCTTTATCTTGAATTTAGCACAGAAGTTCTTGATGAGTTTGCTGTCAAACTGTGTTCCGTTGTCGGCGACTATTGCTCTCAGAATCCCGAATCTGGTGATGATGTTTATCCATATAAAGTTCTTGACATCCACATCTTGGATTTTTGCAAGAGGTTCTGCCTCTATCCACTTCGTGAAGTAATCTGTTGCTACCAGCAAGTACTTCATTTGCCCAGTTGCTTGGGGCAATTGCCCAACGAGATCCATGCCCCATTGGGCAAATGGCCATGGACTGGATACTGGGTTCAAGTCAGCAGCTGGCTGATGTATCAAAGGTGCAAACCTTTGGCATTGTTCGCATTTCTTCACGTAGGCTTCTGCATCTTTTTGCATGTAGGGCTACTAATACTCCTGGGTAATGGCCTTGTGAGCTAGTGATCTGCCCCCAGCGTGGCTTCCACAAATTCCTTTATGAATTTCATATAAAAAATCTTCAACCTGTGAAGGGTGTACGCACCTTAAAAGGGGTCCGGTGAAGGACCTTCTGTAGAGATGTCCGTCCGCTGTGAGACTGAATCTTGCTGACTTCAATCTGACTTTATGTGCCTCTGTGTGGTCTTTTGGCAGCTTTCCTTCTTTCAGGAATGCAACAATTGCATCTATCCAGTTTGGCCCCAGGTCCACACACATTGCTTCTTGCTCTGTGTTCGGTGGTTCTATGCTCGGGACCGACAAATAATCGATCATTATTGTTCTTTTTTTTCCAGTTTGCATTGAACTTTCCAGGTTGGCCAACGCGTCGGCGTAGCTGTTATCATCTCAGCTGACCTGAAGAAGTCGGCAGTTCTGAAATAAGGCTGTCAATCTGATGACTTCTTTTGCATATGCCGACATCTTCTCGTCTCTGGCTGCGAATTCTCCTGTTGACTGGTTAACAATAAGTTGTGAATCACAAAAGACTATTACCTCATTTGCTTCTGTTGCTGCTGCCAGCTTCAGCCCTGCAAGTAGTGCTTCGTATTTTGCTTCATTGTTTGAGGCCTTGAACCCCAAACGGATGGATTGTTCTACTATTTCTCCATCTGGAGATATCAGTAGCACTCTTGCCCCCCGCTCCTTGTCGGTTTAACTTTCATCGACAAACAGTCTGAAGGAGTCGCCGATGTAGATGCTGCAGGGTTTGAGTTTTTCCTTCCTTTGTTCTTTTGCCTTTGGCTGGGCTTCTCCTTGCTTGCTTGGACAACGTTCATCTTGGCTCGACGGAGCCCGATGTTCGTTGGATTCCGGGGTGAACTCAGCCACGAAGTCGGCCAAAACTTGGCCCTTAATTGCTGTTCTCGGCCTAAACTCCAGGTCGTACTGGCCCAAGGCCACTGCCCATCTTGCTATCCTTCCAGTTAAGTCTCCTTGTTGCAACAAGGGTTTCAGAGGGTGCTCTGTTAGCACTACAATCTTGTGCGCCTGAAAGTAATGGTTCAACTTCTTTGAAGCCATCACTAAGGCGAGCATTAATTTCTCTAGTGGTAGATACCTTGTTTCTGCGTCGGCCAAGGTTTTGCTTACATAGTAAACAGCCTTTTGCTCCCCTTTTTCTTCTCGGATTAACACCGCACTTACTGCGTGTTCTGAAACTGCTAAGTATAAAAACAGCTCTTCCCCAGGTTCAAGTGTTGAGAGGACTGGAGCCGTAGTCAGATATTTCTTTAGGTCGGCTAACGCGGCCTCACATTCCTCTGTCCAAAGGAAATTCGTGGCTTTCTTCACCAGGTTGAAGAAATGTTTACATTTGTCTGAGTTTCGGCTTATGAACCTGTTTAGGGCTGCGGCCCTTCTAGTAAGCATCTGTACCTGTTTTGCCGATGTCGATGTCATGCCCCAAACCCGCCCCTAAAAGTTTGGGCATGACCTATTCAGAAACGGACGTGTAACCTGGTAACATAACATACGGGGCCTTATCGGAAGCACGAAATATGAAAATAATGACACAAAAAAAAAAAAAAAACTCCATTGAGCTACTTCTACATGCCAGGATCTCATACATCACATGCATCATAGTGGATAGATAAAGTCCCAAACTATATCCCGGAGCACCGGTTATATACATACACATTTACAGTCCCAGCCCTATGATTGGGCGTATACAAAACATGAAAGTTATGTACATCAACCTTAGATGGACACTCAAAAAGCAAGCCAACATCTTAACAGCTTAACAAAATAAATGGGCCTTGTATAGTGCCTGGACACACGAAGGTTGACAAAAGAAAGCGGGCGTCGTGGCTAGGACTGACCACCTGATTGGTGACCTATAGAAACAGACATAACAGAGAGTGAGCCAGGCTCAGTGAATAGTAATACATAAAAAAAAACGATGCTTAACTTGAAACATAATACATATCAATGCATATTAAGATGCAGAGCTCACATAGTTAGTCTAATTCTGTACTAAGTACATGACGGCCTTAGGCCCAATCTTGCAACGTAAACATGGTGGCTATAAGCCCTTGAACATATGGCATGAAGCCCTTGAAACATGGTGGCTATAAGCCCTTGAAACATGGTTGCACAAGGCCCTTGGAACATGGTGGCACAAGGCCCTTGAATTATATTGGCATTAAAGCCCTTGAATCGTGTTGGCATGAAAGCCCTTGAAATCATAAGAATAGGTAAAGAGTTCACATTCTTATCATCATACATTTACATTCTCTGAATTATAAGTACAGGTGCATAATTATCATGCAACAACAGAATGCTAAGGGCATTCGTTATCTGTAGTAAAGCGTACTACTACTCACAGTGTTGAGATGACGTGTTACTTCCTCCCGGAGTGTGTCCTGCACACATTCAAAACTTGCACATTAGTTCCCTTTTCTTCCTTAAATCATTTCCTGAGTCTTTACACTTTGCATGAATTTATAACCATCTTAAGATCATCAGAAAATATTCTAAAAATACCGGATCCGTTTTCAACACAAAATTTCAACAACACCCACTCATTTTACATACAAAACAAGGTTCAATTAATGGCATACATTAACCCAACTTCACTATAACATGAATCATAAGATGGACACCACAAAGCAAACATGATTAGGAGCTTAAACATGATGAACACCACAAAATAAACATGATGAAATTATCATTTGAACACCACAAAATAAACATGATGAAATTATCATAAATAAACATGATTAGAAGCTTGATCAAGTCACCATTCTTTCAAATTCCATCATTTAATTCAAGTTCCTTATGTTCATAGACATAACACAACACATAAGCATGCTTTCCTGGGTTTGGCATGGAACTAAAGATTGAAGTAGAAACTACACAACACTTAAATTAGATCCTAAAACAACTCATTGATGAGCACAACTTTTATAATCAAACATGAATCACACACAATTCTCCATTACAACCCTAATAATATACATATGAAACTAACAACCCTTCTCCACAATTGAAAGGAGAATTCTCATGTAAAATAAATTTAACATACCTTGAGCTTTAAAAATTTCAAAGATCCTCCTAATTTAATCCCCAATTCCCTTCCTTGTTGAACTTTCCCCCTTTTTCCTTCTTTTCTTCTTTTGTTTTTCCTCTCCAGGAGATAGCCACGAAAATTCCTCTCCCAAGTCAAGTGTTTTTAAAGAACATGAAGACATGAGATATAAGATATATCTAATAGGTGAATAGGACAAAATCCAATCGTTTAATCATTCCGAAATTGAAATTTCATAAACATGCTTAATATTACTTAAAAATTATGCTGATCACAGATATATAATCAATTTCGGATAATTAAGCCGTTAAGGCTTCCAATTTCTGATTTAACCATTCTAGATGTAATAGATACTTTGCTTGTTAAATAGATAGACATCCTTAAACATGGATTTCACTTACTTAACCTTAATTTCTCATGGAATTTTACAGTAAACATTTAAAAGCACAAAACAATGACTAAAAATATATCAGAAAACATGTATGAGGGTCGGGTTATTACAGTCGAGCTCTGTAAATCTAGGATGGCCTTGATCTAATCTGGGCTAGCCTCAATGCCCCTTCTTGTTACTAGGTACCCCAAGAACTTACCAGATCCAACTCCAAACGCACACTTCGATGCGTTGAGTCGGAGCCGATATCTTTTGAGGATTTCAAAGAACTCTTTTAGGTTGGAAAGATGACCCCTAGGCTCCTTGGTCTTTACGACCATGTCATCGATGTAGACTTCTACTGTTTGGCCAATCAAGTGTTTGAACATCTTGGTTACCAACCTTTGGTAAGTTGCTCCTGCGTTTTTCAGCCCAAAAGGCATCACTCTGTAACAGTACAGGCCTTTTGGGGTGATAAACGCTGTCTTCTCTTCATCTGGAGGGTACATGGCTATCTGGTAGTACCCCCTATAAGCATCTAGGAAGCTCATCTTTCCATGTCCAGATGTGGCGTCCACCAACTGGTCAATCTTGGGTAGAGGAAAGCTGTCTTTGGGACAGACTTTGTTTAGGCTTATAAAATCTACACAGACCCTCCATTTACCGTTCTTTTTCTTTACTACCACAGTGTTTAATAGCCATGTCGGATAATTGACTTCTCTGATGGCTCTGGCTTCCAGAAGTCTGTCTACTTCCTCCTCTACTGCTTCGATGTGCATCAACGTCGGTCTTCTGGCTCGCTGTATTACGGGCTTGGCCGACCTGTCGACGTTCAGTTTGTGGCATGTGACCTCGGGGTCAATGCTAGGCATCTCATAAGGTGTCCAAGCGAACACCTCAATGTTTGTTCTCAAAAAAGCTTCCAGCTCTTTTTCCTCTTCTTCGACTAAGCCCGAGCTGAGAAGAAAGAAGCGTTCTTCATCGCCCTCTTGGACGAGAATTTTCTTCAGTGCTTCTTCACTTTTCTCGGCCGGCTCCTTGCCGACATCCTCTAGGACCTCCATGTCCTCGTCTTCGATTTCTGCCTTCTCTAGTTCTCGGATGTTGCAGGTTGATTTCATTGCTGCCATGGAGCAAGTTTTTGCCTGCAGTTGATCTCCTCTGATTTCTTTAATCCCAAGCTCTGTTGGGAACCGCAACAGTTGATGCAATGTTGAAGGAACTGCCCCCGTTGCATGCAACCATGGCCTTTCCAAGATGATGTTGTATGGCGAGGGTGTGTCAATCACAATGAATTCTGTCTTGATTTTCTTTGTGCCGGCTTGTACTTCCAAGCTTGTTGCGCCCAGTGGCCACATCAGCGTTCCATTGAAGCCGACCATTGGGCCATTGGATCCCTCCATGTTATCTAGGTGAAGGCCCAGCTCCTTGTAACATCGAACGTACATGATGTCGCAAGAGCTGCCTTGATCAATCAGGATGCGTTTCACTTGGCACTCCCCAACCTGGAGGGATACTACCATGGCATCATTATGCGGATGCTGGACCATCTCTAGGTCGGCTTCAGTAAAAGCTATCATTGGTCCCTGGCATTCTTCAAACCGAGGTCTTTTTTGTCTGACCTGGTTCACGTGCTGTAGGTGTCTTACCTTTTGGGTTTCCCCCCGTATGTCATTTTCGTTCACCTGTGAGTGAATTACATTAACCACCCGTGGTCCCCCTACCTGTGGTTGCTGTGCTGGGGGAGGCGGGCTGCTGGTGCTTGAGGCAATCTTGCCTGTTCCTCTCTTGTCCTGGCCTCATCGACAAGGTCCCTCAGATGGCCTTGCCTTACTAAGTCCTCTAAGTGTGCTCTTAGGGCTCTGCAGCCCTGAGTTGGGTGCCCCTCTTCATTGTGGTAAGCACAACGCCTACCAACGTTCCTTCCCATGTATTCCTCTGGGGTCTTTGCCGGTGCTCTGAAATAGGGTTGATTTCAGATTTGATCTAGGACTTTGTGGATGGGAATTCAGAATACAGTCGTCACTGCCTGCTTACCCCTCAATTCTGTCTCCGATTTGTTGAATCCGTTGTTACCTCGGCCTCGCTTCGGCGAGCCGTTCCCTTTTTCCTGCTTTACCTCCTTATTCCCCGATGTATCCTTCTCGGCTCTGGCATACTTCTCAATTCTTGCCATGAGCTCTTCCATGCTTTTTGGCAATGTTTTTGCCAAAGATTTCCGTAGTGGACAATCATCTTTCAAGCCGTTCTTGAAAGACACGACCGCCACCTCTTGGTTGCATTCGGGTATTCGATTGAACACCTCATAGTACCTTTTTGCATAGGCCCTTAGGCCTTCATCCTTGTTGATCTTTAGAGCCATTAATGCGTCTACCCTCAATGGCTGCAGTTTGTTTGTCACGAACCTGGCCACAAACATCTCGGCCAGGCCTTCCCAAGTCTTTACGCTTCCCTTTGGTAACTTGTGGAACCAATCGGATGCAATCTCCCCGAAGGATAAGGGGAACACTTTACAGAGCAACGGCTCGTTCCCACTATATAATGCCATTGAGTTCAAGTATAATCCAACATGAAAGTTAGGGTCTGACTTACCATCGTATATTTGAAACCTCGGCATACTGAATCTCTTCGGCACCTCGAACTTGTCCAATTCTACCGAGAATGGTGTCATCGGCTTGTCGGGTGAGGTTACCTCGGCATCTCCGTTCTGTTGCTTCCTCTTGAGGTAGTTTCTCAAGTCCTCTTTGCTCCGTCCAGGAGCTCGGCTATCTGCTGACTTCAGTCTCTTCGGCATACTACTCTCGGCCTTGTGGTGGGCCCTTTTTGATCTCTCCCCATAAGTTGTGTCAAAGCATAACGCCTGCCCTTGAACATGCCGATGTTCTTTGGGTTCTGCGTCCTTTGTGTGATATGTCTTTTGGGACTCTTGTCTTCTCAGCTCCTCTCGTCTGACTTCCTTGGAAGGCCGGTGAGAGTGCCTTTCGCTCCTAGTGTGTTGAGGGGCTTCAGGGATTGTTTTCTGCCCTTTTTTCTGGGCATTGGTTGCTGGCATTGGCGTGTCCTGTAGTGGGTATGGCGGCTGCATAACGTTGTTTTGCATCATGAAGTTGACGACCGATTGCAGGTCTGCCAACTTGTTTGCCATCTCTTTTACCTCTTCATCCCTCCGTAGGCATCTGTCCCTCCATACCTAGAGGTTATCTTTGTTGTAGTATCTGCTCTGATCCACCTTCTTTGCAGTGTCGCCCTCCTGGCCGACGTCTTTTGCTCCGTGATTCTGGTCACGAGTTTCTACGTTGCGGTTGTCTCCTTCGATATCGAGGTCAATAGGTCTTTCGCTCCCAGCAGGAGTGCCGTCCCCAATCTTTTCTTTCTGTGCGTTACTGGCCATCTATTCGTCTTTCTTTCCCACAGATGGCGCCAAATTGTGTGAGTGATTTTCCGACCACACTGCCCGTTTAGTAATTCAGCTGTAGAACACTGGCAGAATAGCTGGCACCCTGTTATCCTGCACAGAAAGAGAAGGCTCCGGCGGTGGTTCTTCCACCAGGGGCACTCCGACGATCAAGTCAGTATATCTCTCAAAGATAATCAATAGCTAAACTCACTATTCAAAGCATAAATTGTGTACCTTAGACCCACGGGGGTGCTTCTCTTTTATGGTTTACTCAATCCCAGTCCCACTAGAAGCCTGACTTCTATGGACTCCAATTCTGTATTTACTTTGGACTCCTCAAGAGATAAGGATAGGCTCCCTAAGAGTGTTATCCTTATCCATCCTGAAGTCTTTCTTCATCCTAGGACTCTTGTCCCTTATCCGCTTATCTCAGATTCCGATATCTTCAGAGGCAACCTCGGCCTTGCCGAGATAACCTCGGCATAACTAGTAGGGTACGTGACACCTCGGCTGACACGTCGGCGTCACCTTGCCACGTGTTGGTACTTAGAAAATATATCCCCACAATATATATACGTAAAGGGTAAATCTTGATATGATGGTCTTCAAAAAAATATATACATATAAATGTTATTTGTACAGCACAGGGAAGATTGGGACCTTGGCAATTATTGGAATGCTTGCTATAATTGATTATGATGATCATCCCATACTAAACCTTTGTATTTTTTTTTCCATCTAAAAAAGAAGAAGAAAAACCTTAGTATTTTTTGATTTTCAAACCTTTAATGATACAAAGAAAGAGATATGAAACCAACAGAGGGGGAATGGTGAATCAGAGTGCAGTCCTCTTTCTTCCCTAAAAATTCTCTTCTGTGCAAGTGAATAAATTAATTTACAGTTGCTCCATATTGTCTGCAACTTTGTTAGAAATGGTTTTTGAAAAAATCTAGAAAAAATAAAATTTTTTCTAAACTTTGGTCTAATTTTTAGGTGGGACCCGTGTGCCATATTTGGCGGGTCTAAGTGGTAACGCGTTTTATGCCACGTTGTGATTCATGTGGTATATTTGGTTGCTCAAAACCATTATCGGATGAATGAGAAATTGAAGCCAAAGTTAGTTCCATGAAAATGGAGTTTTTAGTGAAAAATTCTTTAAGGTTTGAATAAAGGCATGTCCTATGTTGGTTTGGTGAGAAGAATTTGTAGGTTTGAAAGACATGTGATTGTAACTTGTGGAGGGCCCCAAGGGGCACCCTAAGTATGTAGAAGGGAGAGGTTATGGGCAAATTGGGCTAGACTTATTGGATCCAAAAATAACCACGGGCGGGTTGGGCTAGGCGCGGGCACGAGTGTGTGGTGTGAGGTTGGGTTGGGCTTGTCCAGTCAAAAACATTTGAATTTATTTTTTATTTTTGGGAAATAAATTCTGACCGTTTGAATTTAAACTTCAGTTGAGAAATTCAATTTTGCACCTCTTCAGAATTTCTGTACGATCCGAATTTGTTCAAAATTCAAAACCCAAACAGATTCAAACCAGACAGTTCCTTACCTGTTTAATTTAAATTCAAACAGATTTGTATCTGTTTAATTTAAACCAAACAAGTACTAGACCTGTTGAATTCAAAACTAAGAGGCACCATTTCTCTTATAAATAGACTAGCCCCTCATTTGATGTTTTCATTCACAATTTTCGTGCTTCTCCTTTGCAATAATTCTTTGCATTTTGCTGCATTAAATTTATGTGAGAAAGAGTGTAAATACTTAGTGTGTTCGTTGTACAAACAATTTGTAGTGCTGCTATTGTTTGCTGTTGATCATTTTATCCTGAGAAATAGACGTCCACATTCTGAAAGCACCATGGAGATGACGAATCTTTTTTAAGGATACAGTGTTAAACAATAGACTTGATTAGAAAATTTGCTCAAGAAATTAATCAAGTAAGTTGTTAATTTATTTTTTGGTTTTATTATTTATTTATATCAGATTTTGATTTTATTTTTGTAACAAAATAAAAGTATGTAATTTATTTATTTATTTTATTTTATAGTTTGATTTTTGTAATTAAACATTCTCTCTCATTTCCTTTATTTCTTTTGTTTGTTGTTAAACTTAATTTATTCGGTATACAGTGAAGACTGTCTAACAAACTTTACACATGTAAACTCTTCAAACTAGGCATTTCTTCCTCTTTGGTGGATCACAGCTGGTGTCTTAGCTTCCCATTTTCTAGGCGATTTAGGCCTCGTTTGGCAAGTTAACATTTTAGTTAAAAAGTCAAAAAATTACTAAAAAAGTCAAAAAGTCTATAAGCTATACAAAAAAGTCAAAGATTCTTTTTTCTCTTTATTTTTTGCACATCTTCGCCTAAAAAGTCAAAAAGTCATTCTAAATATACTAATTTTTTTTACCTCATATTTTAACAAAAAAATCAAAAAGTTAAAATAGCATGTTTCCAAACAAGGCCTAAGTATCTTTTTTTCTTTTTTCTTTTTTCATGACCAACTTGCATGTTGCAAGTTATTCAAGCACTTGTAGTTTGGCATGAGACCACTGAGAAGGAATACGGGCGACATTTTTTTTTTTTTCAACTTGCCTCGCTTTCCTATTTTTAGGTTGTGTCTGGATATCTTAAATTTGAGAATAATTTTATGGAAGGATAAAAAATGGTAAGAGACAAATGAATGAAATAGAATTTAAATTGAGTATTGTTATTTAAGTGTAAAAATTAGACCCACATTTCAAGTCTAATGATGTGACAATCAATTAGGATATCTAAGAGTACATCATCTCTCATTTTTTTCTAATCATCAAGTAATCATATAACTTACACATCATTAGATTTATAAAAAAAAGTGTAGAAAGTAGACTTATATATCATTTTCTTTATTTTTGTTACTTTTCTTTTTCCTCTTTTTTATTACATAATTGATGTCAAATTTGACCAAAAAATTTTAATATATTATCAAATTTTAGCATTATTATTAAAAGTGATCGGAAAAACAAGCATTGAACAAAATTGTTAAATCTTACACCATAGAATGGCCAATTGGATTGGTGGGTTTGGGTTGAGCATTCGGCTCGCTTAACCAGCCCAGAATCAGACCCAAAACAAAAGCCCATAGCCTTTGTTCCTCAGGAATCAGAGAATAGACTTTGGGTTGGGTCAAAGGGGTTGGTCCAACACTGCATAATGCTAGGGCTGGACTTTAAAGCATTAATGAACAACAAAATGGAATTTGTAAAATTCAAAAAAAAAAAACAAAACAAAACAAAACAAAAAACAAAAAAACAAAACAAAACAAAATATTTTCATGGTAAATTACACTTAACCTGGATAAAGTATAATAAGTTCTATTTTTGTATTAAAAATTTTTAAAATTTTAAACCACAAAACATTTAATTTTATTTTTATCAATAATTTGTTAATAATATAAATGAAATTCATAGAATTTATGATTTCAAATTTGAAACATCCTCTTGCAGATGGTCCATACGCGACTTTGTCTCGTTTTTAAATGGGCCATCCACTAGTAAATAATGAGATTGGTCTCTCGAGTTAGTTGGTCTATTAGGTTAGATATAGAGTTATTAAAAAAAAAAGGGAGATACACCAATAAATCCCAAATTAACAACTTATACACTGTTTAGTCCTAAAAGTTTTCTTATAGACTAAAAGGTCTCATTATAGGGAAATTGACCATAGAGGGCATATACATCAAACATCATCATCATCATCAAAACAACATCATCACCATCAAAACAACATCAAACATCAAACATCACAACATCATTATCAAAATAACATCAAACATCATCATCAAAACAATATCAAACATCATCATCAAACAACATCATCAAAACAACATCAAACATCACATCATCAACAACACAACATCAGAACATCAAACATCGTGAAATCATCAAACAACATTAGAACATCGTGAAATCATCAAACATAAGAACATCACAACATCATCAAACATCCACAAACAGCAAGAAACACCCACAAACACCCACAAACAGCATGAATTTGATGATGATGATGATGATGATGATGATGTTGCTAATCACAATATACACCTTATTACAAAAGGGGTAATCACAAACACCCAAAATTACAACATGAACACACATTACTATTGAATGGATAATTGATGTCAAAATCACAACCTAGATGTTAAAAATACCAGAACAAAATAGGGCATTTTCTACCCTCACACACATGGCCATCAACACAATAAAACAATATTTTTCCCAGATTTCATGACACATTAACATCAAGTTCCACATTTCATCCATTACCAATAAAACTACCTTTTTTAAAATTTAACCCACAATAACATCCATTCAATGTTACACATGCGAATTGGAAAAATATGCCAAGAAAAAATGAACCCTAACCTCACATTACAACATGAACACACATTACTATTGAATGGATAATTGATGTCAAAATCACAACCCAGATGTCAAAAATACCATAACAAAATAAGGCATTTTCTACCCTCACACACATGGCCATCAGCACAACACGATCTCGGCGGATCGATCTTGGGTCTTGGAGATCTGGACGTGCTTCTTGCTGGTGACGTTGGGGAGAGGAATGACGCTGTGGGCGCAATCGTCCTCGATCGTGTGCTTGATCGTATGCGATTCCAGCGCCACTCACTTCTCCACTTCGAACGCCTCTCCGTCGGAGCTCTTCAGTGTGATCTTCTTCGACGAAGACATCTCATTTCCTCAAACCAAGCCCTACCCTATCTTTGCTTCGACTCAACCTTGCCAACCACAACAAAGCAAACAGAGTGATGATGACTGTTTGGGTGCCATTAGAGAGTCTAGAGAGAGAAAACTAGGGTTTCAAAATCGAGATGAGAGAGATTGATTCGGATGTTGATGTTGATGTTGATGATGTTGTTCAATGGTGGGTAAAAATGTACTTGGAAATAATCAAAATTAAATAAATAACATTACCAAAATAAAATGGGACTAAATGGTGCATAAGAAAACTTTTAGGATTAAATGGTTCAACTTTTCAGAAAATAGGATTTATGGGTAAATTTTTCAAAAAGGAACTTATATTTATGCTAAAATTTAATGCTATTTTTTCTAGTTTTGATTTTTTAACATGCTAAAAAGATAATCAATATAATGCATTTTTGTTAAACATTAAAAAATAAGTAATGCTAGAGACTTCAAAGATTTTACTAAAATTTTTATTAAATGCCTTACATGGATGTGAGACTCACACAATGCGCTCAACACTCATGTGAAATATTTGATAGAACTTTTAATAGAATTTTTAAAACGTTTAGTATTTTTGTTAAGAAATATTAATATAATTAGCCTCATTAATTAATAATCATGCATTAAGCATGTGAAAAACAAAAATGTTAGAAGTCTAAAAAATTTTACTAAATATTTGATTAAATATTTAACATAAGTATGGATTACTCACTCATGTAGATCATGTAAAACTCAGACCATATGAAATTATTAGTCAAATATTTATAATAGAATTTTTAATATTCCTCGCATAACTCTGAAAAACGTCCTTTAAAAGCTTCCCAAAGGTTCAAATTGAGCCACATACTGCATAGCTGTAAGCAGCATTGCACGACATGTGTTCTCTCTCTCTCTCTCTCTCTAATATAGATATATATATATATATATTGGACGTGTTCGTGATTATGTACAATCACCAGAATCTGCTTCGCCCCTGCCGTAAGAAACCCAGACCTTTCCAGTAGAGAGCACCGCGTCTGTGTGGAGATCTACTCCTTCGAAGAAGATCATGTTACGTTTGATTCAATCAAGCCACTCACTCTCCAGATTCTAGTAAAGTTTTCCCTAATTTGTGTTCCCTCACGCCTCTTTTCCGTTGAATACTCTGTTTGGTTTCCGAGAAAATAGAAATGGGAGGAAGAGAAGGGTTTTTTTCGCTTTCTCGGAAACATTTTTATCGTGATTACTACTGCTTGGAACATGTTGTGAATCGAATTCGAGTGAAATCCGAACCTGGCTCGTCTAGAATTTTGTATATTTTTGTGTGTTTTTTTGTTGTTGTTGTTGTTGTGTTCATGTAATTGGATCACTGCATTACTGGTTTAATATATGTATGTATACAGTGATGTTTGTTGTTGTGAAAATTCGATTTTTACACTCAATTATGTTGCCAATACACTGCATTTTGTTGGCATATTATGTGATAATATATTATCAAAATTGATAGGAAAATTTTATAGAGCAATTTTAAGGCCAATGATAACGGGAAGGACAGAATGTTGAACAACTAGGAAATAACATATTTATAGAATTTGTGTTGGTGAGATGAGAATACTTGGATGGATGTGTTAGAGAGAACATGTTAAGGTGGTTTGATCATATATAATGCTGATCTATAGATGCAAAAGGAAAATATATGAACCATAAAGGGCAAGAAAGATCTATGAGAGGGGAGGGAATTTTTTTTTGGGACAAATATGAGAGGGGGAATTTGAATCAGTGGGAAATTTCTGAAGAGGTCAAAAATAAAATCTGGTAGTGGAAAATAAAAAATAATTTAAATTGATAGGTAAATGTAATTTTTATTTTCGAAATATAATTTGAAGTCATACCCGTGATGTTTATAGTAAAAAACACTACTTTGTTTGTTGTACTAAAAAATACTGGCATTTTCTAGAGAATGTCAATTATTGGGCTCTGTTTTTCTTTGGGCTTGCAACTTTCTTAGAAGTAAGGTGGTCATACCAGCCTCAGTTCTTTGATGACACTGAGTAGTATAAACATGGGCATCTGTTTTGTTGATTTTTGTTTTTCATTGACATTAATAGAGCCTTTGACCTATGGATTTCTGATCACTGATGGAATTTGATCAAGTATGCTTTATTCATTAAAGATATTGTGCCTGATGAAGCCAACACTGGCAATCAAGTATAGTTTTAGCCATTGACCTAAGATAATGTGGTGAACGAACTGGTAGCTATGGCTTCTTCGCTGTACTTTTTTTTATTGCTGCCTGTAGATTAAGCCAATCCATGTTATAAAAAATTAGGTTGTCTTGTTTTCTCCCTACTGGAATATTATTTTAGATTAATTGTTTTCTTATTTCTACTGAAACAGTATGATGGCTGTAGCCAGAAATGGGAGATTTCTCTCAACAGATTCTACTAAGGTCGATGAACCTTTCAAAATTGAGGAAGGAGAGACAGTAAATTCTCCCCCACCTCCATCAGAGAAGGTAGTTAATGGTGTGAAGTAATCAACCTTACAAGTGCTAGATGTTTGCTTCAGCTATCATTTATGGTGATTCTTATGTATTTTGATTCAGTTACTTGTGTTGGGTGGTAATGGATTTGTTGGTTCACATGTTTGCAAAGAAGCATTAGATCGTGGTTTATCTGTTGCAAGCCTTAGCAGGTATCATCTTCCTCAATAATTATGCAGCTTATCCTCAGATGGGTGTCTATATTTTATATATCTGTGTGTTGTTCAAAACAATATTTACGTATCTATGTAAACATAAGCTTGATGCTTCTGCTGGGACTATACTTCCCTTCTCATTCTGGATAATTAATTTGGTCTTCTGATATCTTATGTTATTATGTGATGAAATCCTTTCAAGGAAAATTGTATTTGTGTATATATATATATAATCTAGGTTGAACTTTTTTGATCACAAACCATCATTTTCTTTTTCGTTCAATGAGGGATTAGTATATTTGTACTTTTGGATCTGGCGTGTTGGTGGAAACCTCATCATACATTGCTCTTGCAAAGGAATTCTGCTGACCATAGTTGTTAATCATTGAGATTTTCAAGACACGTTTGGGTGAGGGAGATTGAATGAAACAATACTTGGATCATTTTCGTGTGTTTTCCTCATTGATTGCATACATTTTTTTAATGGTGTTTAAGTTGCATGTTGAACTATGATAACTATACAAATAGTTTAGATATGATATCTTCCACATACCAGGGATAACATAGCATCTCTTGTTGGTCATCTTAGTCTCTTGCTCTTGCATGAAATGTTGGTTCAGTACTATGATATGTACTTAATTAATATGCCAAGTTATGTGCTAACATGTTCTATTATATTTATTGGGTTGAGTCAACATTTTGTTCGTGAAGTTTCATAAATTAACAGTTATGCAAGCAATAATATAAAGAGTTTCTTTAGCTTGCTCATCTTCCGGAACAACATAAAATTCCATCAGTTTAAAGGAAAGGAAAAATGAAAAATTTGTACTCGGCCATGGTGTCAAGTCCCTACTTCTTGGTTGTAGGAAACCCCTACTGGGATGATGTTTCCACACTAGAGCTGCAACTCCACAGTTTAGAGTAAGAATTTTATCAAAGTTGAGATAGAATCAGCCTTCCAACTAGGATGGAATCACTCAAACATATGAAAGAAAATTTGTAAAGAATATATGTTCATCCTAGATTTTGGCCTTATTATTAGGAATTAAAAAATTGGTGATAGATCTTTCTATTTTGATTTGCGAGGATTAAGGTGTAAAGATCAATGTTATTGGTGATGAATTGTCACTTTTGTAATGAGAATTTACTATGCTCATCTTTAAATGGTTGTGAATGTAGAGATTATATTATTACAACTTATCAACAAAAATATTTCTTGCAACATATACAAAATATCCTTAGGCGCTCTCAACCTTGGACTCTTCTATGTGCTTAGACTCTACTGGCTTATTTGTGGAGCTTGGATACTGGACGCTTATCCTATGTCTAGTCTACCAATGTTGGTTTGATGATATGATTTGTGGACAGAACCGTATTACATGCCAGAATGGGCTATTTCAACATTCTGGGGACTACTTGTGGTTTCTTCCTTCTTGCTTGTATGCTTTGTATTTGGACTGGCTGTGTTTTAATATTACTTTTTTTCGTGTTCCTGAAACTGGTTGCTTCTTTCTTGTAGGTCTGGTAGGTCATCTATAAACGAATCATGGACCAACAATGTGATTTGGCATCAAGGTTTGCTCTTTTGTATGGCGCATTTATTTTTTACCCCATCGTAGACAATGTAGTGCATCTAACTCCTTTTTTGTTGTCTCCTCTTCTGTCAGGAAACTTGCTTTCAGATGATTCATGGAAGGAAGCATTGAGTGGAGTGACTTCTGTTGTATGTAGTTCTTATACCTATAGTCTGTATGGTATTGTTTTGTTTACTGCGTTTTTTTGTGTGTGTGTGTGTGTGGGAGAGAAGGGGGGTGGGGGGGCACTGGCCCTACTGCTGCCACCCTTCCTCCTCACAGATTGTATTGGTTAAAAAAAAATTTGAACGGGACGGGACAAGTCATCCAAAGTGTGTCTCTTCAAATTCATGTGTGGATGGTCCTGGGACTATGAATGAGGAGGGAATCTTGTTGGTAATTATATTTTCAAGGGATATCTATTGGGAATTGTAAATTTGGGTCTACCTTGATTCATTAGACAACCCATGAGTAGTATTTATTTTTACTTGATTTATGAATCAAACCAAAATATGGGAATATTTCTGTTAGAAATAAAATTGATCTCTTATTCAGTCACCATAGTGCATCTTCTATGCAGTCCGTACAGTTATTTCTCACTATTAAGGATTTTGAAGGACATACTATTTCAGATTCAGGTCAATATTTGTTAATTCATGAAGTGGGATAAGTGGAAGACTAAAGAGAGGAGGGGCAAAATAAATGAATGAAATAGTAAGCACCAATAGGGAGCTCCAATGGGTGTTACTTTGTTCAATGCGGAGTTCTCTAAATTCCCTTTTCCCAAAAGGAACAATGGCTTCATGGTTCATGCAGACATTCTTTCATTTCTTTGTCCTGATTTTTTTAGAAGGAAATATGAGTCAGTCTTTCATGCTAAGCATTTTCTTTATATTATTTGCTGGTGTCATATTTTGTTGTTTATGCCAAGCTGTGTTGCATGGACAGAAAAGTTGTAGTGATTACCTTTATTTATTATTTTTTGGCTGTTTTTGATGATGATGTAGATTATTTCTTCTAATTTGAGGTGAGCTTTTGCAGATCTCTTGTGTCGGTGGTTTTGGCTCCAACTCATATATGTATAAGATCAATGGAACTGCAAACATTAATGCAATTAGAGCTGCTGCAGAAAAAGGTATTGAAACATTGATACTTTTTACTGTAGATGATGCTTCCTTCTCTTCTCACCTTGATTGCATACATTCTGAGAGGTAATGGTTGCATTATTTTAACATCTGCTACATAGATATTAACTAAAAAGCAAACAAGGAGCTTATGAGATAAAATCCTAGTTTCTTAAAGTTGACGTAGTCATTATTGCTAAATTTTTCCCGAACTTAAATCTTCTCTGTTATGATGTATTCATAGGTTCCATTCTATTCTAATAACAATTTTATAAACATTCTGTCATGCTCTTTCTAGACGCTCCAACATATTTGCATAAAAAATTATATTCTATGTTTCTCACCTCTCATTTCAGGATCAATGAAATGAGCTAGTTCACAAAGAGTAGGATGTGTAATCTCCTAACTATTTGTAGGATATAAATTACAATGTAGTTTGAAATAGTGGAGATGGACTAGTTTACGACTAGAGGGGGTTAATAGGCCGAATCCTAGGTACCTTCTCGCCAATTTAAGTTCAGCATTCATGAGATCCAATTAAATTCAATAGGTCAATATACCAATATGAAGTATATTAATTAGTTAAAGGCATCCACAAAAATCACAGTAAAATAAGTAAGACATTGATTTACATGGAAAACCCTAGGAATAAAAATCTCCATTGGACAAACCATGGGCATCTCGAAGTAATCTATTATCAATCAAGAGTTTATAGAAGACTCTACAAACTAAAGATTTACAACTCCACCTCGTTAACTTTTACTCTTGACATCTTCCTCAAACTGTGTTTCCTCTCCACACTTGTGCTGGTTGCTCAATTATGTCTTCATTCTTGTTTGTAGGTGTTAAAAGATTTGTCTATATCTCTGCTGCTGACTTTGGCGTGGTAAATTACTTGCTAAAAGGGTATTACGAGGGAAAGGTACTATCAAATTAATTGCACATTTTTGGTTGCTCAATTAGCAATTAGAAATTAATTGGCGATTCTGAAGGTTCATATCATGACATCGGGGAATGAAATGAAAATACGACACTGAAATGGGAGGTTTATTTGGATATTAAAAAATTATTTATGTTTATTTCCTAATGCACCAAAAAGAGATGACTTTGATGATAAGCAGTAATTTTCTATAAAACAGCAAGAATAATTAGGCTGACTTGTCTGGGGGAATTTAAAGAAGCTGATTAAGTCTGTCCAAATAATCTAATGAACCACACGAGCCATTACCAAGTCAGTAATCCTTCTTTTCCCCATAACATCAGAGGCAGGTGATGTTGATTGAAAAAACCATCTTGTGACCTTCATTTATAAGTACATTTCGTAGAAGAACTTGAAACATAGGTCTTTCTTCACACAGTCTTTCGAAGAAGATTATATTACTCGACTGTGAAATGACAAAAGAAGGATATGCATAGCCTGTTCAATGGAGAATGTGTCCTTCGACCGACACATTAGCAGCTACATCACAGTACCTTGATGAGTTTTTTACCAAAATATTGCTCTTTGAAAAGGATTCCCAAAATCTATTATTCTCTCTCCCTCTCTTTTTTTGTTTGTTTTTTAGCCTCCCCATTTTTATGTTGTATTGTCCAATGAATAGAGCTAGTACTCTCTGTTCAATATGAGTTCCTTGTAATCTATTATCATTCATCACAATGTGACACTAGTGGGTTGTGTTTAGTCCTCTCCTCTGTTTAAGTTGACAAAACTCAGGAAGGGGTTTCATAATCTTGAGGTAGCATAAAATTGGAAAATTAGTGCATTAATATTGTACTGTATGTGCTATTAATATAGAACTTGATATTCTATGGTGAGATACTGATATCAGTTTTTCAACCTATGCCCGCTTTGGTAATTTTATTATACGCAATTACTTCAACTTGTCAAGAAATTGTTTAAAGACGGACATTGTTAGTTTCCTTGTGATGCTTACTGTTTGCTCTTTTCATTTCTTCTTTTCTTGAGATTATATTTATGCTTGATCATGTGGAATGCAGCGAGCTGCTGAAACCGAGCTGCTAACCAAATTTCCATATGGAGGTGAGCTTTCTTGCTGTTAATGTAACTGATATATTTTTTACTGATACCTGGCACTTCGGTTAAATTTTTAGCAGAGAAGAGTGACGACAGCTGGTTGCCTGTAAGCTCTCAAATTAAATAATCAAATGGACATTCCATTTGTTTCGGCTTAAAACATTTTATGGTGTTTGGTATGACGGAAAACAAAGTTAAGAGAAAATGCTTTTACATAGTCAACAAAAAACAAATTTATTTGGATAGAAAATATTTTTCACTTTTAAAAGGTGGAAAATGCTTATCAATACTAACACACTTCCACCACCACCACCACCACCACCTACATCACCCTTCCATCACCAGTAATACAACCATTAGCATATTATTTTCAAGGTCACAATCAATGGAAAACTTTTTCTATGGGAAACATTTTGGCTGTATTTCTTGGGTAGCTTTTGACTAGCTCAGCACTAAATTGTGTTTTTGTGTAGCAATTTCTCTTATAATCATAATGTTAGAAAGCTATTTATCACAGATTTATTTCACTTCCCATGTGTATTCATGCAATAAAAGCCACGTGTACGTATATGACCCACTATATCGAAAACTTTACATAACACATAGGATGTGAAAAAAAAGAAGTGATATATAGCAACCCTCATAATCTTAAATATGTAATTAGCTAAATCGCCCAAATGGTTAGGCTTTAGAGTTTTTAAATTAAAAAACCTAAATGAGCAGGGATTAATAGGGTATAAATCTATATTGCTTTGATTTTAATCACAAGTCTCTCAAATTATTTCCTTCAAACTAGTGAAATGTTTTCAATTAGTGTAGTGTAGAATCAAACACTTACGAATGACAGAAGATCTGACTTTTTTCAGGTGTAATTCTAAGGCCTGGATTTATACATGGAACACGACGAGTTGGGAGCATGAAGTTACCCCTGGGCGTAATCGGTTCTCCATTGGAGATGGTAATTTTCTTGTGCTTTGTATAAATGACTAATTGTTTTGAACATGCTTTTTCCCCTTATGTCCCTAAACTCCCAATGGCAATTTCAATAATATAATGATATCATCAGTCAGAGGTCTACTTATCTCAGTTGCATCTAGACTTTGAATAATACTTTGTTTTCTGCAATCTCTATAAAACGACTCATCTGGATAGACTACTGCTCTAATATGTCAAGTTTGGTTTATTTTAATAGAGGTCTCAGTTTCTCTCTCTCACGCTGCTACATTCCAAATTCCTTCTTCACTTGATGACTAGGGAGTGACGGGCAGTTTTCACTCGTCTTGTGTTTATCTTTGGTTATTAACCTCGGTACACAACCAATGCAGGTTCTTCAATATGCAAAACCACTGAATCAGGTTCCGCTTGTTGGTCCTCTGCTTACACCACCTGTTAATGTTACTTCTGTGGCTAAGGTTGCCGTCAGAGCAGCAACTGACCCTGTTTTCCCACCTGGTATCATCGATGTCTATGGAATACTACGGTACAGCCAACACAAGTCAACATAGATATTTTTTTTTTTTTTTTTTTTTGGTTCAAATGACAGTTAGGTAATAGCTAAACTGTGTTTACAAAAATTTTACCGGGTGGGAAAAATTTTAGTTCGAGTTAATAGATTAAATGCAATAAAATGTAGAATGGTGCAGTTGATAAAGGTTGATTTTGCGAATGCTGCTGTCATGTCATCAGTTGTGAATAAAGTGAATATTATTACTTTTTTTTTTTATTATTTATTTTTAATCTATACTCCAACAGATCACTTATTGCATGTAATGATAGTGCAACAGGCCATGCTGAAATGAAAATAAGAATGGGCACAGTATCACCTGGTCCTTTTTACTTAACAATATTGACCCTAAGATTTTTGTTATTATATTATTGCCTCTTAAATTTTGTTATATTACAAAAATACCTTTTTATGTTATTTTATTTTATATTTATCTTATCAAACATTATTTTTTCATTTTTCTAGTAGTATTAATTTAAAAAGTTCATTTGAAGAGCTTTCCCGATAAAGCTAAAGTTAATTATTTGTGGCGTTTTCTTGCTTATTTTTTACAATAATTAATTGCTTACATTTATCTAATAGTAGATGTCAAACGTCATGTATAATTTTTAGTTAATTTTCTTGAAGACTTTTGTTAAGTTCTTCTTTTAATAACATGATTGTAGTATAATTTTGTTTAATTATTACTTGTAGTGAAGTATTATTGTTTAAATTATCTTATTAGACTTTTATATTGATAAAGTTGAGAAATCAGATTTTGGTATCAATTCTAATAAACACATGCAATTTTACAGGCTTATATAATTATACTAATAGGGAAATAGGGCCTTATAGTAAGTAATAGAATTTTTGGGCTTATAATTATTCATTTCTATATTTCCTGAAAGAACTAAATTGATTTGAAATTGAATCGTGAGGGATTTAATTGGCACAATTAGACCTATAGAGTCTAAAATGAAACATGTGTCAAACTTGAAGGACTATGGTTATGATTCACTCAATTTTTATTTATATATTTTTTAATGTTACTTTTTTATTTTTTAATATTGGTATAAATTGATATTATAATTTATACTTTATTTAATTTTTTTTTTAATTAAGATACATGTTCACCCCCTTCATAGGTCGATTCCTGATATGTCTGTTTTTTTGATAACCTATCTTATTGTGTATTGTAAAAAAATCATAACAAAAAAAAAAAAAAAGGGAAAAAATCATAACAAAAAAAAAGGAAATTCAAATTGTATAGGGAATATTAATTTTTTTTTAAGGTCCTTGAAATTAAGATTTTATAAGATAAAAGACATAATATTTTCATAGTAGTTAAGGTCCATCAACATTTTTATAGAAAAAATTCGACTCAGAAAAATTGTCTAATTCAGAAAAATTGTCCTAACTCAGAGAAATTTCGAAATTTCTCTATGATCATATTAGAGAAATTTCAAAATTTTTCTGAGTTGGGGCCGAAATTTCTTTGAATCGAACAAAATTTCTTTGAGTCGAATTTTCTATGTAAAAATATTGAGAGACCTAAGTTAATAAAAAAAATATATATTTTGGACCTCTTCCACTACACAAAATTAGAAAAGAATGTTTCACTAATTTTTCCAATTGAATATGATTCAAACATCAAAGTCGAGACAATCTGAAACACAAAATATACCAGGGTTAGAACTTAGAAGAAGACTGTTAATTTGATATACAAAGTTAATTGAACTTATTTTCTGATAATTAAACTTTTAAAACAAAAATGAATGTGTTATGCTCGAGATTGCAGTTGATTTTTACCAAACTTTTTCAAAAACTAGAAATTGCAGCTAGTGTTGGCCTGGAAATACAAGAAAAAGTGAAGTAATACCAAACTGAAGATTAATTTCTGTTCAAAAAGAAAAAAAAAAAAAAAAACACTGAAGAAGATTCCTTTAATTTGTCAAAATGTAAATATGTCATTTAAAAGAAAATTGCGTGGATCTAATCTTTCCAATCGTGAGATTATCCCCACCATGTAATAATAACATTAAGTTTAATTGAACAAATAATTAAACATATAAATTATTAATGATTGGGGCCCACATGATATGAATTGACATGAGAAACCTACGTGGATTCACATTAGGAATCTATACTTTGTGTGACATTTATATTTTATCCTTTATTTGGTTTATATATTTTTAATATTAATCTAATAATAATGTATAAAATTATGGGCGAATTACACTAATAGTCCCTATAGTTTGGGGGTCGTGTCACTTTGGTCCTTGACTTTTCAATTGTGACACTAACAGTCCCTATAGTTTGGAGCTCGTGTCACTTTGGTCCTTGACTTTTCAATTTGACACTAACAGTCCCTGAATTTTGAATTTTGTTCCAAATAAGGACAATTGAAGATACCATTACTCAATTTTAAGGATAAAGTCATCAATTTGATAAAATATAAACTAATTTGACAAAAATAAATGTTAAAAAAAATATTTTTGAATTTTTAAGCATTATTTCTACCCAGCAAAGACATAATAAGAATTAATTTGGCAAATAAATAAATAAATAAATACTTAAAAGATTTATTAATTTTGTATAATTTTATCTCTAGTAGGTAGAAATAATGCTTAAAAATTCAAAAATATTTTTTTGACATTTATTTTTGTCAAATTAGTTTATATTTTATCAAATTGATGACTTTATCCTTAAAATTGAGTAATAGTATCTTCAATTGTCCTTATTTGGAACAAAATTCAAAATTCAGAGTCAAATGTGTCACAATTGAAAAGTCAGGGATCAAAGTGACACGAGCCCCAAACTATAGGGACTGTTAGTGTCACAATTGAAAAGTCAGGAACCAAAGTGACACGACCCCCAAATTCTAAGGACTATTAGTGTAATTTGCCCTAAAATTATATACTAATTTTTTTTTTTTTACTTGTCCCCCATGTAACACAGGGGTACAAATATATTCTTTAGTTTGGGAAGTGGCTCATTGGGCTCATTTGGCTCAATGAGCCACAAAAGACAAAATAGCAATTTGAGCCACAAAAGACAAAAAATCACATCCAACCCATAATCATTACACTCTTCTCTCACAAAAAAAGTCAAAAAAGCCAAAAAGCCAAGAGCCCTTCCCAAACCAGGTTTTTGAGCCCAGGCTCATATAGCCAAAAAAGCCAAAAAGCCAAAGAGCCCAGCCCACTTCCCAAACGGAGGCTTAGGTTCTAAAGTTGTCTTGAGGTTCCAAGATGATGGGGAAAACCATTCAACTTGTTTTCTCTCTCTTCTTTTTTTTTTTTTTTTTATAGTTATTATTACAATAATTTTAGAGTTGGGGTGACTGCTGTGGAGTGCATAATAGTTACTGTTGTGAAGTTAAATTGACCTATTTCGGGGTTTATTTTGATAATTCGAACATTTCACATTTTAGAATATATCAAGTAAAATATACTTGTAAAAAATCAACTTAATCAGATATCGTTTACCCTGTCATCAGCTCACATTTGTATCTACAAAAATAAATAATAATTGTGATTTAAAGTACTAAAATGAATACAAATGTGAGTGGATGAAAAGGTAAACGACATCCGATGAACTTGATTTTTTATAAGTATGTTTTACTTGATATATTCTAAAATATAAATGATTCAAATTATCAAAATGAATCTTGAAATAAACCTATTTAGCTGTACAATAGTGGCTGCTGTGCATTGCGCACAATAGCCACTCCAAATCCGTATTGGGCTTATATGTTCTTAACATTGATCTAATAATAATGTATAAAATTATATACTAGTTTTTTGACTTGTCCCCCATATGTCACGGAGGTACAAATATATTCTTTAGTTTGGATTTAGGTTCAAAGTTGCCTTGAGGGTTCCAAGATGAGGGGAAAAACCATTCAACTTGTTTTCTCTCTCTTCCTTTTCTTTATAGTTATTATTACAATAATTTCCTGGAGAGGAATGGCCATGGCACAGAACACAACAACTGTCCAAGTGAAGGTAGGAGTGGTTCTTGACATGAACACTTGGGTTGGTAAGATGGGTTTGAAGTGTATCTCCATGGCCCTCTCAGATCTCTATTCCTCTCATCCCCATTTCAAAACCAGGCTGGACCCCCACGTCAGGGATTCCAAGGATAAATTCGGTTCCTCGGTCACCCTTATCTGCAACCCTTCCCTGCAGCGCCTCAAAACGACGTCGTTTTGGGGCAACTTTTCAAGAGAAAAAACAAAAAAAAAAACTCAGAAAGGGGGAAGTGGTGGTGGCGGTAGTGTTTTTGAGTTTGATGCTGTGGCAATTGTTGGAGATGGAGATGGAGTTGGAGATGGATCTCTTCCCACAACATGGGTTTGTTGGTGTAGATTCAATTGTTGATGAAGATGAAGATGGTGATCTAGGGTTTGCTGTGTAAGGTTGAGAACTGTGCTTTGATGATGATCGTTTCTTCTTCTACCTGTGACTGCTGTTGTTGTTATTGTACTGTAACCTATTGAAATGCCCATATCTTTGTCTTGCCCTCTCAGCTCCATTTTAATTCTCTTCCTTAAAATCCACTAAAACCCTTTGATCCCTTCAACTTTCTCTTTCCTCTATTTTAATCTCTTCTTAGATCATCATCATTATCATCATCATCATCATAACCTTGAAGAGTCTCTCTTTTCTGAACCCAAAGCTAATATTAAGAACAAACAACAATCAATCAAATAATCAACTGGGTAATCTAAGATTTTTAATTTGTGCTCTCTTTTTTCTTTTGATTTGGACTTGTGGATGCTAATGCTACACCCATAAACACAGAATCAAGAAGAAACAGAGAGATGAAGACCAAAAAAAAAGAAAGAAAAAAAAGAAGGAAAGGGAGAGAAAGAAAGCTAAGAACAGAGTCAATTTGTCAAAGCATCAAACATCTTGATGAAATTGATCAAATTTCAAACCCACCCAAAATTCCATCATGTGTTCTCTTTTTGCTTCAAACATCCTATGTTCATCCTGTGTTCTTGGATTTATTATTATTATTTTTTTTGCTTCATCTTTTTTTTTTACCTACCCAAAATTTCAAACCCAAAAACTAAAATCAAGCCCAAGAACACAGAATAATTTCATCATCATCATCAACAACAATAACTAAAAAAAAAAAAAGTAGAGCAGAGAAAGAGAGAGAGAGATGATCAAACAAATCATCAAACAAACTCAACAAATTATCAAACACCTTCAGTTGCTGAAGATTCTTGATTCCAATGGGAAACCCACCTGTAAAACTAAAGTAGTCATCGAACCCATTGAAGGAACGAACCCGTTGCTCTAAAGTTGAGATCTGTGAACAATTGGTTTTGAACTCGAGAAGTGATCGGACTTCATCGGAGGAACAGGAAGAAACAGGAATGGGAGAAGAGGAAGGAAAGGTCGGTAGAGGTGGCGATGGCGAAGAGAAAGGGAAGGTGGGTAGCGGCGGCGATGGCGGGGAGGTGGTGGTGCCGTCTCAAACCCACCCCCACCTCCTTTCTGAGCTCTGTTATGTTTTTTTTTTTTCATGAAAAGTTGTCTCAAAACAACATCGTTTTGGGGCGCTACAGGGAAGAGCTGCAGATAAGGGCGACTGAGGATCCGAATTCTCCAAGGATAGTGTTGTTGGTGCAGCTGCAGCACGTATCTCTCTTTCTCTCTCTCTAATATAATATTTACATATATATATATAATCAATAATTAAGTACTCTTAAAGTTAAGACGGTGTAAAAATACCGTTCAATCTGTTAAAATCACACCGATCTCATCAATTCGTACCGTTCTATTCGCTGACCGTGGTTTAAATTTTAAAATTTATAATTTGTCTTCAAAATCACTCCGCTCCGCTCCGTTATAGTTAATATATATATATATATATTTTAATCTATAATGAAATATCAAAGAAAAAATGAATGTGTAAGAGATTTAATATGTGAAATTTATTACAAATTAGTAGTTATATAGATAAAAAAAAATATATGTAAAATTGGTTTATATTATATATGTGAAAAATATTATGTAAATTAGTATTATATATTATGCAAAGACTTGATAATTGGTTAGAATATTCTTTAATTCGTCCAAAATCGCTCAAATCACAATTTGTCATTCTGCTAATCCGCTAATCAATTGCCATTTAATTTATAATTTTACTTTCAAACTGTCTGAACCATACTGCACACCCCTAATTAAAGCCTAGTAGCGGTTCAAATTTTTTTAAAATCTTTGGTTAAACAACAAAATGAGGTCTTGTTTTAATAAATTTTCCGAAAATGAAGCCTTCATCAACAAAAAATTTTTTAAATATTTTTTGAAGGTCTTAGTTGATAAGTAAAGTGATGATTGAGTCATTACTACGGAAATCATGTTTACATATTGAATTTGTGCAAATAAGAAATAAATGCAAGTTATATTTCATTATTTTTCCTTTTCAATTAGTTCATACACTTCTGATTAGTTGATACACTAATGATTTTTTTACTGGTTAAAATAAGGGCACATTTTTTTATAAATTCATTTTCACTTACGTATATTTTATTTAGTTCACATTATTTTCTTATGTTCTAATAAATCTTATAGGTGACATAACTACCAAAATAGTCATAATAATAATATTCACGTTTATAGTGTGAATATTCCGTGTTGTAAATATTCAATGTAAATGTTCACATTGTTAACGTGAACATTCACATGTCAATATGAATATTTACATTGTAAAATATGAATGTTCATATCACCAAATTGCTAACCGTTCAAAAAATACTTGTAAGAGTAGAAATATCCATAAAATACCTTAAATATGATAATTAAGATTTGGTGGATCAAATATCTAAATAATATGACTTATTGAAATATAAAAACATCTTATAGACTAATTGGAATAGAAACACTTGAAAAAAGATTTTCTAACAAAACTCTCTAAAATAAGACGTTTTATATGATATTTTTGTTAGCAACCTTGCTGGGTACACCCAGTGGGGGTTGACCCCCAGTGACGTGGGGCTCCCCCACTGGTCAGCTTTTCCTTTTTTTTTTTTTTTTTTATTTCAGGCCAATCACCCAGTGACACGTGGCACTGGGTGTCACTGGGTGTAGTGTTTACTGGGTGTATGAGGCATTTTGCTTTTGTTAGCGGGTAAATTATTTATAAGTCCTATTTGGAAGACTTATACAAAATATGATCCTATGAAAAAATTTATAACCTAATAGGTCTTATGATTTTTTGTGGACACATCTACCCCCAATCTTAATTAATAAATAATCTGATTAATGATAATACCATATATGGAAATCCAATATTACCATAGATTGTGATCATATATATATAGTTAGAAATTTGAAATTCAAAATAACCTAATTAATGGCAATACCATATGTGTGAAATTTAATGTTACTACAGATTGTGATCATATCTATATGGTTGGAAATTTGAAATTCAAAATGTAAATATAACATGTAACATCCCAAATCCAATGTGACATTCCCATATGCTTATGAAATTCAAAATAACTTGATTAATAGCAATACCATATATAGAAAATCTAATATCACCATAGATTGTGATCATATCTTTATGTTTAAAAATTTGAAATTCAAAATATAAATGTAATATGTAATATCCCAAACCCAATATCACATTCTCATATGCTTCTCTTCCCAAACCCAATGTAAATGTAACATGTAACATCCCAAATCCACCGTGACATTCTCATATGCTTCTCATCCCAAACCCAATGTGACATCTCAATACTCCACAGTTGAATTATGAATAATGTAACCTCCTAAATGTAATATATAACATCCCAACCCAGCCCATGTATTGAATCACCATCACTCCCAACCCACCGTAACTTCGATATCATACGACGAGGTTCAACACACATTCAATTAAAAAATTAAAAACCCAGTAATTTTGAACAATGTGATGTGACATGTATGTAAACATTGAATACAACAACGACACAACACACATTCAAAGACAAATACAACCGAACGTAATATACAAAAGGCATAACAATGTTGTGGATGTGGGTTAACATTACAACCTAAATGTAATGTCATTGGAAGCTATATCAGATAAGATGACAGTGAAACATTAACAATCAGCACCACACAACAACAAATCTCACCAATTGGAGAAGCAAAAACCATATCTCCTTCCCTCAATCACTTGGAGTCCAAATCAGTAGAAGCAAACAAAACACAACCTCCAACCTTGATGATAGTATTGGCCATATCCTCATCCAAACAAGCAACATTTTCAAAATCTATCGGAATTTGCGATCAAGGCATCATTCACGTCCACGGACATAGCTTGCACAATCCACTTTCCTAAAAGCCTTAAAAAACGTAATATACTGAATGATACAATAACCTACAATATGAAAATAAATAAGGGGTATAGTAGTACACTAATACAATTTATTTACAACTCATAGGACCTTACAGAACACATTCCTATTTAAATAGGACTTGAAACTCTATAAGAAATGACACAGAACTTCACATTAAATAAGTTCCCATAATAGGACTTATAAATAACTTTCCCAATAGATAATGCATATGAATAATTTTCATGTTAGCACACTAATAGGTGTGTACAATTACTTTATAAAAAATTCATGAACAATCAGCACCACACAACAATCACTTCATAAGTTTCAAGTCCTATCAGATAAGATGAAAGTGAAACATGAACAATTGGCACCACACAACAACAAATCTCACCAATTGGAGAAACAAAAATCATACCTCATTCCCGCAACCACTTGGAGTCCAAATCAACACAAGCAAACAAAACAAAAACTCCAACCTTGGCCATATCCATATCCAAACAAGCAACACTTTCAAAATCCATCGGAATTCAAGATCAAGGTGACATTCACGCCCACGGACATGGCATGCACAATTCACTTTCCTAAAAGCCTCCAAAAACATAATATGTTGAGTGATACAATAACCTATGAGCAACTTCAACCACACTCTCTACTTTTCACTAGCTAAAGTAAAAAAAAAAGTACACTTTTTATTTTACTTAATTACTTTAGCTATTGTGTTTTCCAACCACGCCTTTTATTTTGGCTAATCATTTAAACTAACTTAATTAATTTTTAAAATAAAAAGTACTAACTGTTGATATTTTACTAATATGAATTTGCGATAATAATAAATTTGCCCATACAAACATACAAAACCTATAGAATGAGGAGAAAAAAAAAATACAAAATACAAAATAAGTTATTCCGTAATTCATCAAACAGAATTGAAAGAACATATAAAATTCCTACATACACACACACACATATATATATATATATAATAATAATAATAATATAAAATCCCAAATCCAAGACATAAATAATATAAAAATCTAAAATATATACATACATAATTGTTTGGAGAGCCTTTAGAGCTCTTCAATTGTAGCCACCAAAAAATTAGGATGGTAAAGTAGCTAGCCCAATAGCTAGCCCATTAGAGCTTAAAATTAGACTTACATTGACTAAAATGCCTAACAAGTCTTGTTTAACTATCCCCTTGGAGATGCGCTAATATGAAAATAAATAAAGGGTATAATAGTACACTAAATACTATTTATTTACAACTCATATGACCTTGTGGAACACATTCCTATCTAAATAAGATTTGAAACTTTATAAAAAATTACATAGGACTTTACATTTAATAAGTTCCTATTATAGGACTTACAAATAATTTTTCCTTTTGGTAACCTTCCCTCAATGTTTTTTCCCATTTTAAATGATTTTATTTTAATTTTGAGTAGCAGTTTTTCTTTTTAAATCCGTCTAATAAAAAGTCTTTTCTTTTTAAATACGTCTAATAGAAAGTCAGGGTCGTAATTCCACATGATTTTATTTTAATTTTGAGTAACAAATTTTCTTTTTAAATCCGTCTAATAAAAAGTCTTTTTTTTTTTTTTTTTAAATTTTAAATACGACTAATAGAAAGTCAAGGTCGTAATTCCACTGGAAGTGAATGGTGAAAGCCATAACCTCCCCTATATAAATCACTTCTTTTTTTTTTTTTTTTTTGAATAACTGAATTACATGTGTAATGATTATTTGTAAATAAATAAATAAATTATGAATATTCGGATCTTGCTAACAAGTACTCTTAAAATACAAATAAACGATAAAAAATTTGAATAACACAAGATATTTTTCACTAAATTTAATATACTTTTACTAAAATCAATAAATTTTAAATATTTTTACATATTTTTAAGACACTTTATACACACTTCTTAGCATTAAACAATATATAGCAAACACTTGTTAGTAATTGCCTTAATAAAAAAGGTGATATAGAATAATGAGAAAAAAAATCAGTGACATACGACAATTCTTTGATATAAAAAAAAAAATTATAATTTTTTTAACATAATTAAACATTTAAAGTGATAAATTAAATAGATTTTTTTTTTTTGAAAAAGAAAGTAAAGAAAATAGTGATTCCTCTCATAACACAACAATTTTATAAATAAAAAAACAAAAATAAAATAAAAACTGAAAATTATCTCACAACACAATTTTTTTTTTTTTTTTGCACAGACCTTTTAAGAATTAGTAATACTATAAATTCAAAATTTACTTAAAAATTATCTAAAATTATTATATTGTGATTAAAATTTATTCTATACATAAATTTTACATTATACAAATTCAATACAATACTTATTCAGGATACTTTAAAAATTGGGGTTTCATAACATTTTTTTTTTGAGAATTCTTTTTGTGAAGAAGGCTATGGTATTATTGCGTTCGGATCCCTTTAGAGTTTTTGTTTAGTTTTTCAAAATCACGTCATTTGACGAGAAAAAAAAAGTAAATTAAAAATATATTTATTAAAATTTGTTTAAAATATAAATTATTTTAATTTAAAAAATTATAAATATTCTATTTCTAAAATTTTTTATTTAATAAAATTAATTAAAAAATAAAATTTGTAAATGCTTTTTTATATAGGATAAAATTATTCAAATTATTAATCCAAATATATTTATGACATTGTTAAAAATTATTAATTAATTTGATGATTTATTAATAAAAAATAATTTATTATGAAATTAAAAAAAGTAATACGTAAATTTTAAAATTATATGGATAAATTGTATTTTAAATAAATCATAGGAATGTATATGTAATTAAAAAAAATGGCGTGAAAAGCAGCAGAACCAGAGGGAAAAGCATCACCATAACCATCCACGGCGAGTTCTTCACCGTCCTCCAAACGTGTACATTATCTCACTCTACTCTCTCTCTCTCTCTCTTTCTCTCTCTCTATCTCTAAAGCCCCATCCATTACTACTGCTAACATCAACAATGGAATCCTCAGACTCATGACCCTTTTGATTCGTTCAAGTCGAAGAAGATGGTCGGTTCATCATCATCGCAGCCATTACCGTTCGATCAAATGACCAAAGCTCACTCGGATCTGACTCCATGGAGCTCCAAGACCCCCGAGAAGCCAGCGAACCCTCTGGGTCGAGTCCAGAATCGCTAGAAGTCGAATCGAGATCATCTGACGGAAAGTAGATCGGGTCGGAGCCTAGTGATAATGTGATCGGTAAATCGAAGAAGGTTGATGGATCAATAAGTTTTATGCGAATTTGATAAAATTGGTGAATTTAATTTGGGTTTAATCCTTAATGATTAATGTATATGATATATAGTTTAGTTTATCGTATATGATGTATAACAGATAGCATGATGATTAAAGCATGTTTTCCCTTTCGGCTGAGTGTCTCTCCTTTCGGTCCCTTTCCCATGATGGTGTTTGTAGCCTCTTCTCTCCTATATAAAGGAATGTGTACCTATTTCATTCTCAGATTGAATATACAAGAGTTATAATTTTCTCTTCTCTTTCAACTCTCATAACATGGTATCAGAGCCTAGGATTTTTTCCTAGCCTCCTTTTCTTCTGTATCACTCTTCTTTTTTTTTTTCTTTTTTTTTTCTATCTGTCTGGAAGATTGTTTCTCGTCTTTTTCTGTTTCACAAATTGGACAACACCAGCCTCTTCGTCTCTTCAAGATGAAGCCAACGCCACCAGATTCATTATCACTCGATGCTCCACGCGCCGCCACGTGCCGCCAGAATGTTGGCCACAAGCTATCCCGTCATCCAACGCGCACCCCGCGCCTCCTGCATTTGTCTCGGGCTATTGTGCATCGCGGCCTCATCTGTTAACGTTAGCTGCGTGTTTCTAACGTCAACCCTAGTTGCTTCCGTGCATCGCTTCTGCCTCCCCTGCTGCGTACCTCCATGCTAACGTGCGTCGCGCCTGCTGACATCATCCCTACTGCCTGCTGACATCAGCCCTAGTGTCCAGATTGGTCAACCCACTTTGACTAAGCCGATTCACTACCTTTCTGATCATATTTTTGGTCCGTTCAGTCCTATCCCCACTAATTTCGACCTTCTGAATTCACTGGCACCCTCCGTTTTTTCAGATTTTGCTTCTATCGTGTTACTTTTACTTCATGGATCGCCCAAACTCTTCTCATCACCCTATTTCCGTCATTCTTGACGAGACCAATTATGTCTTATGGGCACAAGCCATGTCTGGCTTCCTCAAAGGCAAGAAACTTTGGCATATTATCACTGGGGATGTACGCAAACCCATCCATGAGATTGCTGAATCAGTTGACAAAGATGTGGACCGCTTGAAGGATTGGGACAATAAGAACTATCAGATCATCACTTGGCTTCGGAATACATTTACAACATCCATCAGCCTTCAGTTTGGTTGGTTCCAACTTGACTCTGTTTCCACACCGGCAAAGCACATCTGGGATTTTTTGAAAGACCGATATCAGACTACTGGTCTTGCTCACCAATATCAGCTTCAGAGTCATCTTCACCATATGCGCTAAGAGCCAACTTAGCCTATTAATGATTTCCTCTCCCAAATTTATGTTGTTTGGGATCAGCTCACTCTCTCTGAACCTCCATGGTCCCATACTGAGGATGCTGCCTTGTTTACTACTTATCGTGACCAACAGCGATTGATTCAGTTTCTTATGGCTTTCACTCCCCATTTTGAGCTAGTGCGCGCATCTCTTCTTCATCGCACTCCTTTGCCCACTCTTGAGCAGGCTATTTCCAAACTCCTATCAGAGGAAACTCGGCTTGGTACTCTCCATCCGCACCTTGTGGACTCTGTTCTTGCTACTCCCTAGACTCGGAGTTCTCCTTCACCATAGCGGTCCACTACTTGCAATTATTGTCAAAACCAAGGTCTTCCATCTACTCATCCTTTGGTTCATTGTCTAGTTCGCCTTTGTCAGTTTTGCAACAAGACTAGTCTTGGTCATCTATAGCAAGATTGCTTTCGCAATCTAGCACGAGCCACTCCTGGTTCATTCTCTCGCCATGGTTCTTCCACCGGGAATTTTTCACGGGGCAACTCTCTACGTTCTGGACATTAGTTTAAATCTATACCTGTTCATCGCACTGCTGCTGCTGCCTCAGAGGATTTACCTTCTTCTGTGCCTATAGACCCTTCTACTCTAGTCTTTTCTCAACTGATGTAGAAACTATGTTCCAACAATTTCTCTCCACTTCCGATACTCCTCTCTCTACTGCTCTGTCTGTCACCTCAAGTAACATTTCCTGGTACTTTGACTCAGCTTGTTGTAATCACATGACCTTTCTATTTTTACTTCTCTCTCTTTTGATCCTCATGTTCCTTCTATTCATACTGTTGACAGGTCTCTCGTGTCTGTAAGTCATGTTGGTCTATTTCAACCTCTCACTTATCTTTATCCCATGTGTATCTTATGCCTGCTCTTACCTTAAACCTTATCTCTACCAATCAATTATGTAAGCATGGTCTAACTGTTACCTTTTCCCATACTGGTTGTTTGGTGCAGGACCCTCGGACAGGGATGGACTCTTGGGATCGGCCGTAAGCATGGACGTCTCTATGAGCTCATTCATTTTCATGCTCCGATTTTTTCTTAGCTCGCAGGTCCTACCACTGCTCCTCTTTTATCTCAGTTTCACCTTTGGCACTATCGTTTAGGCCATCTTTTTGTTGGTCAGTTAAAGTCTTTAATTTCTAGTGGTCACTTAGGTCCTGTCAGTTCTGATGCTTTAGATTGTTTGTCATGTCAACTTGCCAAACAACCTGCTTTATCGTTTAATAGAAGTGACTCTATTTCTCTTGCACCTTTTTATCTCATCCATTCTAATATTTGGGGCCCCTCCCCTGCTCCTACTATGGGAGGTGCACGCTATTTTGTTGTTTTTATAGATGATTTCTCCCGTTTTACATGGGTGTTTCTTATGAACAATCGCTCTGAACTCAAACAACTTTATTACAATTTTGCTACAATGGTATAAACCCAATTTTCTAAAACTTTTAAGATTTTTTACTTCGACAATGCCATGGAATATAAGGATTTTGATTTTCTTTGTTTTCTTCAAAGTCATGGTACTCAACCTCATCGTTCCTGTCCAGGCACGTCTCAACAAAATGGACGTGCTGAACGAAAACATCGGCATATTCTCGACACTACTCGAGCTCTCCTTCTCTCTTCCTCTTATCCCGAAAATTTTTGGGCCGAAGCCGCTCTCACTGCTGCTTACACTATAAATTGTATCCCTACATGTGTCATTCACAATCACACTCCTTATCAATGTTTGCATGGCACTCGTCTCCCTTACACCAATCTTAGGGTCTTTGGGTCAGCCTGTTTTGTTTTTCTCCAATCTCATGAACACAACAAACTTGAACCTCATTCACGTCTTTGTTGCTTCTTAGGGTATGGTATTGAACATAAAGGGTATCGTTGTTGGGATCCTATCTCCTAGCGCCTCCGTATCTCTCGTCATGTGATTTTTTGGGAACACAAAATGTTTTCCTCTCTCTCTCAATTCCGCTTATCCACTCCTTCACCCTCTCTCTTTTTTACTAACCCTTCCACTGATCTCTTTTCTGATGAGTTTGATCCACGGCCCCTGCCTGCACCTTTAGAGGCCCCCTTGCCTATTGGTCTTTCCCATGAGCCTGCTCGTTTTGATGGTCCTGCTCTTGCTCCCTCGGGCTCCTCCCCTTCTGTTGCATCTCTCCTATGCCCTCTAGCTCCTCCCCTTCTATTGCATCTCTCCTATGCCCTCTGGCTCCTCTATCCTCTGCTTGACCACACCGGATAACCCAACCTTCTACTTGTCTTTATGATTATATTGTTGGTTCCACTACTTTTTCTATTCATGAACCTACCTCCTATCGTGAGGCTCGCTCTAATCCTCTTTGGCAGCATGCTATGATTGATGAATTGCAGGCTTTAGACAAAACTCATACTTGGGACATTGTTGATCTTCCCCCTGGCAAGACTGCCATTGGCTGCAAATGGGTGTACAAAATCAAGACCTGTTTTGATGGCTCTATTAAGTGTTACAAAGCCCGCCTTGTTGCCAAAGGCTTCAACCAAGAACATGGTATTGATTATGAGGAGACCTTTGCTCTTGTTGCCTGTCTCACCTCTGTTCGCAGCTTGATTGCTGTTGTTACCACCCGTCAATGGGAACTTTACCAGCTGGACGTGAAAAATGCTTTTCTTAATGGTGTTCTTCTCAAGGAGGTCTACATGCAACCTCCCCCTGGGTCTACTTATCCCCCTCATAAGGTCTGTAAACTTTAGTGTGCCTTATATGGTCTTAAGCAAGCCCCGCGAGCTTGGTTTGCCAAGTTCAGCTCTACTATTCATGATTGTGGTTTCACCTCCAGTTCTTATGATCCTGCTCTTTTTATGCACAAAACTGCTCAAGGGACCACCCTGCTTCTGCTTTATGTGGAAGACATGATTATCACCGGTGATGATGTGGCTGGTATTCTTCACCTCAAACAGTTTCTTAGCTATTATTTCGAGATAAAAGACTTTGGTCCTCTCAACTATTTCTTGGGTCTTGAAATCTCCCACGATTCCATGAGTTCGTTTCTCTCTCAGGCTAAGTATACCTCTAATCTTCTCGCTCGTGCTAGTCTTACAGATTGCCAGACTGCCTCCACTCCCTTGGAGACTTAGAGTTATCTTACTCCTTTTGATGGCACTCTCCTCTCTGATGCTACCCTATACTGTCAGCTGGTTGGCAGCCTTGTCTATTTCACTATTACTTGTCCTGATATTACCTATGCAGTTCATATTGTCAGCCAGTATATGTCAGCTCTTCATACCCCTCATTATGATGCTTTAGTTCGTGTCTTTCGTTATCTCAAAGGCACCTTGTTTCATGGTCTTCATTATTTCGTCTACTTCTCTCTTCAGTTTTATGCTTTCTCTAATGCTGATTGGGCTGGAGATCCTACTGACTGCCACTCTACTACCGGGTTTTGCTTTTTCTTAGGCGATTCTCTTATTTCTTAGCGCAGCAAGAAATAAACTCTTACAGCTCATTCCAGTACAGATGTCGAATACCGTGCTCTTCCTGATACTACTCAAGAGCTTCTCTGGCTTCGTTGGCTTCTTGCTGACGTGGATGTTACCCCCTCTGGAGCTACTAACCTCTTTTGTGACAATCAGAGTGCTATTCAAATTGCTCACAATGATGTTTTTCATGATTGCACCAAGCACATTGAGATTGACTGCCATTTTATTCGTCAACACGTCACTCGTGGTACTATTCATCTCCATCCGATCTCTTCTGCTGATCAACCTGCTGATATCTTCACCAAAGTTCATTCTCCTGGCCGCTTCATTGAGCTTGTTTCCAAACTCCAGTTGGTTGATGTTTATCTTCCTTGAGTTTGCGGGGGGCTGTTAATGATTAATGTATATGATGTATAGTTTAGTTTATTGTATATAATGTATAACAGATAGCATGATGATTAAAGCATGCTTTTCCTTTTGGCTGAGTGCCTCTCTTTTCGGCCCTTTTCCCATGATGGTGTGTGTAGCCTCTTCTCTTCTATATAAAGGAGTGTGTACTTATTTCATTCTTAGATTGAATATACAAGAGTTATAATTCTCTCTTCTCTTTCAACTCTCATAACAAGTTCTGGTGGTGTTGTTTCTATAGATCTTGCGAAAGTAGATTAAATATTAATTAATTATGAGAGAAAATAGGGATGTTTATCATTTTTTTATGGATTACTTGAATGTGGTGTGATCAATTTTTGGTGTAATTGTTGTTTATCTTGTGTTAATTTAAAAAGTTTTGGGGATGTTAGTGTTTTTTTTTGTGTGTGTGTGTGTGTGTGTGTGGCTAAATTTGTTAAATCATTTTTTGGGTGAATTATAAATTTGCTATTTTTTTTCCCTCCACCAAAACGACGCAGTTTTGAGGAACTCTACGAAAACTCTAGACAACAAACTGTAGAGGATCCAAACACATTATTAGTATTCAACAATAATGATATAGACCTCTAAATCTAAAGCTTTAATTTGAGCTCTAGGGATGTGACAAAGGAAAAAAAATAATAATAATTTAAAGGTCTAGACACACATATCACATCCATTGGTGGGTCTCACTATTAGAGCTTTAGTAATATGTTAAGTGGTAAAAAAAAAAAAAATTAAAGTCTAGACACACATATCACATCTATTGATAGATTCCACTATTAGAGCTCTCCAAATCATTCTTCATTAGCATTATTTGATAGGCAAAAGTTAAGTTGTTAATTATTAATTGTTGAATTAGTTCAAGAAGTTCTGCAAGTACCCAACCAAGTCAGAATTTCAAAATTTAAAGTAATGTGTCCAAACAAAATATGGAGTTAATCTTTAATAATATCATTTCATTCTTATTCATGTAAAATGCAGCTGTGAAACTACTAAAAACTGAACAAGTGAGAGCCATCATTGGGGCATTGACATCCATGCAAGCAAATTTTCTAATTCATCTTGGAGAAGAAGCTCATGTCCTCATTATTTCATTTTCTGCAACAAGTCCTTCCGTCTCCTCTCTTCGATGTCCGTATTTTTTCCGAGCTGCTCTAAATGACTCATCTCAAATATAACCCCTAACTACTATAATTCAAGCCTTTGGATGGAAAGAAGTTGTACCCATTTACATAGAAAATGAGTATGGAGAAGGGCTGATTCCATTTTTGATCGATACATTTCAAGAACACGAAATTCATGTTCCGTACAGAAGTACAATTCATCCTGCAGCCAATGATAAAGAAATTGTTGCAGAGCTTTACAAGCTGATGACTATGCAAACCCAGGTTTTTATTGTACACATGACTCGCTCTCTTAGTGCTCGCTTCTTTACCAAAGCAAATGAAATTGGAATGATGAGTGAAGGGTATGTCTGGATCATAACTAATGGGATAACCAATTCCTTAAATTTTTTCGACCCTTCAATCATCATCGACTCAATGCAAGGGGTGATTGGTGTAAAACCACATGTTCCAAAAAGTGAAAAGCTTGAATATTTTACAAGTAAGTGGAAAAACATATCACACCAAGAGAAAACTAGTAGTGATCTAAATGTTTTTGGGTTATGGGCATATGACGCGGCCACAGCACTGGCAATGGTAGTTGAGAAAGTTGGCACATTGAATTTGAGTATTTCAAACCTTGCTAAAAATTCAACCAGCGACTTTGAAAGTGTTGAAATATCTCAAAATGGTATTCATCTTTGTCAAGCTCTTTCAAGCACTCGAAGATTTACAGGACTTAGTGGAAATTTTAGCTTTGTTGATGGGCAACTACAATCGTCTGCTTCTGAGATTGTGAATGTGATCGGAAATGGGCCAAGAGGGATTGGATTTTGGACTCTGGAACATGGAATTGTAAGAGAATTCAAATTTGATGTAGTGAATACAAGGTACAAGGATTACTCGACATCTCAGGCCAACCTTAAAGCTATTATATGGCTAGGTGATATACTAACATATGAATGTATCCTATTTAGCTGCTATACGTAGACTACTTCCATTTTTTTTTTCTTGTCATAACAAAGCTATATGTATAGATTAAATTTAAAACATAAGACAGTAAATGAATTGTGTGTTTCAAATTTATTTGAAGTATAACTCACATAACACGATAAATTTCAATCATGCATTAGAAATTTTTATTAATTTTTTGTGTCTTAATTATGTACCATTATCATTTCTCTTTTGATACTCTTCCACAGGACTTCCATTTTATTTTATTTTATTTTGTTAATAAAATGAGACAAGGCTTCCTCTGTTCCATTCAAGAGACTTACAAGCCGGTTTTATTGATCAGACTTATTTACTTATAAGTCATACTTATTTTTTCACTTATCAATATAAATATTTCAGGACTTATTGGTGCATTAAAAAAGTATATAAAATTTATAAGTATTTGAGTTTATCTCATAAGACTTGATGATAATTTACCATTCTATCCATTTAAGTAGGAGTGTAAAAATGGCCAGTGGCTCGTAAGCGGCCCGAAGCTCGTCAGCTGCCTGGGGTGGGCCCGACTCATTTAGGCCCGGGCCCAGTCCAAGGCCTTGAGCTTGGGTTTGGGCCATTGTTTTGAAGCTCGGCCCGGCCCGGCCCTCCCATGGCCCGGCCCATCAGCTCACTCAAGGCCCACTCAAAGCCCGGTCCAAGGCCCGACTCGCCCGAGGTCCAATGTTATTTTTAGTGAAAAATAATAAAATTTTTGTAGAAAAAATAAAATAAAAATTTGTTTAGGCTTGCCTAAAGCCCGAGCCCAAGCCCACTGGTTCACCCAAAGCCCAAATATCCCTAGGCTTGGGCCTGGGCCTAATTTTTTGGCCCGTAGGCCGACCCGGCCTGGCCCAATTTTTGGCAGGAGCCCTCAAGGCCTGACATGGGCCCGACAGGGCCAAAATTACACCCCTGCATTTAAGGGTCAAGTTGAAACCATTCTATCCATTTAAGGGTCAAGTTGAAACAACTATGAGCTTATACTAGGCCCACTTTGTTTATCTGAATTGTTCATATTCTTAGTCTTGGCGTGTAGATTATTATTTATGTTTAAAATTAAATTGATCAGGCATTAGTAGCCACATGATTGAATTATATTTTGAAAAAAAAAATGGCATTAATGATCTACTTGGTAAACCATACAATATGAATAGTCTGAATCATCAAAACAAGCCCAATGAGGTGAGTTGACAGTTGCCTCATCTGGATCCTATGGACTGGAAAAAAAGCCTATTCCAATAAATTGTTACTATATATATATATTTGGCTTCATTTTGATTACTCTTTCACACACTTTTCAATTTATTAAAAACAAGAATGCTAAACTAACCATATTTTTATACCATATTATTATTGGTCAACACAACATTAGTTTAGTATAACGGTCTCACCATTTCCGTGATTCAGTGACGACAAATAAACTAAATTTACTTTAAACGTTCATATACATCTCTAGTGCAGTGAGGACAAATAAACTTGAACTTACTTTTATTTGTTTATTTATTTTATTGTTGTCGTTGTTAAGGTGACACTACTTATACTCCAAAGGGATGGGTGGTGCCAACAATTGGGAAGGTGCTGAGAGTGGCAATTCCAGTGAAGAATTTTTATAATTCCTTTGTGTAGGTGACGAGAGATGCTATCACTAACACGACGAGTGTCACTAGATACTACATAGACGTTTTCGATGTTGTAATGACGACGCTGCCGTATTCGTACGAGTTCATTCCCTTTGAAATGCCTTATGAAGAGAACATCTTTGTGCACCAAGTTTTACTCCAGGTAGGTTAATTTTACTCCCTTTCCCACCATAATTTATAAACTATTCCAATTTTTTTATTTATTCAATTTTTATCTGTTCTTCTATATGTACATAATTCGATCTCTGAACATAATTTTCTTGCATGCGATGTGATTCATTAAATGTGTGAGTTCCATTTTAAATGAGAGAGTTATGTTCGATTCTGATCGAATTCTATGCACTCATGTTACTATTCATTTTTTTAAAAAAATTTATAAAAGGACTTCTATATAATATGTTTACTGTAACTCTTCCCTTCTATATACGTCATTAGAATATTTTACTAATATGTTTGAGGTGTTGAGAAAGGGTTGGGGTGATCATCTGAGGTGTGGTGGAAGAGAAGATGAAATTATAATTGACTTTTTGACAATTTGATTTAGGAGTATAATGGTATTATTAAAAAAATAATAATAAATTACAGTAAATTTTTCTTAAACTACGATTCATTTGTACCTTGTCTCATAAATTTCAAAACTCAATAGTTAATTTAACTATTTAAAAAAATTATTTTGTTATACTTAACACCTTCCATTAAGATTTTGTTAGAGATTTAAACGGAATCGGATCATGTTTGAAGCATATGACACAAGAAGATAATAATACCCTTATCTAGTGATATCATTTACACTTTACCTCCCTCAGTAAAAATGAAATTACTATATAAGGGCATTATCGTAATTATAATTTATAAATATGTCACTTTCATATCATTCTAACAGCATGAATAACTTTTTTTCATATTTTTTGCTGATCACAAAATTGTTTTTCATTTTTTTTTTTGTTTGATGAACAGAAATTTGATGCTGTGGTTGGAGATGTTACTATTAGAGCAAACAGGGCCAAATATCTGGACTTTACATTTCCATACATTGAATCTGGTGTCACAATGATCGTGCCTTTCAAAGACAACAAGAATTACAAAAAAGCATGGGTTTTTTTGAAGCCATTGACTTGGGACTTGTGGGTGACAAGTACTTGTTTCTTTGTGTTCATTGGGTTTGTGATTTGGATCCTTGAGCATCAAATTAATGAAGATTTTAATGGGCCTCCTCTATGACAAGTCAGCACCAGTGTCTGGTTCTCTTTCTCAACCATGATTTTCTCACATAGTAATTCTCTCTCTTCCTTCTCTTTATTGCATTTACATAGTACTAATGAATCATTGTATAAAAAGAGCTTGAAGCCACACAACAGCTAGAAAAATTAGAGCAGTAGTTTGTCTCATCACAACTACAAATTAATTGTCTAGAATTTATGGAATGTTTATCCAACATCACACAAGACATCAAATATTACGTGGTTCAACAGAGCGTACGTTAAGGACAATCCCACGAACTATGATTGTCACTATCAAAAAGAAGGAATACTTTTAGAGCTATAATGGTGTGTATTTTAGCATTTCTCATACAAACCCAAGAGGCATTTCAACATAATAACCTATATTTATAGCACAAGTCATCAAACTAATTTAGTTTGCTTACAATCCAATTCAAAACTAATACAGAAACTCATAAAACCAAGTAAAACAAATCTTTCCATAAATCTTCATTCAATTAAGAAATAAGATACATTAAACTAAATTAATTTGGGAGTGGACAATGAGTAAAAAATTAACGAGAATGGTTCCCTTCTATACCACTGTCATCCATATCATTCTATACTCTACCTCGTGGGTTCTATTCCAGTCTTACAATGATGATCAAAACTGTTCATCTCGTAAACCTAATAGTAAAGATGATTGTACAAAAAATCAATTTCATCGGATATCACTAGACACATGATCATATTACATTTTTTTTTTAAGATGGACACCAACTATGAGTTTATAAAACAAAATGTGATTTGTTTATTTATTCATTGATATTCGAAGAATAATTTTTTTACACAAACAATCTTTGCCACAAGGATTATGAGATTAATGGTTTAGATCATCATTGTGGGCTCAAAATGAAGTATAGAAGAATATGAAAAATAGTAATATGGAGGGGAGGCATTTCCAAAACTAACATACTCAAATCCAAAATTTAAACAAAATCTTTGTATGATCGAAATTCCATGATATGCCCACAACATCACAACCCAAGAGCTTGAATGCTTCTTGGTCAGTCATATATAATAATAATGGTCTCAAATCCATTTTAAAAGCAATGTTAGGGTTTACGAATGCTTTCTAAGTTTGTTTATTGGTTTTTTTTTTTCCTTATCCAAATTACCAAAATAATATTTATTACATATGAGAAGGTAGTAAGTAACTTGGCAAGGTCTGTGGTGATCATATGGTGTTTCGTGGTCTTAGTTCTGACTCAAAGTTACATAGCTAGCTTAACCTCACTGTTGATAGTTCATCAACTTGAACCATCTATTACTGATGTACGAGAGCTTACAAATAATGGGGAATCAGTTGGTTACCCAAAAGTCTCGTTTGTTTATGATATCTTGAAATGAATGAACTTCAGTGATTCTCAACTTATGGGCTATGATACTGTAGAAGGAGACTTGGATGTCGCTTTCTCGAATGGGAGTATCGTTGCTGCTTTTGATGAAATTCCTTACTTGAAACTCTTTACTGGAAGACACTGCTCAAAATATACAATGGTTGCACCAACCTACAAGACTGGTGGCTTTGGCTCTCTCTCTCTCTCTCTCTCTCTCTCTCTCTCTCTCTCTCTCTCATCCATGGTTTTAAATTTTGGCGGCTACCTGATACAAATTGGGCAATACATATCTGGTTATTGATCTCTCCATGTCATTGTTTAAGTCCTGTGATTCACAACCAATATAACTGATTAAACTATATAGATGATTTGGTTCCTATCATGATTTTAAATAATGGTATCGGGGATGTAGGCGTATTAGCAATGGTGTAATAGTATCAAGAATATCATACGATTTAAAAAAACTTACAATTTATGAGATAGGTCTTAAATCTTATCATTCTGACCTATTGCAAAATGATTTTAAAAAACTTACGATTGCATCACCCAATATGTTTTGCTCGATACTCCTAGTATATACCACTGATTCATCTATTTAAGACCTTAGTCTGATCATGCGCATATATATATAACTTGTCACCCAATTTTCTTATCCTGATTGATTACTTTTCTAGGCATTTCCAAAACATTCTCATTTAGTAGCTGACGTATCAGCATCAATCTTGAATGTGATTGAAGGAGATAAAATGTCAGAAATTGAAAATAAGTGGTTTGGGCATAATAACAGTTGCCTAGACCATAGCAATATGGTGTCTTCCAGTAGCCTGAGTGTTGGTAGTTTTTGGGGTCTATTTCTCATAGTTGGAGTTGCTTCTTCTTTTGCTCTCATTATATTTACTGCTATGTTAGCTTATGAGCATAGGAGTTTCTTGGTGCACTTGGATCTCAAAGCTTTGTGGAGGAAGTACATTATCAAACATGAAGACACTGTCACTGGCACTGACCAAGATCAGGGAAGTCCATCATCAATTGCTCTATCGCCGCCTACTCAATGCTCTCCTCCCACTCGGTCATTTGTTTTAGACGACAATGATGAGACTTTTAATTATTTCGAAGGACAAGAAACTCCGATGGCTGTCATGGAAACTCATAATCCAAATTAAATGGAATGAAATGTAGAATGGTGCAGTGAATAAACGTTGATTTTGAGAATGCTTCTATTATGTCATCAGTTGTGAATAAAGTGAAGATTGTTACTGTTTGGATATATGTGAAATTATCTTGGCATCTATTTGTATACGCAATTTATTAGGAGCTCCATTTTGAATGGTTTTGATCTTGGAGTGGGTCCTAGCATGAATAATATCTTTGTTAGGAAGGTATCGTTTTTGAATATATTCTTTTTTTGAATGTTGGAGTTGGTATTGACATGAATTAAATGGTATCTCCTTTGCTAGGACGATGAAGGGGCTGAATATGAAATAGGTCGGATCCAAGCCTTGGGCCGGCCTAATCCACTAAAGCCCAAATCCAAGTGGGTTAGATGAATATATAGGCAAGCCAATTGAGCCCAACTCCATGATCAACAGTCTACCCACCCAAGTCCTCAAGCACTTGGGCCCAACCCGCAGTGGAAAGGCTAGTCCAGCCGCGATGCTGGGCTGGGCCGAGCTGCGAGACCTAATCTATGGGCCAAACTAAAGTGGGTTGAGCCCATACAAAGATATCTGAATGGACCAGCCCATCCCAACAGAAGCCTCGTCTAGGGCCGAGCTGGGGCACGAAGGTACTGAGCTGAGGGAACCTCACAGAGCAACGTGGAAGCCATGAGGATATGCATGTGCAAGTTGCCACCTCAGCTGGTCCCCAACACCTAGAATCACAGAAGCAGTTAAACAAAAGGAATGTGGTTTGTTATCAGCATGACTACAATGAGTATACGCACATCTTGACAACTACCAGATGGTCCCCCACCTGGTGCCATGCTAAATGAAAACTTGGCAGCACCAAAGCCCCATGAAACCATCTTGGGAAGCAAACAAGGAGTTTTATATAAACTACCCTAACTTCACATTGAAGGTAACTGAACGGTTCCAAGCTGAACCCTACTTACTTACAAACTCAACTCTCTACACTTCTTCTCTGATCACTGATTCCCACACCGGAGGGGGTTATCCGGCCAACCCCGGCCAAGCAGCTCTTACGGTGCTTCTTGTGGTAGGAACCTCAATCCTTGGATAGTGCAACCGAGTGCGGAGCCCCGATCCACTTTCATCTAGTGTGGAATCCGGTACGCACAGAAGATGTTGCATGGGCTATATATTTTTCTGTCCTTCATGCCTGTCCCATTTGTCTGTCATTTTGTTGTTATGATAACACCTGTAGATCAGTTAAAAATAATTAGGATTTTGAGTTATTATTGTTGGAATAATCTTCTGTGTAAAATAAATAATGAAACAAATCAAACAAATAAAATAAATTACTTACCGAATTTATTTTACCGAACCAAATAAATATTTAAAAGATCAAGTCGAGTATGTGACACTTTGTCCTTAAGACAGATTCGCCCTGCTACGGTACTTACGGATATAAGACGTCTATCTCCCAGGATACAATGATCTTCACAAATTGTAGTAGCACTCCAAACAATTTGTACAGCAAACCAAACCTGTGTACTATACTCTCAAAGTATTCCCTAAAAATTAATATGAAGAATTATGCAAAGAAAGAGCAAAATGGGAAGAGAACAGATATTTTCTAGATATTTTCGGATGTACATTCTGCTGGAGAAATTCTGAATTTATAGGCACACTTGTGACTATTAGACAGATCCGAACAGGTACATTTTTCAAATAAACAAGTGCAATTCAAATTCAGATCTGTTGAAACCCAGTTTGAATCTGTTCAAATCTGCCTAGGCAGATATAAATCGGTCTGGGATATAAATCGGTCTAAATTGAATCTGTTCGGACTGCTGGGCAATTTAGAGAGTTTAGACAGTTGGAAATTGGACCGAACAAGGGACCGTTTGGACCGCAAAAAATTAATTTTAATTTCGTTTAGAAATTCAAATAATTTTCCCGCAAGAATTTGAAAAAATTCAAATAACATTTTGTCCAAAAAATTAAAGTTAGAATTGACCGGACTTATAACCAACACCCGCGCTCGGCTGGTAAGGGCGGCGGCGGTGACGCGCGCATGGTGGTTTGAGCCAAGGTTTAATTTGTCCATAACTCCTCCCTTCTACAAACTTGGGGTGCCCCTTGAGACCCAATCCAATGTTGCCACCTAGAACTTATATACACACATACGTTCTCTTAAGTTTCAATGTAGGGATAACCATTTTAAGGAAACCCACATTTCACTTCTTTAATTGTCCAATCCACGAACCCGAAAAAACGACATCAATTTTTCATTCACTCATAAATGGTGTTGACGTACTGTCTTCACCGTGGGACTCGCTACGCGGCAAGGAACACGTCACCTCTTTGAATCCACCTCAAAAGACGTGTGGGACCAACTCAAATTTGGGCTCAAAGTTGGCCCAAATTAAGCTATAAAAAACCAAAATTCCAACAATTATGATTATGATAACACGGGCTAGATCAATTAAAAATAATTTAGTTTGTTTAGTTTTAATTTTTTTGAAAATTGAGCTTTTTATTTTTATTTTTTGTGTTATTTTATTTTTAGTGAATATTTTTAAAATTTTAAACAATTTTTTTTACTTTTTTAGATGTACCCTATTTAGATGTATTTAAATAATAAATTATTTATGAAAAATATTTTAAAAAAATAATAAATACACAAAAATATAAAAAATGTAATATATATATCTATTTTATATTTTTGGTATTTAATTGAATTTTTTAAAGATTTTTTTTTACAAATATTATACTTTTTAAGTATATTTATGTTAAGTATGTCTAAAAATTAAAAAAAATTACTTAAAATATTAAAAAAATTCAATAGAAACAAAAAATATAAAAAATGAAAAATAATTTAAAAAAAAAAATAAATTCTGAAAATTGAAGACAAAGAGTGATTAGAATTTTAAATGGTGGCATCTTGAATGGTTTTAATCTTAAGAGTTGAATAGTATCTCCAATTACTCCTTCACTAGGAAGGTCACGTGGGCTATAGATCCTTTGCTCGTAGTGCCTATCTGTAGACACCCCATTTTAGACCGTCCTCAAGACCTGGACGTCATCGTTTGAACACTCGATGATCATCCATGCTCGTGTTCGTTTTGAGTTTCCGAAGGTCTCGGCTGCACGCCTTGCCTTAGGATCTCTCAACTTGACTATTTTGTGCTTGGTTGTGGACCAAGGACTTGTGGTTTTGCTTCTGAGGGAAGAGGGTGGCTTGTTGGCCATCCCTACATCCCATCGGTTAAGGCCTTGTGTTCTTGCTATCGGCCAAAAGTGTTGGCCGATCGACACTTTTTTTAGTCGATCGACCATGTTTTTTTAGCCGAGACCTTTCCATCTGCTTTTTGCAGACATTTTGTACCAGTTGGTATGCATAATTCTCATCCTCCATACACGTGTATGGAGGGATTTGCCTCAAGACTCAAGCTTGTTCAAGAAGCTTGAGAATTGAAATTCTATAAGAAGGAAGCCTCCCCTCCCTTTCTAGAGGTTCTGAAAATTAATATAGAAGTTCTATATCTCTCTCTATATATTCCTCTCTCTCTCTCTCTCTCTCTCTATATATATATTTGTGTGTGTTTGTGCCTTAAAGTGCATTTTGTTCATACTTTTGCATTGGAGGCACCTACTAGAACACCATCCTTTTGTTGCTGAGGCATCTTGAGGTTGATTTTAGAGTTTTTGGACTGGTTTTGGTCAGAGAAGGCTGCTGGAGTTGTGTTCTTGAAAGTGTTCTTCAAGGGTGAGTCAACTACCTTTTAATCCCTTATTTTGGCTTAAGCTTTTAAACCTACTTGCATATTGTATTAAGCTTAACTCTAAACTACAAAAAGTTCTAATTTTTCATGCTTGTTATGGTTTCTTAAGGTCACTTTTGTGTTGGGGGTAGTTTACCCCCTCTTAGGCCTTGTTTGGCCTTGTTTTGTGCCTTTCTTTTTGAGCTTTGGAACCATCTTGTTTTGACCTTCTCACCACTGAAATCCAAAGGATTTTCAGTGGTGGAAAGGTGGTTTTTGGAGTCTTTGAATAGGAGAGGGACACCCCTCTCTCCTTGTGTCTCATTTGCTAGTATAAATGGCTCATAATAGTAGCATGTTTGCTTAGCTTGTTTGGCTTCATTTCAGCAAGTATATGGTGTTATTTTGCCATGTTATACCTCCGTCTAAGGTGGGTTTGTTAGCCTCTTGCATGTGCCATGCACTTGTAGTGCAATCATCTCATTTGCCTTAACATGCATCTTGTGTTTAGACCATCATTCTTGCAGGTTTTGGCTCAACTCAAACGAGCTTTTAGCCTTGTTTTACCATGTTCTAGCTCTAATTTGTATTGTCTTGGTCATGCTTGCATTGTTTTGTATAGCCATGGTTCAATCTAGCTTGTTAGCTTTGAGTGTCCAAGTCACTAGCATGCGTTGCTTAGACTATTCTCATGATTTGGCATCATTTGAAATGTTATTTCAGTCCATGTAATGTGGTCATACACTTGCATTTTTCATCCTTTCAATGCTTTGAAGAGTTGGTGTTTTATGCCTTAAGAGTGGACCATTGTGCATGCCATCATGCTTAGGTCTTTGGGATGCCATCTCAGTGGGTTTTTGGGCTTATTTTGACATGCCATAACTCTGATTTTCATTGGTTAAGTCATGCCATGTTTGGTTGTAATAGGTGTAGTGCAATCCCCTTTGTTGGCCTTACTTGCATCATGCTTTATGCCTTCCATGTTGATTTGTTTTGGCTTTGGTCCACGCATGTTTTAGACTCACTTTGATATGCTTTAGGACTGTTTTGATTTGCTTAGGCCATTTGCTTTATGTTTTGCATAGCCTTAGTGCAAGTCCCTTTGCTAGTCTTAGGCTTTGAACCTCATGCATGCTATGCTAATGATTATGTGTGTGATTTGGCATCATTCCTAACATCATTTCAGAGCATGTACATGTAGTGTTGTCACATTTGCATGCCTTTCACTCCTTAAGTGTTCTTGAGAGTTGTCATCTTTGTGTCTTAATCCTTGAGCCAATTGGCCTGCATGTTTGTATGTGCTTTTGTCTTCATTTTCATTACATCTTGGCCACTGATTTGGGCATGGCTGAGGTATGCCCATTTTGGTTTAAGTCCATCGTTGCATGTTGTTGCATGCTTGACATGTCACATGTTGTTGCATGCTTGCTAGTTTGCATGTTGTTGCATGCTTGTCTATCTTTGCATGCCATGCATGTTTGTATGTTTAGGTTGCATTTTGCCTGTTTGCTAGTTTGCATTTTGTCACATGCTTGTTTAGGTTGCATTGCATTTGGCATGCTTGTTACCTTAGCCTTGTGTGCATGTTTGAGGCATATTGCATTTGGCATGCTTATGTTGCATTGCATAGCTTTTCTATGTTGCATGCATTGCATTGTGTTTGGTTTGGGGTGTCAAACCAAGCACGAGGACCGAGGGACGTTTCGTACTTAAAGTGACAAAGTGTGCCTCAATCCTCGGTCACCGACACTCTTGATCCAACATGATAGAGTGTGAGGCATTCATGTGTTTTTGTGCATTTATTCCATATTGAATTGCACACTTGGCTCCTTTGCCCATCATACATTGGAAGCGTGATTGGTGGTTCGAGGGTCGAGCACTACACACCTTTGAGTCTTAAACATGATAAGAGGTGTAGTTGCAAACATTTTCTTGCAAATGTATTGCCATGCCTCTGTTTGTCCTCTGCTGCAAACAAAAGGAGCATTTTACAGGAAGAGATGGTCGATCGGCTATCCAGAGTGCCGATCAGCTAAATATTGTTGGCCGATAGCCTCATATTTGGTCGATGACCATTATCCACTGGCCGATGGCCACCCCTCTTGGCCGATGACCTCCCAGAGTGTCCATGAGATGGTTCAGAAGTATCACAGAAGCTAGCATAGTTTTCAGAGGAGCATAACTGTGCAAACAGAGGCATGGCAACGGATTTCCGAGCAAAGTCCACCGAGCATGCATTTGTCCCCTCCTCTTGAGGCCGCTTTAACTGTTTTGTAACTTAATTAATTTGCTTAAATTAGTTAAGAGTTTTGTAATAATTAATTAGCTTGTTAGTTAGTTAATTAGTTGGTTTGTATTATTTATTTGGACCATTCTGCGAGAGGGCGTATTTTGTAATAAGTGTGCGTGAGTGTATGAATATCTTCCAACCCTACGCCTTTCTCCCTTTTACTTAATTGGTTTCGATGGTTAGTTTAGGGCATATTTCAATTAGCATCCTTATGCTTGCATGTTTGCATCCATTCATCTATCTTGCATGCACTGGGCTCGACGCATCATACTAACTGCATTGTATTTCAATTCCTATTTGAATACATGTATCAAATGTAGCATTCACATGACATCTTAGAATAGCCGAGCCTATTTCTAGTTGCATTTTGCATGCGTTGCATTAGCCATCTTAACATAGCTAGGATCATGCATGATTACTAACTAGCTTTTGTTTTGGCTCGGAGTACTAGGTAAGTATTTACGCTTTAGCATCTTGCATGTGTGTTAGTGTTGCCATGATAGCATGTTTGCCATGAGGCTATCTGCTTATGTGATATAACTGCCTGAATGCCTGTGGGTAAAGGTTGGATTGCTTGAATTGGAACAATTCATCGAAATGCGAGTTTTAAGCCCACTTAAGGTGGCAAAATCATGTTTTCTAAGCCCACTCGAGGGTGGCAAATCCTCGTCTTAGCCTACTTGCGAGTAGCACATTCAAACCATTTTCAAACAAACAAACATGAGATATTTTGTTCCAACTTAGGTGATGTAGTCTATACTTGTATGTTGTGCGCATCATGTAGTAAGCTAGCTAATACACTGAAATAAGAACACATGTGTTTTCAAAAACAAGATATCATGTTAGTAAAGGCCGATCCTTTGATCGGGCGAGCGGGGGTGCTCATTGCATGACCTTCCGCTCTCGTACCCAAGTTCCCGAGCCGAGGCATCTTTGGTGATGATGGACACGTGGCCTTAGGTGCAAGTCAGGGTTTCCTAAATTTCCCAAAACAAAATATTTAGGTGGCGACTCTGTATCTGGCAAAGCAGTCCATATTTGACACTTCTTTACAAAAATCAGTTTTCCAAAACGATTTGCCGGATTTGGACTCTTTGGTGATTTATCGGTCTTGCATTGCACTTTGCAAGGCTAGATTCAGAACCGTGACATTGAGTCCGAACTGTAGTAAGCCCAATGAACAAAACGGATTTTTCGCGCCATTTCGCGCGCGAAGCCCGGGACGTTCGGGCACGTCTACAGTTTCTGGCAACTCTGCTGGGGATTTAGAGAGCTTGACTCGAACTCATGATATCTTGTTTTGTCTACACTTATGTGTTTCTTTGCATTACATGTGCATTAGTGCGCCTAGGACACCGTGTTTGCTGTATGCTATTCTTGAACGGTTTGTCGGAGACTTGCTTTGAGAAGCGTACCATAAGGCTGACCGGTTGCGGGCTCTGCCACAATGGGAACACACTCCGGTTTTTACCGGGGCACCCCTTTTGACCTAGTGCATATTCGGAATCCATAGTGACCATTCCAAACTAGGACAGGTTGCATACCTGATTGTAGGTTGTTTGAAACCGCTGCGTGCATAGTGAAACCCTAGCTCTTGACAAGATAGGACAGGGAAACCCTACCCCTCCATAGGGGTGTTTTGGCTCTCATTTGCTTGCTATGTGCTTTTAGAGTATGCCTCTACAGGAATGCATGTATCAGTTTGCAAGTCGGGGTATCAGGCCTATGGGCATCAGTATTTGGGAATTAGTTTCATCTGCGGGTATCAGATTCAGATTTGCGGCAATGATTTGGGAACAGTGATCAGTGGTTGAGAACAGTTCTTTCAGCTTGTGTCTGCCAACTGTGTGTTGTCTTTATTTAAGCTGTTATGTTGTCCATTTTCTATTCATTATTTTCTTATTATGATTTATTTATCTTTTTGCAAGGTAGTTTAGCCCCATTGCATCCGACCAGGCAGATATTCCCCGAGCACTTTGGGTTAGAGGTCATAGACTTAATCGATCCAGGGATTTGATAGACGGACAAGCAGTGTTCCTTTCTTTACCCCCGGTTACCAGACGGAGGTCAAAAAGGCGTAGTGTATCGGTACAACGGTCGCCAGATCAGTGGTCTACCCCACTAGTGAACAGTCAGGCTGAGGTCTCAGTTTCTACTGCAAAGACAGATATACTGGTTATTCAGCTAGATCAGCACAATATGGCAAGCATAGAGGAGATGATGCGTCAGCTCCAGGAAAGTATGAAACCCATGTAGCAGGATGCTACCTGTCAAACAGAATTTGCCGCACGCCAGGCCGAGGTTATGGCCCAACAGGCAGAGGTAATTGCCAGGCTACAGTAGCAAACCGGAGCATCTGCTTCACACCAAGCTCCTTCCCCACTAAGAGTTCCAATACTCGGGGAGACAACCAACGTCCAGGACAATACGGACGTTCCAACGGGGCCAGCTCCGCCCCCGATCCTACCCCAGCTATCCAAGGCACCTACACCCACCAACCTACCGGATTCTCCCTTTGAGTTCGAGGTGGACCCCACAGTGCTAAAAGTGAGCAAGCTAAAAAAGCTATTCAAGAAGTCCCAGGGTGTGAAATCCATCCCGGATATAGAGAACGGGTATACCGACTCGACCGTGACTCTGCCAGACCGGTTTAAAATGCCACACATAGACCGTTTCGACGGGTCTGGACATCCTATGGTTCATTTGCGGCTGTTCTTGGATATACTAAGGCCGATGGGGCCTCTCCAGATTGCAGAAGCTTTCCCTGTTTGGCCGGACCCTGTCAGGTGTAGCGATTATTTGGTATGCAAAACTGGAGGACTCCGTTAAGAGGAACTGAGAGGAGATGGCTGAGGCCTTTGTAGCTCAATACTCCTACAATACATAGATCGAGGTCACAACTCGTGATCTTGAGACAACCAGGCAAGAGCCGAAGGAGAGCTTCTCTGATTTCGTGACCCGCTGGAGGGCTAAGGCCTCGATGATGACCATCAGGCTGATCGACAAGGACCAAATACGGATGGTTGTATGCAACCTCCAGCCCAAGCTTATGTTGAAGATGATCGTCCTCCCCCTTACTATCAGATCTTCCGATCATACATGAGTGCTTGGGGGATGACCTCTCAGTGTCTATGATTGGGAATAAAATGGCTGCGAGCCCACCTTCAAACATTTTGGATACGTCCATCGCACCCTCCCTCGTCTGGCAGTACGAGGAGGGATTCTTATCGAGCAGCAGCGGGTCAGGTAGTGAGCCAGAATCTAATTCCACCGAGTCTGTGGCGTCGGAATCAAGTTCCATCTCGTCTGAGTCTAAGTCCGGTACTCCTGGGGGTGACAACTCGGATGCCACAGTCCTGTCTAGGTCGTCTTTTTCTTTTTCCTTTGAGTCTGTTGTAACAGAGGAATTAGGCGACTTGGAAGTAATTAATGAGAATGGAATGGTTGTGGCCTTCGAGTACTTTTCTGTGCCTTTGATTTATTGTATTAATCAGGACTTTCAAAATTTCGATGAAAACGACGAGGAAGAAATTCCTTCAGTTTTGAAATATTTGCTAGATCAGGAGCAGGAGAGGTTCATAAAACCGTTGGTTGATGAAATCACCCAAATTAATGTTGGTACTGAGAAGGACCCGCGGCTGGTCCAGATCGGGTCCACGTTGTCTTCGGAGGAGCGCGAGCGCTTAGTCGCTTTATTAAAAGATTTCAAAGATGTTTTCGCATAGTCCTACGAAGACATGCCTGGAATCGATCCTGAGATTGTACAGCATCGGATCCCTCTTGACCCAGAGGCCCGACCTATCAAGCAAAAGCTCAGAAGGATCCGTCCGGACTGGGCTATCAAGATCAAAGAAGAGGTCACCAAGCAAATTGACGCAGGGTTCCTGCTGGTATCTGAATATCCAACTTGGTTGGCCAACATAGTTCCAGTGCCAAAGAAAGATGGTAGAATTTAGGTATGCGTGGATTTCAGGGATTTGAATAAAGCTAGTCCGAAGGACGACTTTCCTTTGCCGCATATCGATGAATTAGTGGATTTTACTGCAGGGCATGTGTTGCTCTCATTCATGGATGGCTTTTCTGGCTACAATCAGATATTGATGGCACCCGAAGACCGGGAGAAGACTGCTTTTACCACCCCGTGGGGGACCTATTGTTATAGGGTTATGTCGTTTGGGCTGAAGAATGCTGGAGCTACATATCAACGGGCCGCAACCACGATTTTGCATGATATGATCCATAAGGAGGTTGAGGTGTACGTGGACGACATGATTGTCAAGTCCAAGGAAAGAGAGGGCCACTACACTGCCTTACAGAAATTCTTTCAACGGATCAGGGAATTTCGGTTGCGGCTGAATCCTCAGAAGTGTACGTTTGGTGTTACAGTAGGGAAAATGCTGGGGTTCTTGATCACACAGAGAGGTATCGGGGTCGATCCTTCCAAAATCAAGGCCATCTTAGAAATGCCACCACCAAGGACTGAAAAGGAGGTGCGAGGCTTTCTGGGTAAAGTGCAATTCATAAGACGGTTTATTGCTAAATTAACCTTGACTTGTGAACCACTCTTTGGTCTCCTGAAGAAAGGAAAGAAATTCCAATGGGATGGCCGTGCCAAGCTGCTTTTGAACAGATCAAGCAATATTTACAGAATCCACCTGTGTTGTCACCGCCTGAGCCGGGGAAATCGTTGATTCTGTACCTTTCAGTGACTGAAATTACAATGGGCTGCATGCTTGCACAGGAATCTGAGGATAAAGTGAAGAGAGCCATCTACTACCTGAGCAAGAAAATGCTGGATTACGAGACCCGCTACACTCCGCTGGAGAAGGCTTGTTTGGCCTTGGTATAGGCTACCAGGAAGCTACGGCACTACCTGTTAGCTCATTCTGTAATACTGGTTTCAAGATTAGATCCCATCAAATATCTCTTCAAGAAACCGACACTTACGGGTAGGCTAGCTTGTTGATTGCTTCTGTTTTTTGAATTCGATCTGAAGTATGTGACTCGCAAGTTAGTGAAGGGGAGAGTAGTAGCGGAGTTCCTAGCCGATCACCCAGTTAAAGGGGATGAAGCAGTCGAGTACTTGTTCCCAGACGAGGCCATTCTGCATGTCGAAGAAGAGTTTTGGACAATGTACTTTGACGGAGCGTCAAACCAATATGGGTATGGGATAGGGGTGTTGCTGATAGCACCCGACAATTCCTGTATCCCTCTAGCATTCAAACTCCGGTTCAAAGTCTGGAACAATGAGGCAGAGTATGAGGCATGTATTGCTGGTTTAGAAGCCGCCCTAGAACTAGGGGCAAAATGGTTGGACGTCATCGGGGACTCGAACCTTGTTGTATCTCAAGCTAAAGGAGATTGGAAAGTCAAAGAAGAAAAGATGAGAATCTATCACCAGACCTTGGATGTGCTGATTCCTTGGTTTGAGAAATTGAATTTCGCTCATCTGTTAAGAGAGAACAACAGGTTCGCAGATTCATTAGCAACTCTATCTTCTATGATAGATATCCCTTTTGGAGTCCGGATGTGTTTGATCATCATTGACCAGAAATTTGTGCGGGCCTACGAGCTGATTACTGCCATAGATGAGGTTCAAGATGAGAACCCTTGGTATTACGATGTCTGGAACTTCTTGGAAAAAGAGGCGTATCCATCAGGGGCAAATGCCAAAGATCAGTTCATCGTCTGCGGGGGTAAACTATACAAAAGAGGTCATCTCGAGATGCATAAACTGTGTATTAATGCTGAAGAGTCCAAGCACCTGATGGAGGCCATCCATGGAGGAGAGTACGAAGCACACATGAACGGGGTGATGCTAGCCCGGAAAATTCTCAGACAGGGTTACTACTGGTCCACCATGGAGGAGGATTGTATTGGCTTTATCCGGCGATGCCACAAATGCCAAATCCATGCAAACCGCATGAACATTCCGTCGTCGAAGCTGTACAACATGACTTCGCCATGGCCGTTTTCAGTATGGGGGATTGATGTGATCGGGGCTGTCACTCCAAAGGGTTCCAATGGGCATGAGTTCATTCTGGTCGCGATAGACTATTTCACGAAGTGGGTTGAGGCCCAATCTTATGCGGTGTTAAGGCTTCGCATGTTGCAAAGTTCATCAGGAACAACATCATCTGTCGCTACGGGGTCCCAAACGAGATTATTTCAGATAATGGTTCCCACTTCAAGAAGGAAGTGATTGACTTGTTGGACAAGTACAACGTGGCTTTTCATAAGTCATCTACATATCGGCCGCAGACCAACGGAGCAGTTGAGGCCGCCAACAAGAACATCAAGCGTATTCTGCAGAAGATGGTGGAGACCTATCGGGACTGGCCAGATAAGCTGCCATGTGCTCTGTGGGGCTACCAGACTTCAATTCGAACTTCTACTGGGGCAACTCCGTATTCCTTGGTCTATGGGATGGAGGCTGTTCTGCCTATCGAAGTTGAGGTTCTGTCATTACGAGTACTGGCTGAGTGTCAGATAGTTGAGGCAGATTGGCAGCAGAGCAGGTTTGAAGAACTCATGCTCTTTGACGAGAGAAAGCTGAAAACATTGTACCATGTTCAGGGTTATCAACGAAGAATTGCCAGGGCTTTCAACAAGAAAGTTAAGTCCAGGAATTTGAAAGAAGGGGATCTAGTGCTCAAAGACAACCGAGCTCCCATCCACGACCCTAGGGGCAAGTTTAGACCTAATTGGACTGGTCCTTACATCATCAAGTCTATCTGGTCAGGTGGAGCTGTCGTTCTGATGGACCTAGATGGCCTAGAGTTCTCCCAACTGATCAACATGGACAAGTTGAAGAAATACTTTCCCTGAGTAGCTCGCTAAGCTGAAAACCCGAAAGGGCGACTTAGGCAAAAGTTAGAGCATGAAAAATTTGAAATTATAAAAACTGAGCTCGCAAGGTTGAAAACCTAGAAAGGGCGGCCTTGGCAAAAGTTAGAGCGCAAAAGGACAGTGTTAATACACGAGTGAACCCGAGCCAAACTACATAAGTCTTGATTCCTATCTTTGGGATACGTAGGCAACTTCATCCTGAAGTCCAGCCATAAACACTTCGCCGATCAACTTTGTCCATGTGATTATGTTTGGTCATCTTTGTCTATTCTGCATTTCAAGAGCTCGGCTGTGATCTCCAGTGCAGTGCTATTCAGACTAGGGGCAACTTTCCAGTTGTTGGAATCCGGGGTTGTACATCTCAGTGATAGATCTCAAGCGTGTCCAGTTCTGATCCATATCGAAAATGGTTTTGAAAAGTTTTAATAAAAGTTTATTTTGCTCAAATTAATCTTTTTACAACTTAGACCATTTTTGGACCAAACGGAAAATTTTCAATACCCACAACCTTCAATTTCATTGATTTCAATACAGAGTTCTCCTACTCTTGAATACAAATTGAAGTTGCTTTTTATTACATTCATAAAGAAAACTTGAAAGTACTGATTAAAGCAAATAAATCTGGGACATAGTCAGGTGTTCCTGCGTCCCCTCCCAGAGCTTGTGGAAGCCTCTGATGCCAAAGTGGGCCCGATCTGCGCCTTCTCATCAAGCCAAGCTGTGCACTCATCAGGGAGGGTGTAACTGAAAATGGGAGCAGGGGCCAGAAGCTCTCTTGTCCTCCATGTTGTGGCATACCGAGCTAACTATGTGCCTCGGACCGGAAATGCAGCAAGGTACTCAATCCCCTCTTCTGGGCAAATCTGATCATGTCCAAACTGGCACCGGAATCGGAACAAGAAGTAAAGGACACAGTGTGTCAAGCCAATCAACTGAATCCCGGGCTGGCAGGTCATGCTGTAACTCATTGCTGGTAGATTGAGCCAAGGGCAGTGCCAAGCTATGTCAGTAGCGGACAAACTGCACATCCAGTTACACCACCATCCCTCATCTGGGGCATCGACTAGACATTGTCGAAAGAAATAGCTGTGAGCTGAGTATGCTGGGCATGAGTCCACAACCTTCAATTTATCCATCAACCATATCTGGGGAGGGATGAAAAATGAGAGATTAAAGAATAAAGAGGTGTACGTTGAGAGAAAAAGTGAGAAAAGGGTTTTGAGAGAAAAACCGAGCTTGAGGGCCGAGTGATGTGAGAAATATATGTGAGAAAATGTGGGAAACATTACCTGCAGTAGTAGTGGACTGCCTGCGAATCTAGCCGTCTCCCGGCGATGAAAAGCGTCCAAACCTATCAATGTCTCGGCTAATGTCATGGCAATGCAGCTCTTGCCCTCTCTCAAGCCCTCGGCAACCTCAATCAAATGAGCGCTAAACCCACCAGAGCCTGGGGCAAGCAAGAAATGAGACAACATGCACAAGCAGAGCGCATGTTGCCAATAACCCTGCCAATGATGGTCACCGCGGTCACCAGTATTAGAAAACTGACGAACCAAGCTCGGAATGTCCAGCTCTCCGTCGTGAATCAATGACCGAGCATCATGTAAAGTAAGGCCACACATCCGTCCTAGGGCTTGGACGTAACCAAAGCGGAATTGAGGCAAAATTTCTTCATCATGCTCGAATTCCATTAAAGCTTGGAAATCCTCGAAAGTGGGACATATATCTTGTCCGCCAAAGCTAAAGACGTGTGTCACCGGATTCTAAAACCTTACCGCAGCATGAAGGAACAGAAAACGCAGTGGGGTGCGACTCAACGTGAATAGTGTATTTATGCCGAAGCCCCGGAAGTTCAGCTTTTCCGAGCCATCTAAGTTGGCAATCCAATTTGTGAGATTTTGGACAAGAAATGCTTCCATTTGGTGCAAAAATTGAGCTGAAATAGAGAAAACTACGAAGTTGAGGCTTTTGTAGAAGATAAGGTGTTGAGTGGAAGACAGGTGGTAGCATTCTGGAGGTCCTTGCCATTTTTGGCCGATCGGCCAAAAATAGTGCCGACCGACCATCTTTTTTGGCCGATTGGCTAGTAATGGTGGCCGATGGCCATTTCTTGTAGTCGATGGCCTCTCCTTTTGGCCGATGGCCTCTCCCTTTTGTTCTCTAAGCTGTCTATGTGCTGGAGATGTTGAGAACTTATGATTGGTTCCACTTCAAATGCCTTTCGGTGATGATTTGACGAAGTTGTGCCTGTGTTACTTCAATTTTTTTATCGAGTTGTTGTACTTTTGTTTATCGAGTTGTATTTCGCGTTCCTTAGTCCTTGTCTTGCTTATCGAGTTGTATTTACATTTGGTTAGCTTGTCAAGTTCTTTCTTTTGCTTATCGAGTTGTTTTGTCGTTAGTTGGTTCACTACCTGATTAATGTAATTCGAGTGTTTAGTTTTCAAAACAAAGTTCAATCTCATTTACATTGTTATGTAAAGTGATGCGATGCGATGCGATGCATAGAATGTGCAAATGTAACACTTTTTCAACAAAAAGAGCTGTTTCATTCCATTCATGTTTTTCTTTTGCAAAAAGTACATAGTTTTGAAGAAAATAAAACCTGCCTGAGGCAGTACAATGTGCTTAAACTACTAGTAAAAAGAAAAATAAAGCAAAGAAAAAGAAGAAAAAGAAAAGCAGCAAAATGTCTGGATCGGTGCTGGTAACTGTAGACACCCCATTTTTGACCGTCCTCAAGACTTAGACGTCACCGTTGGAACACTCGGTGATTATCCATGTTTGTGTTCGTTTGGAGTTCCCGGAGGTCTCGGCTACGCGCCTTGCCTTAGGATCTCCGAACTCGACCGTTTTGTGTTTGGTTTTGCACCAAACACTTGTGTTTTGCCTTGGAGGGGTAGGGAATGCCTTGTGAGGCATCCCCACACATCACCGGCCGTGGCTAGAGGCCACCGGCTGGTGTTTTGTTGCCATCGGCAATGTATATTGCCGGTCGGCATTCTTTTATGCCGGTCGGCAGTCAATTTTGTCAAAATGACAATTTTGCCCAGCCGACTACTGTTCATCTGCTTTTGCAGATATTTTAGGACAGCTGTGTGGCATTTTGTTCCCCTCCATACACGTGTATGGAGGGATGGCCTTCTTGTAAGCTTGTTGAACAAGCTTTACAAGATTGGTGGTCTAGAAGAGAGGGCCTCCTCTCTTGGCATTAGGGTTAGACAACTTAGAGAGTGAGAGAGAGACAATATTTTCAGAGTGTTTGGATTAGGGTTTGGTCTTTGTATCTAACCTATCTCTATCTCCCTCTCTTGTGTGTGTTTTAGCCTTAGGATTGCACACAAACACCCACCATCACACTATCTTCTTGGAACTGAGGTCCTTGAAGTTTGTTTTGGAGCTTTGGAGCTGGTTTGAGCTCAAGGAAGGGGCTGGTCCACCATCTTTGAAGAAAGGCTACAAGGGTAACAATCTTACCCCTTTTTTCTCCCTTTTTGCATCCCATTTTTGCCTATCTTAAAGCTGTTTTGTGTTTAGTGTATAACATAAAAAAGTTCTGTTTTTAAGCCCTCTTGATTGTTTGTTAAGAGTGTTTTGTGGTTTGGAGGAGTTTGACCCCTCTTAGGCCTTGAAAGGCCTCATTTTGTGCCATTTTGTGCAAGCTCCGGGACTTTGGTGTTTGGGTCTCCTTACCACTGAAATCTTGAGAGATTTCAGTGGTGAGGATGATGCTTTGAAGTCCTAAGAAGGAGGGGGCCACCCCCTCTCCTTGTTGTCCTTGAAAGGACCCATTTTGGCCTCTTGAGAGAGCCTCATGTTTGAGTGCTTATTGGTCATGCCATGGCTGTATTTTATGTTTATATTGCCATGATATAGCATTGTATTAAGTTGGTTTTGGTACACCATGCATGCCTTGCATATATGCCATGTAATGCCTTGTTATTGCCTTAACATGCCTAGGTTGTAAGCCCTTGTTTTAGCATGTTTTAGGCTTAGCTTCATGAAGGTTTTGTGCTTATTTTGCCATGTTTTAGGTCTGTCCATAGTGGTTTGGGTCGATCTTGACTTGCATTATATAGCCCCTTTGCATTGTAGCTTGTATGCCTCAAGTAGGTGAATGTGTAGTATGCAGTGCTTGCATTGTTTTGGTGGTTTGGAACCATTTAGCATGCCATTTCAGCCCCTTTGATGTGCTTGTATGCTTGCCTTGGGCGCCTCTTTAATGCTTTGAAGGCTTGTATTGCATGCTCCATGTTTTAGCATTTGTGTATGCTTTTGAATTTGAGCCACTTAGATGCCATCTAAGGGTCCCCTTTGCATGGTCAAGGATTGCCTTGAACCTGTTTTAAGTCCCCTTAGCCTTGTGAGGCTTGGTTGGCTTAGCCATGGTTTAAGCCTCTTTGACTTGCTTCAAATACTTGGACCATTTGCATGCAATTGTTTGCCTTGTTTGAGTTGGTTTGGCACCCCTTATAACATGATTTTAAAGCCTTCCATTGCATGCTAATTGTCTATTGTTTGGTCTCTTTAAGTGTACTTAAGAGTTACCTTTATATGCCTAGGTGTTGGATCATGCATGCTTACATGTTTGTTTGCATTTTGGCCTTCATTTCCATGGCATTTGGCCACTGATTTTGGGCCTAATAGAGTTGCCTAAGTCATGTTTAAGTCCACCCCTTTGCTTAGTTTGCATGCTTGCCTTGTATGGTTGTTTGCATACTAGCATTCTCACATTGCATGCCATGTTGCATACTAGCTAACATGCTTAGGATTGCATTGCATCAATGTGCATGCTTGGCCTCTTGAAGTGAGTGTGATAGAGGTTGGCCCTCCTATGTGATTATGTGCATTGCATTCATTTGATATCAAAACTTGTACACTTGGTTTTTGGGCCATCATGCATGGAAATGCGTGATTGGTGGTCCAAGAACCAAGGGCCATGTTCCTTTGAGTCATAAACATGATAAGGGGCATGATTGGTGCATACATTTGCTTGAATTACATTGCCATGCAAGTTCTGTCCTCTGCTGCTGTGAGTTGCAGGTTCTGCAGGCATTTTTGGCCGACCGGCAACATATAGTGCCGACCGGCCATCCTTTGGTGGCCGATGGATGTATCTTGTGCCGATGACCACATCCTACTGCCGGTGGCAATTCTATTCAGCCGATGGTGATCCCCAGTGTCCAAGGAAGAAGCTCTAAGACTTTGGCAGTCTTCAGAGGGGCAGAGCAGGGAAAACAGAGGCAGTTTATGTATGGCAGTGCGCTTCCGAGCAAGACCGAGCATGCATTGCATTGGGCCCTCCTCCCGAGGCGGTTTACTGTTTTAATTAGATTAATTAATTTGCTTAATTAATTTAATGGATTTGTAATATTTAATTAAGCTTGCGTAGTTAGTTAATCTGTATATTCTTTTGGTCCCTCTGAGTGAGGGCGTATTTGTAATAAGTGTGCGTGGGTGTGTGTATGTCTTCCAACCCCCACTTCTTTCTTCCCTTTTATTTACCTGCTTATGATGGTAGATTAGGGCATATTTAAATTAGCATAACAGTATGATAGCGTGCGTGCATTCATTCATCTGTTTTGCACGCACCAGGCTCGGTACATCACGCTAACTGCATTGTACTTCAAATTCCAAATTGAATACGTGCATTATTTGATCGCATTTCACATGCCATGTTTAGGATAGCCGAGCCTGTCTAGTGACATTCCGTGTGTGATGTATTAGCCATTTCTAACATGAACTAGGACCATGCATGTTTGCTAACTAGTTTATTGTTTTGGCACGGAGTACAATGTAAGTCTTTTACGCTTTAGCATACCGCATGCGTGTGAGTGTTAACATGACAGTATGCTTACCATATGGCTAGATGCTTATGTGTTAAACTGCTTGAATGCCTGTGGGTGGAGGTTGGATTGTTTGAGTTGGAAAAACTCGTTGAAATCCGTGTTTTAGCCTACTCGCGAGTAGCAAAATCCAAAGCGTTTTCCAAAACCAACGGATATGCAATGCTTGTTTCCAAATTAGGCAATCTAGTCTATACTTGTTTGCTGTGCGCATAACATAGTAATTCTAGGTTAATAACCGGAATAAGAACACATAACGTTTTCAAAATTGGATATCATGGTTAGTAGAGGCCGGTCTTCGGACCGGGCGAGAGGGGGTGCTCATAGCTGACCTTCCCCGATCGTACCCAAGTTTCCGAGCCGAGGCAACTTTGGTGATGACGGACATGTGGCCTTTGGCACCGAGTCAGGGTTTCCTAAATTCTCCCATAAAAAATATTTAGGTGGCGACTCTGTATCTGGCAAAGCAGTCCATGTTTGGCACTTCTTTCAAAAATCTGTTTTCTCAAAACGATTTGCCGGATTTGGACTCTTTGGTTCAGATTAAGAACCGTGACAATTTGAGTCCGAACTGTAGTGACCCCAATATGAACAGAACGGGACTCACCCTCCCGGGGCGTTCGGGGACGTCTACAGTAGCCTCAAGTGCGGGAGTCCGTCCTAGTCCTCTTCCTGGACGAAGGTCCAGGATCTCCACCGTCAGAGTCTGAATCTAAGCCATCCCCGGCCTCATCCTGAGACGACGCTGCCTCGTTGTCAGACTCGTTATCATCGGGGAAAGGCTCCTGTGAACTACCCTCAGCACGAGTACGCTTGTGCTTGCCCTAGCTATGAAGCGTCATCCCCCGTCTTGCTCCCCCTGCTGCTCTAGCAGGCGCTAAAGGTCCTGCTGCAGCACCCCCTGTGGCCGACATCTGGAATGGAGCTTGAAAGAACAATTGGCAAACACATCAGTTATGCTATGTAAAGTCAACTGTGAATACTGTGAGCAATGTATGAATGCCGAGTGCAGTGTATGAATGCTATGAGTACCGTATCAGTGTTGTGAGCAGCATGTGAGTTGTAGTATATCAGTGCCGTGAGTGGTATGTGAGTTCAGTGTATCAAGTGCCGTATTGATAATGTGATGTATCAGATCATGTATGGAACAGAATGTGCAAAGTTTCAGGACTGAGGTTAAAAGAACTTTCCGAGATACCGTAGATGGTCAACTGGTCGATGCTCCTCTGCAGCATCTCCATCACTGAGGCCGTCAGCTCCAGGGACTGTCCAGTGTACTCGATGGAAGCCTGCAAAAGTGTTTAAGTCATTAGTATTCTGCGGGATATCGAATGAAATGAAATGACTGTACAAAATGCAAAGTATGGTACATACCGGGGTTGAGCTACGAACTCCGACGAGCTCATGATCTGCCGGAGGAGGAGCGATGGGTATCTGATAAGTCTCCCCACCCTGTCCTCGGCATGTCATGGTAGTGGGCAGTGCTGGCCACTCTACTCCCTGTCCCCTCCAGGACCCACTCATGTCGCGGGCCCGAGGCACCCTCGATACTCCTGCTCCTCTGGTTGGCGCTGCGGGCCTCTCTCTCTCGACTCAGCGGGCACCGATCAGAGGCCACATCAGATAAGTCTGGATAAACTCAGCGTAGTCGCCCTCATCTTGGAAAAGGTCCGAATCCCAGCCGATAGTGAAGTCCATTATCTCCTCCAGGGTGTACCTCTCGGTAGCCCTCGTATGGACAGGAGGTGGCCTCGGGACTATTTGCTCTGGCAAGCTGAGGGTCTGACGCAAGAAGCGCTCTCCAAAATACCATGCCCGGCAGACCGGACCCTCCAGTAGAATCTTGAACCAGGCAGTCTCCCGAGCGCCCATGTACTGGTCCCTCACTACATTCGGCAATAGAAAGGGAAGGTATACCTCCCAGGCCCACCAGTAGCCTCCGAGCAAATGTCCGCTGCGGTGAGAGGATGAGCTCATGTATCCATAAAGTGTGGCCAAGCCTGCGCCACCCCAGTCGTAGCGCCCGATCCGCGTTACGTCCACTAATGCGCTCAGCAGATAAAGGGCAACAGTGTTCGCCCGGTTGGCGAAAAGGGTGGTCCCCGGTAAGAACATGATGAAGCCTCGAGTATACTGCTCCACCTCCTCACAGGTCGTGGGCACCTGAATCCTGAAATGGTCCTTGAACCAGGAATACCTCACGAACCCTGGCCGGGAAAGAGGTGGCCGAGCACTGAGCAAGAACATCTGGGTAGCGTCCTACTCATCCATATCAGTGTCAAAGGGGATCGGATCACCCCCTACTCCGATGCCGGTGAGCATGGAGAAGTCGAAGGGAGTCATCGTCATCTCCCCTGCAGCAGAAAGGTGGAAGAAATCGGTAGTGTCCTACCACCTCTCCACCAGAGCACCAAGAAGGGGCCTACTCGTAGTGAGGCGCGAGAGTCCCATGCAGAAAATGCCGAAGCCGGCCTGATCAACGATGTGGCAAACCGCGTCGGGCAACTCCATGTACCAACCTCGGGCGATGGTGTTCCCATACCCCCGGAAGGCATGGGAATCTCCCTGTGTTCAAAGATAAACAAATGCGAAGCAATGTCAGAAATACAGTGTTCGAATGCGTTCAGAATGGAGAAAATGCAGTGTGTGTGCATGTGTTCGAGTTTACACAGATATCGAATGCGGGTGTGCTCACGGTGAACTAAGTATGTGATCTACAATTGTGTTTGGGTTATTCAGTTAAAGAACAATATCGGCTATTGAAGTTATATATTCTACACTGCGGAAAGTAAAAAGAGGGAAAGAGTATACCTCAACGGCGCTGAAGGATAGATGCGACTTTGGCTCGCGTAGCAAGAGCTCCAATGATGCGCCTTGCGCGTAGCTCTTAAACTAGCAGATGCTATCAGGAGGCAGTATGTGTATCGTGGGCCAGTATGTCACTGGGTCGAACGGTCGAACGCTCAACGGCAAGAGCTCGACCTCGAGATCCACATCCATCTCTGGGGGAGTCCCACCCCATGGAATATCGTCCGCGATCTCGAGAAAAGTGCAAAAATGGCCGAAAGGATGAAAAATGGGCAAAGATGCAAAAAGTCAACCAAAAGTCAACCCCGAGGGGTGAAAAATGGGAGAAAAGGTCGGAGTGTGGGAAAAGGCACGAAGTTAGAGGTAAACTCGGGGGAAACAAACCCCACGTGGTGGAAATCGAGAATGTGGCACTAGAAATGTGTTTCGTTTGGTTTAAAGTGTGTAAAACAACGAGGGTTTCGCGAATCAGACGATGCGGGAGGCTCGAAAACAAAGGAAAAACAAGGATTGAATCGAGGAAAATGACCTAGAGAGGTATGGAAATGATTTTCGAGCTTGGAGAAGTGAGGAAATAGGGTTTGAGGCCCTATATTTAAAGACCCGAGGTGAATGGACAAAACTGCCCCGAAATTGCCATTTTTGGCCGATCGGCCAAATTGTTAGCCGATCGGCTAAATATTTGGCCGATAAACTCATTTGATAACCGATGGATGGCCGATGGATTCCCCTTGTGGTCGATGCACCTCCAATGCCCTTGTTTGGGTCAGTTTTGTTGTTTGGTACCCTCATCTTTCAAGAAAGTGCAAGAAAGTACACTTTTGAAGCTTAACCGGCCTTCGTGTTGGCCCCGAACTGTGTCTTCCATGTGCGGCACTCGATACGCGCGAGGTGTATCCTTTTTCATATCCTTTTGTATATTGCAAGATTCGAAAATTGCTTTACATGTGTTTCGTTACAATGTTTTGTCATGTTTGCAATAAGCGCGCTTGTTATACGTCTTTTCGCTCTTACATTGAGCATGCCTCGTCTTGCTTTGAAGTTGCATCTCAACATCATGAATAACATGCCTTTACCATGCTTACGTTAAATATGCACATCTCTTTCGCATTGTTATGCACATTGCTTGCGTTGTCGCGCATGCTTTACTTATATGTGTTTATGCACCCATTCTTACATGTGCTTGTGCACCCCATGGCTCGCGTTGTCACACATGCCATTCTTGCATTGTTATGCCAATTTTTTTACCCGCGTTGTCACGCACACCTCAGTTGCATTGTTATGTGTCCCCTTACTTGCGTTGTCACGCATAGTTTACGCGCATTATCATGCTTGTTTCAGTTGCATTGTTATGTACCCCTCGCTTACGTTGTCGCGCATGTTTTACTTGCATTGTTATGCTCATTATAGTTGCATTGCCATGCATCTTTTCACTGGCATTGCTATGCACCTTCTCACTTGCATTGTATATGCATGTGTTTATCTCATATTGAACTGATTTCTTGATCTAACGTTGAGCGTGTGTTTCTACTGTATTGTACCTGTTGAATTTCTTTCTTTTGCAGGCACGATATTGTATGAACGGTTCATTTGAAGTTAGTGAAACCAGACGTTATTGTATGTAAGGTTCATTCAGGGGAGTTCCAGTTCAGTTTGACCGCAACCTTTCTCCACTCGTGTGCCACGTTTGGACGTACCAGCATGTTTGCGTTTACCACGCATACTGCAACCTTTCTCTACTCGCGTGTCGCGTTTGGACGTACCCGCATGTTCGCGTTTACCACACGTACTGCAACCTTTCTCCACTCACGTGTCGCGTTTGGACGTACCCGCATGTTCGCGTTTATCACGCGCACTGCAACCTTTCTCCACTCGCGTGCCGCGTTTAGACGTACCCGCATGTTCGCGTTTACCACGCGTTCTGCAACCTTTCTCCACTCGCGTGCTGCGCTTGGACATACCCACATGTTCGCGTTTATCACGCGTACTGCAACCTTTCTCCACTCGCGTGCCGCGTTTGGATGTCCCCACACTGTTATGTGCATCGCGCTTTCTTGCACAACCCTTCTCTACTCGCATTTGGCATGCGTTTGGACGTTTCTCTCTCCTCTCGTATTTGACACGCGTTTGGATGACTGTGCTTTCTTTCCTTTCATGCATGTGCCACGCTGAGAGATGCTTCCTTTCCTCTCATGCGTGTGCCACGCTGAGAGATGCTCTCTTCTCTCTCATGCATGTGCCACGCTAAGAGATGCTCTCTTTCCTCTCTTGCGTGTGCTACGCCGAGAGATGTTGTGTTTGAGACTCCGGGTATCCTCGGTAGTCACTTTTAGTCTTCTCCACGTGAGATGCCATGAGAATTGCATAATTCCATTACATCCTTTCTGTTGGAATGTGTAGGACTATTTCTTTCATTCGCTTGCTTAAACTGTTGCATTTATTTTGCATACATGCTTCGTTACAGCTCTTTTTGCATGATCATAAGTTATGCTCGGCATTGTGGATGTCATTTGCATCTTGGCTTTGCCTATGGGCACATCTCTTTGTTATCTTGTATGCTTGTCTAAGTCTTCGGCCTCGTCAAAAATGGGTCGTCTCTGAGTTTTGACATTCACTCCCGTCATCTTATGACTTTCGAGTTCTGTCAAAGAGGGGCAACTGTAGACACCCCATTTTAGACCGTCCTCAAGACCTGGACGTCATCGTTTGAACACTCGATAATTATCCATACTTGTGTTCGTTTTAAGTTCCCGAAGGTCTCGGCTGCGCGCCTTGCCCTAGGATCTCTCAACTTGATTGTTTTGTGCTTGGTTGTGGACCAAGGACTTGTGGTTTTGCTTCTGAGGGAAAAGGGTGGCTTGTTGGCCATCCCTACATCCCATCGGCTAAGGCCTTGTGTTCTTGCTATCGGCCAAAAGTGTTAGCCGACCGGCACTTTTTTTGGTCGATCGGCACTTTTTTTAGTCGATCGGCCATGTTTTTTAGCCGAGACCTTTCCATCTGCTTTTTTTAGTCGATCGGCCATGGTTCAATCTAGCTTGTTAGCTTTGAGTGTCCAAGTTACTAGCATGCGTTGCTTAGACTATTCTCATGATTTGGCATCATTTGAAATGTTATTTCAGTCCATGTAATGTGGTCATACACTTGCATTTTTCATCCTTTCAATGCTTTGAAGAGTTGGTGTTTTATGCCTTAAGAGTGGACCATTGTACATGCCATCATGCTTAGGTCTTTGGGATGCCATCTCAGTGGGTTTTTGGGCTTATTTTGACATGCCATAACTCTGATTTTCATTGGTTAAGTCATGCCATGTTTGGTTGTAATAGGTGTAGTGCAATCCCCTTTGTTGGCCTTACTTGCATCATGCTTTATGCCTTCCATGTTGATTTGTTTTGGCTTTGGTCCACGCATGTTTTGGACTCACTTTGATATGCTTTAGGACTGTTTTGATTTGCTTAGGCCATTTGCTTCATGTTTTGCATAGCCTTAGTGCAAGTCCCTTTGCTAGTCTTAGGCTTTGAACCTCATGCATGCTATGCTTATGATTATGTGTGTGATTTGGCATCATTCCTAACATCATTTCAGAGCATGTAGTGTTGTCACATTTGCATGCCTTTCACTCCTTAAGTGTTCTTGAGAGTTGTCATCTTTGTGTCTTAATCCTTGAGCCAATTGGCCTGCATGTTTGTATGTGCTTTTGTTTTCATTTTCATTACATCTTGGCCACTAATTTGGGCATGGCTGAGGTGTACCCATTTTGGTTTAAGTCCATCGTTGCATGTTGTTGCATGCTTGACATGTCGCATGTTGTTGCATGCTTTGCTAGTTTGCATGTTGTTGCATGCTTGTCTATCTTTGCATGCCATGCATGTTTGTATGTTTAGGTTGCATTTTGCCTGTTTGCTAGTTTACATTTTGTCACATGCTTGTTTAGGTTGCATTGCATTTGGCATGCTTGTTACCTTAGCCTTGTGTGCATGTTTGAGGCATATTGCATTTGGCATGCTTATGTTGCATTGCATAGCTTTTCCATGTTGCATTGCATAGCTTTTCCATGTTGCATGCATTGCATTGTGTTTGGTTTGGGGTGTCAAACCAAACACGAGAACCGAGGGACGTTTCGTACTTGAAGTGACGAAATGTGCCTCAATCCTCGGTCGCCGACACTCTTGATCCAACATGATAGAGTGTGAGGCATTCATGTGTTTTTGTGCATTCATTCCATATTGAATTGCACACTTGGCTCCTTTGGTTATCATGCATTGGAATGCATGATTGGTGGTTCGAGGGTCGAGCACTACACACCTTTGAGTCTTAAACATGATAAGGGGTGTAGTTGCAAACATTTTCTTGCAAATATATTGCCATGCCTCTATTTGTCCTCTGCTGCAACAAAATGAGCATTTTACAGGAAGAGATGGTCGATCGGCTATCCAGAGTGCCGATCGGCTAAATATTGTTGGCTGATAGCCTCATATTTGGTCGATGACCATTATCCACTGGCTGATGGCCACCCTTCTTGGCCGATGACCTCCCAGAGTGTCCATGAGATGGTTCAGAAGTATCACAGAAGCTAGCATAGTTTTCAGAGGAGCATAACTGTGCAAACAGAGGCAACATGAGGCATGGTAATGGATTTCCAAGCAAAGTCCACCGAGCATGCATTTGTCCCTCCTCTTGAGGCCACTTTAACTGTTTTGTAACTTAATTAATTTGCTTAAATTAGTTAAGAGTTTTGTAATAATTAATTAGCTTGTTAGTTAGTTAATTAGTTGGTTTGTATTATTTATTCGGACCCTCCTGCGAGAGGGCGTATTTTGTAATAAGTGTGCGTGAGTGTGTGAATATCTTCTAACCTGTAGACACCCCATTTTTGACCGTCCTCAAGACTTGGACGTCACCGTTGGAACACTCGGTGATCATCCTTGTTTGTGTTCGTTTTGAGTTCCCGGAGGCCTCGGCTGTGCGCCTTGCCTCAGGATCTCTTAACTCGTTCGCCTAGTGTCTGGTTTTGCACCAAACACTTATGTTTTTTTTGCTTTGAGGGGCAGGGAATGGCTTGTTAGCCATCCCCACATCCCACCGGCCCTCCCCTCGCATCACCGGCCGTTTATTGATGCCACTGGCTGTGGTTTCTTAGTATAAATGGCCGGTCGGCATAACAGTTGGCCGACCGGCATTTTATTTTGCCGGTGACCGTTTTTGCTGGCCGGTTTGACTCCTTTGTACCCTTGAGGCATGGTGCATGCCAGCTGTGCCAGCTGGGATGCACCATCACTCCTCCCCGTGCGGTTGATGGCTGTTTTGAGCCCTTGACCTCCTAATTCCTTCTAGAAGGATGACCCTTTGGCCAAGCTTCTTGGGGAAGCTTGGCCAGCTGTCCCAGCTTCTTCAAGAAGCCAGGGACCATTTGCACCCTTTGCCCTTTTTGATATAGCTTCTAGGAGAAGCTTGGAGTCTTTTTTTTGCCTATATAAGCCACCTTTCTTCTCCATTGCTAGGGGTTAGAGCTTTTGAATAAAAAAACTAGAGCTTCTATATCTATATATCTGTATTATACCCTCTCTCTCTATATCTCCGTCTCTCTCATCCTTTGTGTGTGTTTCTCGGCCTAAATAGTGTGTTTTGACCTTACTTTTGCACCAACACACACCATTACACCTTGCTTCGAGTTTGAGAGGCATTGAGGGTTGATTCTTGAGGTTTTGAACTGATTTTAGCCAGAGGAGGGTGGCTGGAGCTTCTGTTCTTGAAGTGTTCTTCAAAGGTGAGGTTCTTACTTTATTTTCCCCAATTTTGCACTAGTTTTCTACCTATCTTGCATGCTGATTTGAACTTTGTGTATAACATAAAAAAGTCTTGTATTTTCATGCTTAACATCTTTCATTAAGGGTGTTTTGGCATTGGGGGTCGAACTCCCCCTCTTAGGCCTCTTGGCCTATTTTGGTGCCTTTTCTTTAAGCCTTGTTTACTTTGTTGTGTTAGTCTTCTCACCATTGAAATCCAGTGGATTTTCAGTGGTGAAGAAGATGGTTTGAAGTCTTGAGTATGGGAGGGACACCCCTCTCCCTTTGTGTCTCATTTGTGCATGTTTTTGGCTCATAAGGTTAGCATGCATGAGTAGTTGCATTTGGTACCATTTCAGAGTTTTTTTGGTGTTTTGGGTCATATTATATCCCTTTCCAATGGTGGTTTGTTGGCCCTTAGCATGCTTTTTATACTTGCTTTGTAATTCTCTATCTTGCCTGGAAATATGCCATGTGTTTAGCCTAGTATATCCTCATGTTTTAGCTTAGCTTATTGAAGCTTTTGGTCATGATTTGTCATGCTTTAGGTCTGTTGGCCACTGATTTTGTCATGTTTGACATGCTTGATATAGTTGCTTTGCATTTTGGTTTGTAAGCCTTGGTTGTGTGGGTCATTAGCATGCTTAGCTTACCTTAATCTCATGATTTGGCATCATTTTAGATCATATTTCAGTCCATATAATGTGGTCTTACATTGTCCTTTGTGTCTCTTTCAATGCTTTGAAGTGTTGTGATTCCGTGCCTTGAAATGTGCATTGTGTATGCCTATGTGTTTGGGTCGTTTAGGCTGCCATATCATTGGGTTTTGGGGGCTCATTGCACATGTTAAAAATCTGTTTTTGGTTGCTTGGTTCATGCCATGAGTGGCCTTGTTAGTGGTAGTAAAGTGCTCTATTTTGTGCCTTAGTCCTTGGGCCTATTGGCGTGCTTGTTTGCATGATTATTTGTCCACTGTTTTGGGCACTTTTGGTCACTGTTTTGGGTGGTCCGAGGTCTGCCCTTTGTGTTTTGAATCCACCATTGCATGATCATGTTGCATTGGATTCATGCTTGTATGGTATCATACTTGCTTGTTTGCATATTATTGACTAGTTGCATTTCATGTCTTAACTCACATGTTAGAGTGCATTGCATTGCATCTTGCATGCCTAGCATTGTGCATTTGCATGTTTAGTTTACATCACATTTTGGCATGTTTGTTTACTTAGCCTCATTTGCATATTTGAGCCATGTTGCATAACTTGAGCCATATTGCACACATGCATTACATTGTTCGGTTTGGGGTGTCAAACCAAACTTGAGGGGTGAGGGGTGTTTGTACTTCAAGTGGCAAAACACATCTCAACCCTCGGTCACCGGGGCCCTTGACTTTGACATGATAGGGTCTTGGTCCTCATTTGTGTGTTGCATGCATTTTACATTGACTGGCAACCTTGGTCTCTTAGGCTATCATGCATAATTGATGGCCCAAGGATCGAGGGCCATGCTCCCCTGAGTTCAATACATGATAGGGAACATGACCATGCTTACATGTGCTTGAAATTCTATGCCATACACTGCCTGTCCTCTGTTGCTGTCAAAACTGTTTTCTGTAGGAAGTTTTTGCCGACCGGCAACATTTAGTGCCGATCGGCCATTGGTGAATGGCCGATAACTTCATCAGCAGCCGATGGCATTTTACCATGACCGGTGGTCATTTCCCTTAGCCGATGGTGTTCTGCAGTGTTCATAGAAGATACCCTGGGACTTCGGCAGTCTTCAGAGAAGCAAGGCAGTGAAAACAGAGGCAGTAGTGCTATGGCAACGAGTTTCCGAGCGAAACGAGTCAAACATGCATTATTCACGCATCCCGAGGCAGGGCTGCGGCCACCTCCTTTTTTGCATTTATTTTGTCAATTAATAAATGATCTGTAATAATTAATTAGATAGGATGGTTGATTTATCATTTGGACTGTATATTCTTTTGGTCCCTCCGTGTGAGGGCATGTTTGTAATAAGCGTGTATGGGTGTATGCATGTCTTCCAATCCCACGTCTTTCTTCCCTTTTATTTACCTGCTTATGATGGTAGACTAGGGCATATTTAAATAAGCATCCTTATGCTATGCATGCGTGCATCATTCATCAGTATTGCATGCACCGGGCTTGGTACATCATGCAAACTGCACTGTATTTCGATTCCAAATTGAATACTTGTTATTTGAAGCATTTCACATGCCATGTTTAGGATAGCCGAGCCTGTCTAGATTGCATCTTTGCATGTGTTGCATTAGCCATTTTAAACATGAACTAGGATCATGCATGTGATTACTAACTAGTTTCTGCTTTGGCTTGGAGTACTATGTAAGTTCTTTTGCTTTAGCATCCTTGCATGCGTGTGAGTGTTGCCATGACAGTATGATTACCATGAGGCTCGTTGCTTATGTGATATAACTGCTTGAGTGCCTGTGGGTGGAGGTTGAGTTGTTTAAATTGGAACAACGCATTGAACACGAGTTTTAAGCCCACTAAATAGTGGCAAAATCATCTTTTCTAAAGCCCACTTAAGGGTAACAAAATTTGCATTTTAGCCTACTTGCGAGTAGCAAGCCATTTTCAAAATAAACATGAAATGTTTTGTTCCAATTTAGACGATTTGGTCTATACTTGTTTGCTGTGCGCATAACATAGTAATTCTAGGCTAATAACCGGAATAAGAACACATAATGTTTTCAAAAATGGATATCATGGTTAGTAGAGGCCGGTTTTCGGACCGGGCGAGAGGGGGTGCTCATAGCTGACCTTCCCCAATCGTACCCAAGCTCCCGAGCCGAGGCAACTTTGGTGATGACGGACACGTGGCCTTTGGCACCGAGTCAGGGTTTCCTAAATTCCCTCAAAATAAAATATTTAGGTGGCGACTCTGTATCTGGCAAAGCAGTCCATGTTTGGCACTTCTTTCAAAAATCTATTTTCTCAAAACGATTTGCCAGATTTGGACTCTTTGGTTCAGATTAAGAACCGTGACAATTTGAGTCCGAACTGTAGTAGACCCGCAAAAATGAGCAGAACGGGAGTCACCCTCCCGGGGCGCTCGGGGACGTCTACAGTTTCTGGCGACTCTGCTGGGGATTTTAGAGAGCTTGACTCGAACTCGTGATATCTTGTTTTGATTTCATTTATGTGTCTCTTTGCATTGCATGCGCATTGGTGCACCTTGGACACCGTGTTGGCCATCTGCTATTCCTGAGCGGTTTGCCGGAGGCTTGACTTTGTCAAAGCATGCCATAAGGCTGACCGGTTGCGGGCTCTGCCAGTATGGGAACACAAACCCCGGTTTTACCGGGGCACCCTTTTCGACCATTCGACCTAGTGCATATCGAAATCCATAGTGACCGTTCCAAACTAGGACAGGTTGCTTACCCGATATAGGTTGTTTGAAACCGCTGCGTGCGTAGTGAAACCCTAGCTCCTGACAATATAGGACAGGGAAACCCTACCCCAACATAGGGATGTTTTGGCTCTCACTTATCTGTTATGTGCTGTTAGAGTGCGTCTCTACAGGGAAATGCATGTATCAGTTTATCAGTTTGGGCATCAGGCCTGCGGGCATCAGTCAGTGTTTGAGAATCAGTTATCTGCGGGTATCCGATTCAGTCTTCAGGGACAGTGATTCAGGGACAGTGATCAGTATTTGAGGACAGTGTGTATTCAGCTTATCAACCATGTGTTGTATGCCCGACTGTGTGTTGTGTATTTATTTTACGCCGTTATGCTGTCCAATTGTCTGTTTATTTATACGCTCTATTTATCTTTTTACTAGGTAGTTGAGCACAATTGCTTCTGACCCAGTAGATACTCCCCAAGCACTCTGGACTAGAGGTCGTCGACTCCATCGATCTGAGGATCTGGTAGACGGACAACCAGTGTACCACTCTCTACCTCCGGTTACTAGACGGAGGGCAGTTAGGCAGAGGGCATCAGTACAGCAGACAGTTTAGAGGGCCTTATCTACCCCACCTGAGTTCAGCAGGGATCAGGGTTCTGTTTCACCTACAGAGAGGGAATACATACCGGTAATTCAACCAGAGCAGAATAGTATGGCCAGCTTAGAGGAGATGGTGCGCCACCTCCAAGAAAGCATGAAAATGATGCAGCAGGATGCTATCCGACAGGCAGAGTTTGCCAGGCAACAGGCCACAGTTGTGAATGAACAAGCGGAGTTGATTGTGAGGTTACAGCAGCAAACTGGAGCCTCTGCTTCGCAGCAAGCTCCTCCCCTGCCAGGAATTCCAACCCCCGGGGAGACAGCCAATGCTCAGAATGATACAGAACTTCCCACAGAACCACCTCCACCCCCGATCCTACCCCAAATCCAACCCCAGTTATCAAAAACACCCACCAACCTACCGGACTCTCCCTTTGAATTCGAGACTGATCCTACCGCACTGAAGTTGAGCAAGCTTGAAAAGCTGTTCAAGAGATCCCAGGGGGTTAAGACCATCCCTGACATTGAAGATGGATACACCGACGCAGCTGTGACGCTGCCCGACAGATTCAAAATGCCTCATATTGATCGATTTGATGGGTTCGGGGACCCCATGGTGCACCTGAGACTGTTTTCAGATATCCTAAGGCCAATGGGCCTCAGTAGGCTTCAGAAGCTGTCTTTATTCAGCCGGACCCTGTTGGGTGTGGCGGCCATATGGTATGCCAAATTAGAAGATGATGTCAAGAGAAATTGGGACGAGATGGCTGAGGCCTTCATTGCACAGTACTCATATAATACACAAATCGAGATTACAACTCGTGATCTCGAGACAACCAGGCAAGAGCCAAAAGAGAGTTTATCAGAATTTGTGACCAGATGGAGGGCCAAGGCTTCGATGATGACCCTAAGGCCTACAGACAAAGACCAGTTTCGGATGATTGTGCGCAATCTTCAGCCGAAGTTGATGCAAAAGATGATTGTACTCCCCTTCCCTACTTTTTCTGACCTGCATGAAATGGGGGTACAGATCGAGGATGCCTTGAAGCAAGGCTTAATTGATAATGACCGGGAGTAACCTCGAAGAACTTTTAACCGCAACACTAATGCAGGCCCGAGCGGCACTACAACTACAAGAGCCTCCGAAGTGAGCATGGTCACCACCAACCCCCCTCCAAGGAATATGGCGGCCACACCATTTTCCGGTGCGTCCGGAAGTAACCCATCAACAGCCAAATACCCACCCAAAAACACCAGAACCTTCGCCCCACTTTATATGCCCCTGTCCAAAGCTCTGGGGGTGCTAATCAAAAAAGGGCATTTGAAGCCCCTAGAGCCGCGGCCCTTACCAGAAAAACTCCCCGCTACCCACAACCCAGCCAAATATTGTGCATTTCACCAACAGCACGGTCATGACACCGACCTGTGCTTCCGATTACGTCATGAGATTCAGGATCTCATCGATAACGGGGTGATTTTGCCTCCCGAGAAACCCAACGTTACTACAAACCCTCTCCCCACACATAACCAAGCTCCACCACCCAAAAGAATCAACTTCATCCAAACTGGGGTCATGCCTTACGATCCTAGCATCTACATCACTCCTTCCCACCTTCCTAAGCCGGAGGTATTCCTTCCCGATTGCACCGACTTGTGCATAATGGACATCTCCATAACCCAACCCAAGCCAGCGGTGGTGACTGCTGAGGACAGGAGAGAGGAGATCCCAAAGGAGAAGAAGATTGTTGAGCCAGAGTCTGTGGAGTTTGGGAGCTGTGTTGAGAAGACATATAGTCCGGGTGACTACATTTTGTCAATAGGCCAGGATAGGTCAGAGGTGGAACTACCAACAGAGGGAGAACTGTGTATGATCCAAGGGGAGAGTCTGAGACAGGGAATAGATGATTTAATGGCTGTGGACGAAGACCTTGCCAATCTCCAGTTTTACAGTGACCAAAACCCAGGGGATGCGGCAGTCAACTGGTTCGATTATGAGGAATCGGCAGAGGCTACTGGGTGGTTGGATGATCAACCGGATATGGTAGAAGAATTTCAGCCAGAACAGGGCCCGGCAGGGGCGAGAATGCTAGTGACGGTCGGAAGGGTCGAAGAACAGGATACATCGCCAGAGAGCGCCGGTATCAAGAATTTCGCTCAAGATTGGAGCATTTCAAATACAGGGATTATTGAACAGACAGTTGTGTTGACACAGCCGGAACAAGGAAGATTTGAAGATTCTGAGAGAATCAGGAAGGCAAAGGCCTATGTGGGAACTGAAACTGCTGTGTGTACAGGAATCGAGAATGCTGCGGGCATGTGGATGGAAGGTGCTGCGAGTACAAGAACAGTCATACCAGAGCCGGACAAATGTTTGTCAGCTGCTGATGAAATGTGGTGGGAGGATGAAGATTTATGTCTCGCCCATACAGATGAAGATTGGAGGAATAACCAACCCGATGACACCTGGTACCTTGGAGAGGTCGACCATATGACGCGGAGCGGGCGGTACTTCAAACCCCCGCACCTAGATCAACCGGAGGCCTCGGGAAAGGATAGAGAGGCTGAGAAGCAAAAGGAGAAGCAACTTGAGGAAGAAGCTGTACTCAAACAGCTAAAAAAGATTCAAGCAGACATCTCCATCTGGGGACTGCTCATGGCATCACGTGTACATAGACAGGCTGTCTTGACGGCCATGGACGAAGCCAAACTTTCAATAGAAACCATGCCAGAACAGCTGGTGGGATTAGTCTTTCCAGGAGGAGCTACCCCGACGCTGACTTTTTTCGACAAGGAATTGCCACCCGAGGGGGCAGACCATAATAAGCCGCTCTACATCTCTGTGGAGTGTAGGGATAAATGGATACCGGTGGTTCTTGTTGATATCGGATCCGCCATCAATGTCTGCCCGGCAAGGACAGCGTATGCAATCGGTTTGAAAACCACAGATTTTGTACCAACAGCCCAGGTCATCCGGGCGTATGACAATACAAGTAGAGAAGTGATGGGAACCGTAGAAGTTCAGACTAAAGTTGGGCCAGGACAGCATGAAATAGATTTCCATGTCTTAGAGGTGCCCGCAACTTTCAACTTGCTTTTGGGGCGGTCGTGGCTGCATCAGGTGAAGGCGGTGTCATCTACTTTGCATCAAATGGTGAAATACCCCTATGGGAAGGGAGTAGCCATTATTTTCAGGAATTCATCAATCCATCCACCACCGGAGGTATCCACGCCTGTCTTAGAAATCGAGCATGGCATGGAGGATGTATTCATATTAGGTTTTACCCTAGCTGAGGCTCGGGTTGTACAGAACATCATGGATGTTAACGAGGGGATATATGTCAGTGCTCAAGCAGTATATCTCATGAACAAGCTCCAACACATCCCCGGGATGGGATTAGGAAAGAGTGGCCGGAAAGGCGTCGCAGCATTGGCCGAAGTGCCACACAATCCCCATACCTTTGGTTTGGGTTATCTACCCACCAAGGAGGATTGGGTAAGGAAAGGAAAAGAAATGGCTGGAAGAGCCAGAGCAAAACAGATAGGGAAACCTTTTGAGTTGATGCACCGGCCCATCCAGGGTACCCTGAACGGACGCTTCGTCCGGGAGGGGGAGGATTTTCCATTCTGTGGTTTTCCGGAGCCGTGGCTGAACGCGGAGAATAAGCGCGTACCGGGGTTCGAGATTTTCTTCGACCTACAGTTATCTGGGGATGGTGTTGCTGAAGAGCAGACAGACCCGACAGTTAAGGTTGAGCAGAGCAGGAAAATGGAGTCTGAGGACACCGAACTGGAAATGGGGGTAGCATTGGCAAGTCTACTTTCAGATCCTTCGATCGACCAGCTGTGCTTGGGGGATAACTTCTCGGTATCCATGATCGGGAATGAAACGGCTGCGGGCCTACCGTCAACTATTTTGGATGCATCCATCGCACCCTCTCTCGCTTGGCAGTACCAAGAGGGATTTTTGAGCAGTACTAGGTCAGGTAGTGAGCCGGAATCTGATTCCACCGAGTCTTGCGGGTCGGAATCAAGTTCCAGCTCGACTGAGTCTGAGTCCGGTATTCCTAGGAGTGATAACCTGGATGCCACAGTCCTGTCCAGGTCGTCTTTTTCTTTCTCTTTTGAGTCTGTTGTAACAGAAGAATTGGACGGTTTGGAAGCACTTAATGAGAATGAGGTGAATGTGGTTTCCGAGTACTTTTCTGTGCCTTTGATTTATTGCTTAAATCAGGACTTTCAAAATTTTGACGAAAACGACGAGGACGAAATTCCTCCAGTTTTACAACGTTTAATTGAACAAGAGCAGGAAAGGTTTGTCAAACCCTTAATTGATGAAATCATTACTGTGAATGTTGGTACTGAGAAGGACCCGCGGCTGGTCCAGATCGGGTCCACGTTGTCTTTGGAGGAACGCGAGCGCTTAGTCGCTTTATTAAAAGATTTCAAAGATGTTTTCGCGTGGTCCTACGAAGACATGCCTGGAATCGATCCTGAGATTGTACAGCACCGGATCCCTTTTGACCCCGAGGCCCGACCTGTCAAACAGAAACTCAGGAGGATCCGCCCTGATTAGGCCATCAAGATTAAGGAAGAGGTTACCAAGCAAATTGATGCAGGCTTCCTGCTGGTATCCGAATACCCGACTTGGTTGGCCAACATTGTTCCAGTGCCGAAGAAGGATGGCAGAATCCGGGTATGCGTGGACTTCAGGGATTTGAACAGAGATAGTCCGAAGGACGACTTTCCCTTGCCACATATTGATGAGCTGGTAGATTTCATAGCGGGGCATGCTTTGCTTTCATTTATGGATGGCTTCTCAGGATATAATCAGATAGTAATGGCACCTGAAGACCGGGAGAAGACTGCTTTTACCACCCCGTGGGGTACATACTGCTACAGAGTAATGCCGTTTGGGTTGAAGAACGCTGGAGCTACATATCAACGGGCTGCGACCACAATATTACACGACATGATCCACAAAGAGGTTGAGGTGTACGTGGACGACATGATTGTCAAGTCCAAAGAAAGAGAGGGCCACTACACCGCCTTGCAAAAGTTCTTCCAAAGGATCAGAGAATTTCGGCTGCGATTGAATCCTCAGAAGTGTATATTTGGTGTTACAGCGGGAAAAATGCTGGGGTTTCTGATTACACAAAGGGGCATCGAAGTCGACCCTTCCGAAATCAAGGCCATCTTAGAAATGCCACCACCAATGACTGAAAAGGAGGTGCGAGGCTTTCTGGGTAAAGTGCAATTCATAAGACTGTTTATCTCAAAACTAACCTTGACTTGTGAACCACTTTTTGGTCTCTTGAAGAAAGGAAAGAAGTTCCAATGGGACGGCCGATGCCAAGCAGCTTTTGAACAGATCAAAGAATATTTACAGAACCCGCCCATGTTGTCACCACCAGAGCCGGGAAAACCGTTGATATTGTACCTTTCAGTAACTGAGACCACAATGGGCTGTATGCTCGCACAAGAATCTAAAGGCAAAGTAGAGAGAGCCATCTACTATCTGAGCAAGAAGATGCTAGAGTATGAGACCCGTTACACTCCGCTGGAGAAGGCTTGTTTGGCCTTGGTATGGGCTACTAGGAAGCTGCGGCACTACCTGTTAGCTCACTCTGTAATGTTGGTTTCACGACTCGATCCTATCAAATATCTTTTCGAGAAACCTGCACTTACGGGTAGGCTAGCTCGTTGGCTGCTGTTACTCTCCGAGTTCGATCTAAAGTATGTGACGCGTAACTTAGTAAAAGGGAGAGCGGTAGCAGAGTTCCTTGCTGACCACCCGGTTGAAGGGGATGAAGCGGTTGAGTACCTATTCCCAGATAAAGCCATTTTGCACATCGAAGATGAAACTTGGACAATGTACTTTGACGGAGCGTCAAATCAATACGGGTATGGGATAGGGGTGTTGCTGATAGCGCCTGACGATTCCCATATCCCTTTAGCATTCAAGCTCCGGTTCAAAGTCTCGAACAATGAAGCAGAGTATGAGGCATGTATTGCCGGTCTAGAAGCGGCCCTAGAACTAGGGGCAAGACGGTTGGACGTCATTGGGGACTCGAACCTTGTTGTGTCTCAAGCAAAAGGAGATTGTAAAGTCAAGGAAGAAAAGATGATAATTTACCACCAGACTTTGGATTTGTTAATTCCTCAGTTTGAGAAGTTAAATTTCACTCACCTAGTAAGAGAGAACAACAGGTTTGCAGATTCACTAGCAACTCTATCTTCCATGATAGACATCCCGTCCGGAGTCCGGATGCGTCCAGTCATTATTGACCAGAAGTTTACGCCAGCATATGAGTCAATTTCCGCCATAGATGAGGTTCAGGATGACAACCCCTGGTATTACGACATTTGGAACTTCTTGGAAAAGGAGGCGTATCCACCAGGGGCAAATGCCAAGTATAAAAGGGCAATTAGAAGAATGGCTGTTCAGTTCATCATTTGCGGGGGGAAGCTGTATAAGAGAGGTCATCTGGGAATGCATAAGCTCTGTGTAGAAGCCGAAGAGTCGAAGCGCCTAATGGAGGCCATCCACGGAGGAGAATGTGGGGCGCATATGAATGGAGTAATGTTGGCTCGGAAGATCCTCCGACAAGGCTACTACTGGTCCACCATGGAGGAGGATTGTATCGGCTTTGTTCGGCGATGCCACAAGTTCCAGATACATGCAAACCGCATGAACATCCCGCCGTCAAAGCTGTACAATATGACTTCGCCATGGCCATTTTCAGTTTGGGGAATTGATGTGATCGGGGCTGTTACTCCGAAGGGGTCGAATGGGCATGAGTTCATCCTGGTAGCGATAGATTACTTTACGAAGTGGGTCGAGGCCCAATCTTATGCGGTGTTGAAGGCTTCGCATGTCGCAAAGTTTATCAGAAACAACATCATCTGTCGTTATGGAGTCCCAAATGAGATTATTTCAGACAATGGTTCCCACTTCAAGAAGGAGGTGATTGATTTGTTGGAGAAATACAATGTGGCTCTTCATAAGTCATCCACATACTGGCTGCAGACCAACGGAGCAGTTGAGGCCGCCAACAAGAATATCAAACACATATTGCAGAAGATGGTGGAAACCTATCGGGACTGGCCAGATAAGTTGCCGTTCGCTCTGTGGGGCTACCGGACTTCAATCAGAACTTCTACTGGGGCGACTCTGTATTCATTGGTTTATGGGATGGAGGCCGTTCTACCTATCGAAATTGAGGTTCTGTCATTACGGGTATTGGCTGAGTGTCAAATAGCCGAGGCAGATTGGCAGCAGAGTAGATTCGAGGAACTCATGCTCTTTGATGAGAGAAGGCTGAAAGCACTGTACCACATCCAAGGATATCAGCGTAGAATTGCCCGGACTTTCAACAAGAAGGTTAAGTCCCGAAATCTAAAGGAAGGAGATTTGGTACTCAAAGATAACCGAGCTCCCATCCATGACCCAAGGGGCAAGTTCAGACCCAATTGGACTGGTCCCTACATCATTAAGTCAATCTGGTCAGGTGGAGCCGTCGTTCTGATGGACCTAGATGGCCTAGAGTTCTCACAACCAATCAACATGGACAAGTTGAAGAAATATTACCCCTGAGAGGCTCGCTAGGCCGAAAACCCGAAGGGGCGACCTAGGCAAAAGTTAGAGCATAGAAAATTAGAAAATATAAAAACTGAGCTCGCAAGGTTGAAAACCCGCAAAGGGCGGCCTTGGCAAAAGGTAGAGTGCAAAAGGAGAGTGAAAATACTCGAGTGAACCCGAGCCGAACTACGTAAGGCTTGATTCCCATCTTTGGGATACGTAGGCAGCTTCATCCTGAAGTTCAACCATAACCTTTTTCCCCGATCAACTTTGTCCATGTGTTCGTCTTGAGCCATCTGTGTCTATTCAGCATTCAAGGATTCGATTGTAATCTCCGGTGCAGTGCTTTGCAGACTAGGGGCAACTTTCTGTTGCTGTACAGTGCTGCGGTACCATTCAAACTAGGGGCAACTTTCCAGTTGCGGAAATCCGAGGTTGTGCATCTCAATGACAAATTTCAGGCGTGTCCAGTTTTGATCCATGTCGAAAATAGTTTTGAAAAGTTTTAATAAAAGTTGACTTTGTTCAAATTAATCTTTTTACAACTAAGACCATTTTTGGACCAAAGCGGAAAATTTTCAGTACCGCAACCTTCAATTTCATTGATTTCAATATAGAGTTCTCCTGCTCTTGCATACAATTGAAGTTGTTTTTTTTTTATTACACTCATAAAGAAAACTTGAAAGTACTAATAAAGCAATAAATCCGGGGCATAGTCAAGTCAGGTGTCCCTACGCCCCCTCCCAGAGCTGGTCGAGGCCTCTGATGCCAAGCTGGGCCCAATCTGTGCCTCTTCATTGAGCCAATCCCAGCACTCGTCAGACAAAGTGCAACTGAAAGTAAGAGCAGGGGCCAGGAGCTCTCTAGTCCTCCATGCTGCGGCATATCGAGCAAGCTGTGTGCCTCGAACCAGGAATGCAGCCGGGTACTCTATTCCCTCTGGTGGACAAGTCTGATCGCGACCAAACTGGCGTCGGAACCGGAATGGGAAATAGAACACGCAGTGAGTCAAGCCAATCAGCTAAATTCCAGGTTGGCGAGTCATGCTATAGCCCATTGCCGGAAGATTAAGCCAAGGGCACCGCCAAGCAATGCGGTCTGCGGACAAGCTACACATCCAGCCAAACCACCAACCCTCATCAAGGGCATCAACTAGGCATTCCCGAAAGAAGTAGCCACGAGCTGAGTAAGCTGGGCAGGAGTCCACGACCTGCAATTTATCCATCAACCATACCTGGGAAGGGATTGAAAAAAAAAAAAAGAGAGAATAAAGAATAGAGAGATGTACGATGAGAGAAAAAGTGGGAAAAGGGTTTTGTGAGAAAAATCGAGCTTGAAGGCCGAGTGATGTGAGCAAATATATATGTGAGATCGGGTGGGAAACATTACCTGCAGTAGTAGTGGACTCCCCGCAAATCTGGTCGTCTCTCGACGATAAAAGGCGTCCAAGCCCATCAGCGTCTCAGCTAGGATCATGGCAATGCGGCTCTTGCCCTCCTTCAAGCCTTGGACAACCTCGATCAATCGGACACTAGCTCCTCCGGAACTCGAGGCAAACAGGAAATAAGATAGCATACACAAGCAAAGGGCGTGTCGCCGAAAACCTTGCCAAAGATGGTCGCCGCGGTCTCCGGCACCATAACAACGGTAAATCAAACTTGGAACATCCAGCATCCCGTCATGAATCAAGGATCGAGCATTGGGTATTGAGAGCCCACACATTTGTCCTAAGGCCTGGGCGTGGCCGAAGCGAAGCTGGGGCAAGATTTCCTCGTTGCGCTCGGACTCCATTAAAGCTTGGAAATCTTCGAAGGTGGGACACACTTCTTGCCCGCTGAAGCTAAAGACGTGTGTTACCGGGTTCCAAAACCTTGCCGCGACATGGAGAAATGGAAGATGCAGCGGGGTACGACGCAGAGTGAATGGTGCATTTACACCGAAGCCTCGGAAATTCAGCTTCTCCGAGCCATCCAAGTTGTTAATCCAATTTGTGAGATTTTGGGCAAGAAATTCTTCCATTTGGAGCAAAGCAGTGTGGAAATGAGAAAAACTACGAAGCTGGGGCCTTTTGTAGGGGATAAGGTTGAATGAAGGACAGGTGTCAGCATTCTGCTGGTTTCTTCCATTTTTGGCCGGCTGGCCGGGTATAGTGCCGACCGGCCATTACTTTTGGCCGGTGTGGACTTCTCATGGCCGGTGGCCTTTCCCTGAGGCCGGTGGTCATCCCCCTTATTCTTTAAGCTGTTTATACTGAATATTGGGGGACCCCATCACTTCCGATACCCTCCAATGATGATTTCTACGGAATCATACCCGTTTGCTTATCGAGTTATTGTATATTTGCTTATCGAGTTGTATTTCACTCTCTTTAAGTCTTTGATTTGTTTATCGAATTGTACTCACGCTTGATTGGTTATATCGAGCCTCTCTGCTTTGCTTATCGAGTTGTAAGTGAGTTCACTACCTGATTATTATGATGCGAATGCTTTATTTTCAAATGAATTTCACTCACATTGTTATGTGATGCCATGTGATGCGATACATAGAACGTGCAAATGTAACATCGTTTGAACAAAATAGCAGTTTCATTTCCCTCATGTGTTTTGCAAAAAATGCGCAGTTTTGAAAAATGATAACAAATCCTGCCTGAGGCAGTGCAATGTGCTTAAACTACTAGTAAAAAGGGAAGTAAAGCAAAAGGAGAGTAGGGCAGGCAGAGTATCGGGATTGATACTGATAACCCCCCCTGTGGTCAATGTACACCTTGTGCCTTTACTAAGATCAAATACATGGTTCGACACCCTCATTACTCGGAACAGCGCAAGGAAGCACACTTTTGCAACATTAGCAGGCTTTCGAGTTTACCTCAGGCCGTATCTTGTTGAGCGACGCTCTGTACATGCGAGGAACACCCCTTCCCGTATCCTTTTGCATCTTGTGAACTCCACAACACGCTTCGATTGTACTGTGTTGCAATGCTTTGCATCACACGCCTCAAGTTCCTTTTCTTATACACATTGCTTGCACCACATGCTTTACTTACATGTGCTCAAGTCCTTTTCTTATATACATTACTGGCGTAGACCGCATGATTATGTTCAATTTCAGTACTGGCGTAGACCGCATGATTATGTTCAATTTCAGTACTTGTGTAGACCGCATGATTATGTTCAATTTCATTACTTGCGTAGACCGCATGTGTGAACAATTCATTCTTGCATAGACCGCATGTTTATGATCGAATTCATTCTTGCGTAGACCGCATGCTTATGTTCGAATTCATTCTTGCGTAGACCACATGTTTATGATCAAATTCATTCTTGCGTAGACCGCATGCTTATGTTCGAATTCATTCTTGCGTAGACCGCATGCTTATGTTAATTCATTGCTCGCGTAGACCGCATGTTTTACTTGCGTAGACCGCATGTTTTGTTTGTGTAGACCACATGTTTTACTTGCGTAGACCGCATGTTTTATCATTACTTGCGTAGACCGCATGTTTTGTTTGCGTAGACCGTATGTTTTACTTGCGTAGATCGCATGTCTTATTCATTCTTGCATAGACCGCATGTTTTGTTTGCGTAGACCGCATGTTTTACTTGCGTAGACCGCATGTTTTGCTTGCGTAGACCGCATGTTCGTTCAATTTCATTGCTCGCGTAGACCGCATGTTTTGCTTGCGTAGACCGCAGGTTAATTCATTGCTTGCGTAGACCGCAGGTTAATTCATTACTTGCGTAGACCGCATGTTTATTCATTACTTGCGTAGACCGCATGTTAATTCATTACTTGCGTAGACCGCATGTTAATTCATTACTTGCGTAGACCGCGTGTTTATTCATTACTTGCGTAGACCGCAGGTTAATTCATTACTTGCGTAGACCGCATGTTTATTCATTACTTGCGTAGACCGCATGTTATTTCATTACTTGCGTAGACCGCATGTTTATTCATTACTTGCGTAGACCGCATGTTATTTCATTACTTGCGTAGACCGCATGTTAATTCATTACTTGCGTAGACCGCATGTTTATTCATTACTTGCGTAGACCGCATGTTATTTCATTACTTGCGTAGACCGCATGTTAATTCATTACGTGCGTAGATCGCATGTTTATTCATTACCTGCGTAGACCGCATGTTTATTCATTACTTGCATAGACCGCATGTTATTTCATTACTTGCGTAGACCGCATGTTTATTCATTACTTGTGTAGACCGCATGATTATGAACAATTTCATTACTTGCGTAGACCGCATGTTTTGCTTGCGTAGACCGCATACTCGTGATCAACTTCATTACTTGCGTAGACCGCACGATTATGATCAATTTTATTACTTGCGTAGACCGCATGTTTCACATGCTCGTGTTCAATTTCATTGCTTGCGTAGACCGCTTGCTTTACGTACAAATGTTTGTACCTTCACGGCATTGTCATGCCTCCCACTTGTTTCGCGTTGTCACGCATTTTCAAGAACATTAATATGCATGTTGCTAATCACATTGTACCTGTTAAGTTTGTTTTCTTTGCAGGCACGATATTGTATGTACGGTTCATTGGCAACTGGTGGAACCAGACGAACCGCACAGGTATTGTATCCTCCGCGTGAGACGTCTCGAGAATGGCATAATTCTCTTACATCCTTTCTGCATTGTAGTGTAGTTTGGTGTATGCTAGCTTAAAACTATTGCATGTGTGCTTCGTTACAGCTCCCTTTGCATGATCATAAGTTATGCTCGGCTCCGTGCATTGTCTTGCATTTTGCCCCTGCCTTCGGGCGCATATCTTGTTTGGCTTGTATGCCTTGTCTAAGTCTTCGGCCTTGTCAAAAATGGGTCGTCTCTGGGCTTTGACATTCACTCCTATCATTATGACTTTCGAGTTCTGTCAAAGAGGGGCAACTGTAGACACCCCATTTTTGACCGTCCTCAAGACTTGGACGTCACCGTTGGAACACTCGGTGATTATCCTTGTTTGTGTTCGTTTTGAGTTCCCGGAGGCCTCGGCTACGCGCCTTGCCTCAGGATCTCTTAACTCGTTCGCCTAGTGTCTGGTTTTGCACCAAACACTTATGTTTTTTTTGCTTTGAGGGGCAGGGAATGGCTTGTTAGCCATCCCCACATCCCACCGGCCCTCCCCTCGCATCATCGGCCGTTTATTGATGCCACCGGCTGTGGTTTCTTAGTATAAATGGCCGGTCGGCATAACAGTTGGCCGACCGGCATTTTATTTTGCCGATGACCATTTTTGCTGGCCGGTTTGACTCCTTTGCACCCTTGAGGCATGGTGCATGCCAGCTGTGCCAGCTGGGATGCACCATCACTCCTCCCCGTGCGGTTGATGGCTGTTTTGAGCCCTTGACCTCCTAATTCCTTCTAGAAGGATGACCCTTTGGCCAAGCTTCTTGGGGAAGCTTGGCCAGCTGTCCCAGCTTCTTCAAGAAGCCAGGGACCATTTGCACCCTTTGCCCCTTTTGATATAGCTTCTAGGTGAAGCTTGGAGTCTTTTTTTTGCCTATATAAGCCTCCTTTCTTCTCCATTTCTAGGGGTTAGAGCTTTTGAATAAAAAAACCAGAGCTTCTATATCTATATATCTGTATTATACCCTCCCTCTCTATATCTCCGTCTCTCTCATCATTTGTGTGTGTTTCTAGGCCTAAATAGTGTGTTTTGACCTTACTTTTGCACTAACACACACACCATTACACCTTGCTTCGAGTTTGAGAGGCATTGAGGGTTGATTCTTGAGGTTTTGGACTGATTTTGGCCAGAGGAGGGTGGCTGGAGCTTCTGTTCTTGAAGTGTTCTTCAAGGGTGAGATTCTTACTTTATTTTCCCCAATTTTGCACTAGTTTTCTACCTGTCTTTCATGCTGATTTGAACTTTGTGTATAACATAAAAAAGTCTTGTATTTTCATGCTTAACATCTTTCATTAAGGGTGTTTTGGCATTGGGGGTCGAACTCCCCCTCTTAGGCCTCTTTTGGCCTATTTTGGTGCCTTTTCTTTAAGCCTTGTTTAGTTTGTTGTGTTAGTCTTCTCACCACTGAAATCCAGTGGATTTTCAGTGGTGAAGAAGATGGTTTGAAGTCTTGAGTAGGGGAGGGACTCCCCTCTCCCTTTGTGTCTCATTTGTGCATGTTTTTGCCTCATAAGGTTAGCATGCATGAGTAGTTGCATTTGGTACCATTTCAGAGTTTTTTTTGGTGTTTTTGGGTCACATTATATCCCTGTCCAATGGTGGTTTGTTGGCCCTTAGCATGCTTTTTATACTTGTTTTGTAATTCTCTATCTTGCCTAGAAATGTGCCATGTGTTTAGCCTAGTATATCCTCATGTTTTAGCTTAGCTTATTGAAGCTTTTGGTCATGATTTGTCATGCTTTAGGTCTGTTAGCCACTGATTTTGTCATGTTTGACATGCTTGATATAGTTGCTTTGCATTTTGGTTTGTAAGCCTTGGTTGTGTGGGTCATTAGCATGCTTAGCTTACCTTAATCTCATGATTTGGCATCATTTTAGATCATATTTCAGTCCATATAATGTGGTCTTACATTGTTCTTTGTGTCTCTTTCAATGCTTTGAAGTGTTGTGATTCCGTGCCTTGAAATGTGCATTGTGTATGCCTATGTGTTTGGGTCGTTTAGGCTGCCATATCATTGGGTTTTGGGGGCTCATTGCACATGTTAAAAATCTGTTTTTGGTTGCTTGGTTCATGCCATGAGTGGCCTTGTTAGTGGTAGCAAAGTGCTCTATTTTGTGCCTTAGTCCTTAGGCCTATTGGCATGCTTGTTTGCATGATTATTTGTCCACTGTTTTGGGCACTTTTGGTCGCTGTTTTGGGTGGTCCGAGGTCTGCCCTTTGTGTTTTGAATCCACCATTGCATGATCATGTTGCATTGGATTCATGCTTGTATGGTATCATACTTGCTTGTTTGCATATTATTGACTAGTTGCATTTCATGTCTTAACTCACATGTTAGAGTGCATTGCATTGCATCTTGCATGCCTAGCATTGTGCATTTGCATGTTTAGTTTACATCACATTTTGGCATGTTTGTTTACTTAGCCTCATTTGCATATTTGAGCCATGTTGCATAACTTGAGCCATATTGCACACATGCATTACATTGTTCGGTTTGGGGTGTCAAACCAAACTTGAGGGGTGAGGGGTGTTTGTACTTCAAGTGGCAAAACACATCTCAACCCTCGGTCACCGGGGCCCTTGACTTTGACATGATAGGGTCTTGGTCCTCATTTGTGTGTTGCATGCATTTTACATTGAATGGCAACCTTGGTCTCTTAGGCTATCATGCATAATTGATGGCCCAAGGATCGAGGGCCATGCTCCCCTGAGTTCAATACATGATAGGGAACATGACCATGCTTACATGTGCTTGAAATTCTATGCCATACACTGCCTGTCCTCTGTTGCTGTCAAAACTGTTTTCTGTAGGAAGTTTTTGCCGACCGGCAACATTTAGTGCCGATCGGCCATTGGTGAATGGCCGATAACTTCATCAGCAGCCGATGGCATTTTACCATGGCCGGTGGTCATTTCCCTTAGCCGATGGTGCTCTGCAGTGTTCATAGAAGATACCCTGGGACTTCGGCAGTCTTCAGAGAAGCAAGGCAGTGAAAACAGAGGCAGTAGTGCTATGGCAACGAGTTTTCGAGCGAGACGAGTCAAACATGCATTATTCACGCATCCCGAGGCAGGGCTGCAGCCACCTCTTTTTTTGCATTTATTTTGTCAATTAATTAATGATCTGTAATAATTAATTATATAGGATGGTTGATTTATGATTTGGACTGTATATTCTTTTGGTCCCTCCGTGTGAGGGCATGTTTGTAATAAACGTGTGTGGGTGTATGCATGTCTTCCAATCCCACGTCTTTCTTCCCTTTTATTTACCTGTTTATGATGGTAGACTAGGGCATATTTAAATAAGCATCCTTATGCTATGCATGCGTGCATCATTCATCAGTATTGCATGCACCGGGCTCGGTACATCATGCAAACTGCACTGTATTTCGATTCCAAATTGAATACTTGTTATTTGAAGCATTTCACATGGAATGTTTTGAAGCATTTCAAACTCGTTATTTGAATACTTGTTATTTGAAGCATTTCACATGGAATGTTTTGAAGCATTTCAAACTCGTTATTTGAATACTTGTTATTTCAAACTCGTGTTCAACGCATTGAATACTTGTTATTTGAAGCATTTCACATGGAATGTTTGAAATACTCCTGTTTTGAAGTGTTCCAAAATCTGCATTTTAGCCTACTTGCGAGTAGCAAACCATTTTCAAAATAAACCTAAAATGTTTTGTTCCAATTTAGGCGATTTGGTCTATACTTGTTTGCTGTGCGCATAACATAGTAATTCTAGGCTAATAACCGAAATAAAAACACATAAAGTTTTCAAAAATGGATATCATGGTTAGTAGAGGCCGGTCTTCGGACCGGGCGAGAGGGGGTGCTCATAGCTGACCTTCCCCAATCGTACCCAAGCTCCCGAGGCGAGGCAACTTTGGTGATGACGGACACGTGGCCTTTGGCACCGAGTCAGGGTTTCCTAAATTCCCCCAAAATAAAATATTTAGGTGGCGACTCTGTATCTGGCAAAGCAGTCCATGTTTGGCACTTCTTTCAAAAATCTATTTTCTCAAAACGATTTGCCAGATTTGGACTCTTTGGTTCAGATTAAGAACCGTGACAATTTGAGTCCAAACTATAGTAGACCCGCAAAAACGAGCGTAACGGGAGTCACCCTCCCGGGGCGCTCGGGGACGTCTACACAACCCCACGTCTTTCTCCTTTTTACTTAACTGCTTTTGATGGTTAGTTTAGGGCATATTTCAATTAGCATCCTCATGCTTGCATGTTTGCATCCATTCATCTGTCGGCGCATCATACTAACTGCATTGTATTTCAATTCCGATTTGAATACATGTATCAAATGTAGCATTCACATGACACCCTAGAATAGCCGAGCCTATTTCTAGTTGCATTTTGCATGCGTTGCATTAGCCATCTTAACATAGCTAGGATCATGCATGATTACTAACTAGCTTTTGTTTTGGCTCGGAGTACTAGGTAAGTATTTACGCTTTAGCATCTTGCATGTGTGTTAGTGTTGCCATGATAGCATGCTTGCCATGAGGCTATCTGCTTATGTGATATGACTGCCTGAATGCCTGTGGGTGAAGGTTGGATTGCTTGAATTGGAACAATTCATCGAAATACGAGTTTTGAGCCCACTTGAGGTGGCAAAATCATGTTTTCTAAGCCCACTCGAGGGTGGCAAATCCCGTCTTAGCCTACTTGCAAGTAGCACATTCAAACCATTTTCAAACAAACAAACATGAGATGTTTTATTCCAACTTAGGCGATCTAGTCTATACTTGTATGTTGTGCGCATCACGTAGTAAGCTAGCTAATACACCGGAATAAGAACACATGTGTTTTCAAAAACAAGATATTATGTTAGTAAAGGCCGATCCTTTGTTGGGCGAGTGGGGGTGCTCATTGCATGACCTTCCCCTCTCGTACCCAAGTTCCCGAGCCGAGCCAGCTTTGGTAATGACGGACATGTGGCCTTAGGCACGAGTTAGGGTTTCCTAAATTTCCCAAAGCAAAATATTTAGGTGGCAACTATGTATCTGGCAAAGTAGTCCATGTTTGGGACTTCTTCACAAAAATTAGTTTTCCAAAACGATTTGCCGGATTTGGACTCTTTGGTAATTTATCAGTCTTGCATTTCACTTTGCAAGGCTAGATTCAGAACCATAACATTGAGTCCGAACTGTAATAAGCCCAATGAACAAAACAGATTTTTCACGCCATTTTGCGCGCGGAGCCTGGGACGTTCGGGCACGTCTACACTATCCCATTTGTCTTGGCTGTAAGAGGTTATTTGGGATCATATTGTTTTGAGAATTTAGTTAAAAATTATTTTTTTAGTTTTTTTAAAAAAATATGTAAAAAAATAGAGAAACGATGTAATTCAAAAAAATTAAAAAGTTAAATGCTGGCTTTTAACCAACTTGTCAAGACCTAAGTATACTTTTTAAAATTTGATTTTTTACGAAAAAAATGTACAAAAAATAGAGAGATAATGTGACCTAAAAAAAATACAAAGTGTACTTATTTAGTGTATCCCAAATACTCCCTAATTGTCATGTATGTTTGTTAATGTGTCTTATTGTGCATTAAGAAAACCATAGAAAAAAAATTTGGACACAAATAGTTGTTTGGAAAATGCTAAATAAGTATATTTTTTGATTTTTAATGAAAAGATATATAAAAAAAATAAAAAAGTGATGTAATTTAAAATAATAAAAAGATAAAAAAAAATTATATATATATACTATGGTAAATCTTCCTAATATGGTTTCAAATTATCAAAGTCAAGACAATATGAAACACAAAAACTTTGCCTAAGCCATTCCAAAACCACCCGTTTTCTCTCTCTAGATGAGAGCCTCTCTACCAACGGGTATGGTCTCTGGGTTTATCCCTAGTTTTCCCCTTTGTTTCTGAGCCTCTCTTACCTTCGACTTCCGTAGCCTTCCTCACTTTCTGTCTGCTCAATATTTACTTACCTCTTCTTTTTCAACCCTCCCTTGTATAGTCTCTCCAGTCTAATTTCCTTTGATCTTTTCCTATGGCGGACACCACGCAAGTACCGACCGATCCCTTCGCCATTGAGCTGGAAAAAGGCACGAATGAGAGTGTTGACAACTCGAATCTATATCTGATTGGAAAGATTTTGGTCCCAAAACTTATCAACAAGCAAACGGTTTCTCGTATTATTCTTGGCACTTGGAAAACTATGGTTGAGGTGACCATCTCTTCTTGGGCCGATAACATTTATTTATTTCCCTTTCAGAATGAAGATGATAGAGCTTTGGTCTTGAAAATAGCCCCTTGGTCTATTATGGGTAACCTTCTGGTTCTTTAACTACTCATTCCCATGGATAAAATGATGAGATGCAATGGGCAGATAATTGGAGAATCGATTGGGAAACTCATTGGGGTTGAAGCTCCAAATGATGGCCTTCTACTCTCTCGTAGTTTTCTTAGACTTCGGGTGGAGGTAAATGTCACCCTTCCTCTACCCAGGGGGTTTAAGTTGCAACGATAGATAAAGGGGTCAACAGAGATGAAAGAGATCTGGGTCTCCTTCAAGTATGAAAGACTCTCTGACTTTTGCTATGACTATGGAAGAATTGGCCATGACAAAAACTCGTGTAAATTTGTGTCCTGAGAGGCTGGTCGTCTGTCTAGTTATGGTCTAGAGATGAGAATTGGGGTGACCAAAAACATAGGTCTACTAGTGGAATTTTACCGGTATTAGATTGATAAATTGGAGGCACGTTTACGTCCGTTACTACGGCGTAATTCTAATATACCACCGGAGAGTAGGGATGGCCTGAGGGTAGAACTGGAGATTAGCCAAACCAATACTACGAGTAATGGAGCACGATTGCCACTATCGTCCTCTCCTCCTGTAGAACAGGTTGTTCAGGCTAAGTCGCCACTACGTTTACCACGTGGAACAATAGGGGATACAGTTAGGGTTAAGGCGCACGCTCCACTACCTATAAATCCCCAGCTTTTGTCACCATCTAAGGTATCTTTACCACCACCTTCACCTCTTATTATCACTAAGATTGGGCCTAACCAATCTAGGCCAGCCTATTACGTTATTGAGCCTTCTGAGGATAGCCCCAACTCCTTACACAACCCACATTCACTCGTGTCTAAATGCCCAAGCCAATTGGTGGATAACAGATCTTCCCCTAGCCTAACTTCCTCACCAAAAGCCCTACCCTTGTGTAAAGGACTTCCAGCCAACATCCTATCTAATACTTTTCATGGACTATCTTTAAAAAGAAAGGCCAATGAAAAGGATTTGACTAGCCCACACCCCACAAAAACTATCAAGCTAGCCCATGAGTCTTTTAAAGATCTGGACCTTCCCTTAACTAAATTTCCTTCCCTAGTTCTTTTCCCTCTGCTTATTATTGGAAAACCCCAGGCTAGAAAAGGGTAAAGTGGGTAGACCTCCCAAGCCTAAAAGGAACTCTGCTAGTATGCTTGAACCTCAAGGCCTATTCAATGTGGAAATTCGAGATGAGCTCTTTGAAAGGGTGAAGTCAGTGGATTTGCTATCTAAAGTCCCTAGTAGCTTTTCTGAGGAGTCTATAGGAGATGGAAATAACAAGGCATTGGTGGCTGGCCTTCAACAGCCACACGGGTGTAGACACCCCATTTTTGATCGCCCTTAAGACTTAGGCACCCTAGGTTGATCACTCGATGATGAAAGATATGCTCTACAAACGTTTGATTTCTTTAGCAAGAAAAGCTTCTAAATCCTAACGTTACACCCCATTTTTGACCAAAATTATTTCAGACCTTAAAACCTTCTATTTCAAAATATTTTTCTAAATGTTTCTACGATATTTTGAGACTCGTATTTCGTTTAAAATATTGCACTTTTTAGTAAACCGAGTAAGGACAAAGTGGAAATAAATGGAAGGGAGGTGAACTCTTTGAAAAATCTTTAAAAGATCTTTTTTATAGGCTTAGAGTTGAAGAAAATAGGAAGGGGTGGAAGAAAACTAGTTAGGGAAATTGTTGAGCATCAGACTGTTAAGAGAGAACTGAGCAGCCTTCACTAAATCAGGCCTATCTCTTTGTAGACTTAGAATTTAGTTGTGAGGCCACACCATTGGAAATTAGACTTCCGAGGCTTCAATTTAGACTCAAGAATCTCCTAAAACCAAGTCTGGATGAGGGAGATATGGCCGTTTGAAGTTAGGCGTCAATCCGGTTAAGATAGAAATGAGCAGTGTTCACTAAAATAGGCATATCTCTTTGCACACTTAGAATTTATATATGAGGCCACTTCCATTGGAAATTAGACTTCCAGGGCTTCAATTTAGACTTAAGAATCACCTAAAAGCAAGTCTGAATGAAGAAGATATACCCGTTTGAAGTCGGACCTAGAAGCAGATTTTTGTGGCCGGCAACCCACTATTTGTGGCCGGCCACTTGTGTAAAATGCAGATATTTGTTGCCAACTATCCCCCAAAAGCCCTAGCTATTCCTAGATAGATATTTCCGACCAGAGAGGCTGTTTTTCTATATATACAAGGCCAACCCTCTTGTTTTTAGGTTACAAAAAATTCCAAAAACCCCAAAACTTGAAATTCTCTCTCTATCTCTATCTTGTAACACACACACACCTTACCCAAACACTTCCTTAACCAATATTGGAACTCTCCTTGTTGAGATTATTGAGTCCAAATTTCAACCATTGAGAATGAGAACTTGTGGGTTTGTTAACAAAATAGTTGCCTTGCTTCAAGAGGTATAATTTTGAACATCTCTACACTACTTGTTTTCTATATTTTCTTGCTAATTTTGAACTATTTTTCAACTATTTTTATGGGCTGAAACTTATGGTTTAAGGCCATTAAAGGTAGAGGGGTTAACCACCCTTCTTTGAACCTTGTTCTCTAAGCTTTTGCCCTTGTGTTTCCCATTCTTTTCTCGATTTTTTTGAGATTTTTACCACTGATTTTCAGAGGCTAAAAATGTGGGTTTTGAAGTCCCAAAAATGGAGGGGTTAGCCACTCCCCTTTGGTTGTTTACTAGCTTAAATTTTTTTATTATTTTAGCTTACTCTTTTAGCTATTTTGACTTCAATTCTAGCACTGTTTTAGTGTATATTAGGACTATTTTTATGAGTTAATATCATTTATGCTTTGTATAATATGCTTTTAGTGTAATAGTCCTCATAGGTTTGGTGGTTTAGGCCTTAACCACCAACCTATTTGAGTTGATAGCATTTATTTAGTACTTTTCATACTTGTGATCATCTTTTAATCACCTCTGCAACCTCCCTCCTTTCTTGGCTTTTTCTTTGTTTTGAAAGTTTTTTCAAACCATTTGTTTGTTTAAGCTTGAGATTAAGGTATTGGGCTTAATGGTTTAATCCCTTTGGGGTTCATTACCAATGGCATGACACTTCTCTCCTACCTAAAGCAACACTTGGTTTGGTACTCCTTTCCATTAGGGGACTTAAAGCTCATTTTTGGACTTAATGGACTAAGGAATGGTTGGTAATTAAAATGAAATAATAAAATTGGGACTAAAAATGATGCAAGATAAATAAGTGTAGACACCCCATTTTTGATCGACCTTAAGACTCAGACGTCATCATCTGTGCACTCGGTGATTGTGCATGTTTGTACTTGTTTTGAGTTTCTGGAGCCTTCGGTTGTGCGCCTTGTCTTAGGACCTCTTAACTTTCTCCTCTTGGCTTAGTTTTTGGACCATGCCTTGCTGCCTTTCCCTCTCGTAGGCCACTTGTAGTGGCCCGTAGACTAGTTTTCGGGGCTTCCGGCTGAGTGCCTTGCCTTGCGGACTCTTGTCTTTCTTCCTTTTGCTTTGTTTTTGAACCAAACCTTGTTACCCTTTGCTTGGAGGGTGGAATAGGGGTGTAGACCAGTTTTCCCCCATGTAGACCACTTTTCTTCCCTGCCAGCCACTTTTGGTGGTCGGTTACCTAAGGTGGGCGGTCTGTGGACCACCTAAGTTGGCCGGCAACCTGCCACCATCTTCTACTCTCTCTGTAGACCCTCTTCCTCCCTTGCCAACCAGTTTTATTCCCTGTAGACCATTTTTGGTGGTCGGTCGACTAGGGGGAGTAGTCGGCCGACCACTTTAACTGGTCGGCAGCCTTTCTGCATTTTCTGCAGATATTTTCCTTGCCAGCTATACCAGCTGTGCGGCACAGAAGGCATCCTCCATACACGTATATGGAGGGATTGCACCAAGACTCTAGCTTGTCTAACAAGCTTGAGGCATGGAATTCTATATAAAGGAGCTCCCTCTCTCTTGTTCAAGGTTCAGAAAATTTGCTTAGGGCTAAACATATCCCTCTCTCTCTCTCTATATATATTTCTCCCTCTCTCTCTATATTTGTGCTATTTTATGCTTTAAAGTGAGTTTTGTTCACACTTTTGCACTAAACACCTAGTGAAACACCTTCACTCTTGAGCTGAGGTTCTTGGAGGTTGTATTTGAGTGGTTTTAGCTTGGTTTTGCCTCAGAAACTTGCTGTTATTGCTGTACTTCAAGGGTGAGTCTCATATCCTCTTTAAAGCTTGATTTTCATGCTTATTTGGCCATCCTTTCATATTGTTTTAGGCCTTGCTTTCAACTAAAAAAAGCTTTATTTTCAAGTGTTTAAGATAGTTGTTTGAGGCGTCTTTGGTATTAAGGGTCTTCTACCTTCTTGTGTGCCTTGTTTGCTTAGGCTTGGAGCCATCATTTAAGGCCTTTAAGATCACCTTTGCTTGGCCTCTTCACCACTAAATTCCAAAGGAATTTCAGTGGTGGAAAGTGTGTTTTGGGACCCAAAATAGGTGGGGGTGGTCCCCTCATTTTGTATCTTGTTTGCATGTGTTATTGGCTTATCAAGTTAGCATGTTTTTCTACCTTCTTGGGGCCCTATCTTAGCATGTTTCAGACCTTGTTTTGCCATGACATAGCTCTGTTTGGGGTTGGTTTGGTTACCTCTTACACACACTCACTAGCCTAGCATGCTTGCTACTTTGGCCTATGATTCTAGCTTGTTTTGGCTCTATTTCGGCATGCTTTTTGCCATGATTTCACATGCTTTAGGTCTGATTTGAGTGGTCTTGATCATGTATGCTTTGCTTTGTATAGCCATAGTGTAAAGCCCCTCAACTAGCTTTGTGTTTTGGGTCCACTAGCATGCATTCCTTGGGCTATTTACATGATATAGCATCATTTGATATATGATTTCAGAGCATGTTTCAATGTCATACCCTCGTGTGTATCACTCTTTCAATGCTTTGGAGGGTTATGCTTTATGCCTTAATCATGAGCCAATTTGCGTGCATGCTTGTCTAAGCTCTTGGGCTCCATTTCAGCATGTTCTTGGCCTTTAACTTGGCATGTTTGAGCTCTGTCCAGAGCTGGTTTGGTTAGTTGTGCTATGTATTGCATGCCTCTTGTGTGATGCTCTTAACTAGCCTTATGCTCTAGGCCCTCTAACATGCCTTGTTTGTGTTATTTGTGTGATATGGCATCATTTCTCACGCGATTTCAGAGCATATATATCTGTCATACTCTCATGTTTGTCACTCTTTAATTATGTTTAAGAATTGTGCCTTTATGCCTTATTGGAGAGCCAATGCATGAGCATCATCTTCTTGTCTTTCATGCTAGCATTTCAGAACATCTCAGTCATTGTTTTGGTATGCATGAAAGCTGTTTAGGTTTGGTTTAGTTCATTGAGCATTGTATTGCATGATTCTAATGTTGTCTCTTTCACTTGTTTCAATGCTTAGGTCTCTAGACATGTCTTGCATGCATTGTTTACATGTTGGAGTCTTATGTTTCATGTCAAGATTAGCATGTTGTTTGCATGTGTGTTGCATTGCATTGTGTTTGGATCGAATGTTAATCCGAACACGAGAAACGAGGGGCGTTTCATACTTGAAGTGATGAAACGCGCCTCATTTCTTTGTCGCTGACCCTCTTGATCAAAGCATGATAGAGGTGGAGGCCCTTTTGTGTTATTTGTGCATTCATTGACATTGACTTGTGCAAACTTGGCTTCTCGGCCATTGTGCATTGCGTTGCTCGGTTGGTGGCCTGAGAGTTAAGTACCGCACTCCCTTGAGCTTGAGAAATGATAGGGAGGGTGGTTGTGTACACATATCTTGCAAATACACTGCTATGTCCCTTTTTGTTCTCTGTTGCAACAAAACTAGAGCTTGGCAAATTTACTGGTCGACCGACCAGTAAGGGTGCTCGACCGACCACGTTTTCTGGTCTACAACCAGTTTTTCTGGTCTACAACTGGTCTACAGCCCTCTTTTCTGGTCGGCAGCCCACCAGGAGGTCCCCTTGTTGGAGCAGAAGCATTCTGGAGATTGTGCAATTTTCAGAGATCAAATCAAATGCAAATAGAGGCAATCCTGGGCATAACAATGGATTTTCGAGCGAGGCGATCGAGCATGCGTGCACCCCTCCTCCCGAGGATCTCTTTTAACTGCTCTAGCTGTTTTACTTAGTTAGCTAATTCATCGATTTTGTACTTAATTAGTTAATGTGCTTAATTAATCGATTTGTTTTGTAATAATTAGTTAACTAGGAATAGTTAGTCAGTTTTGGTTTGTAATAATTAGTTTAATTAGCGTAGCTAGTTAGCTTATTATTCGGACCCTCCTGCAAGAGGGCGCAATTTTGTAATAAGGATGCGTGTGTGTGTGTGTGTGTGTGCATGTCTTCCAACCCCATTTCTTTCTCCCTTTTACTTATCAGCTTTCGATGGTTAGTTTTAGGACATGTTTCAATTAGCATACTTATGCTTTGCATGCGTGCATCATTCATTCGTATTGCATGCACCGGGCTCAGTGCATCATTCAAACTGCATCGTATTTCAATACTTACTTGAATACGTGTTTCAAACCATGTTATCAAGTGTTGCATTCATATGCCATCTTGGATAGCCGAGCCTATTTAATGTCATTTTGCATGTGTTACATTAGGCATTATGTATAGTTAGGATCATGCATTGATTTCTAACATAGCTTCTGTTTTGGTTCGAAGTACACTGAGTATTTTTGCTTTAGCATCCTTGCATGTGTATATAAGTGACTGCCATGATAGCATGCTTGCCATGAGGCTAACTGCTTAAGTGTTTAACTGCATGAATGTCTATGGATAAAGGCTTCATTGCTTGAATTGAAACAATTCATCAAAATGTGCGTTTTAAGCCCACTTTCCGGAGTGGCAAAATCATGTTATTTTCTAAAGCCTACTTGAGGGTGGCAAATCCGCGTCTTAGCCTACTTGCGAGTAGCACTTTTAAACCATTTTAAAAAAATAAACACAAGATGTTTTGTTCCAATTCTTGCGATTGAGTCTATACTTGTATGTTGTGCGCATCACATAGTAAGGTTAGCTAATAAACCAGAAAAAGAACACATGTGTTTTCAAAATAACGTATCATGTTTAGTAGAGGCCGATCCTTCGATCGGGCGAGCGGGGGGTGCTCATTTCATGACCTTCCCCCCTCATACCCAAGTTCCCGAGCCGAGACAACTTTGGTGATGACGGACACGTGGCCTTAGGCATGAGTCAGGGTTTCCTAAATTTCCCAAAAATAAAACATTTAGGTGGCGACTCTGAAATCTGGCAAAGCGGTCCATGTTTGGCGCTCTTTGATTAAAATCGATTTTCCAAAACGATTTGCTGGATTTAGACTCTTTGGTGATTTATCAGTTTTACATTGCACTTTGTGAGATTAGATTCAGAACCGTGACAGGAGTCCGAACTGTAGTAGCTAGAACCACGATTCGCGCCCTTGCACGCAGAGCATAGTTCGGGTGGTCTACAATAAGCAATTTGGTGTTCAATTGGACGTTAATTGAACACATGAAAACTTGAGGCATTTCATACTTGCTAGTGATAAAATGGTTCAAGTTTCCAAGGTCAACCACTTCCCTTGATCAATCTATAATAGGGAGGAGGTTTGAGAGTCTTTTATTGTGCATTTATTGAAGTTGTACACCTTGGTTCATAGGTCATCATGCAATGAAATTGCATTGATTGATGGCTTGCGAATTGAGCTTGCCACTCCTTTAAGTTATTTAATGATAAGGAGGGGTAAGGTGTACAAACATCCCCTGAGGATGCTCTGTTTGTCCTCTGTTGCAGCAAGAGAAACCAAGCTTCAGTGGCCGGCCATCCACTTTTTCTGGCCGGCAGGCCACTTATTTTGGATGGCAGGCTACCATTTGTGGCCGGCCGGCCACTACTTCTAGCCTGCTGGCCACTTTTGTCAAATCGAGCAGCAACTTTTTGGAACAGAATAGAATAGAGTAGAGGCTGAGGTGAAAAAATGTTCTAATTGTGTAACAGAGGCATTTTGGCAGCAGAACAGTAGGCCTTTTGAGTGGAAATCTGTGCATGCATAAGCATTTCCCTTACTTATTAAGGCCCGTTCGCTCACTGGCACTGGCACTGGCACTGACACTGACACTGACACTGACACTGACCAAGATCAGGCAAGTCCGTCATCAATTGCTCCATCGCCGCCTACTCGATGCTCTCCTCCGACTCAGTCATTTGTTTCAGGTGACACCAATGAGACTTTATGAGACTTTCATTTATTTCCAAGGACAAGAAACTCTAATGGCTGCTGTGGAAAAATACGAAAAATGTATTGAAATTTGTTTTTTTTTTTTTTTTTTGTATTTTATGGTATTTAGTGTATTTTTTTAAGATTTTTTTTTACAAATATTATATTTTTGAAGTGTATTTATGTTAGGTGTGTTTAAAAATTAAAAAAAATTCCTTAAAATATTTAAAAAATTTATTGAAAAAATAAAATTTTCTAAAAACTGTTTCTGAAAATCAGAACCAAAGTTATTATGATTATGATAACACGGCTAGATCAATTAAAAATAATTAGAATTTTGAATGGTAGCGTATTGAATGGTTTTAATCTTAGGAGTTGAATAGTATCTCCAATTACTCCTTTGCTAGGAAGGTCCCGTGGGCTGTAGATTCTTTGTCCATAAAGCCTATCCCATTGGTCTGTCCCTTGTAATTTATTATCATGTATTTTTGTTAACGTGTTTTACTGTGCATTCTAAGTATATCTTAGAAAAAAAATTGAACACAAATGGTGGTTTGGAAAATGTTAAATAAATGTATTTTTTTGACGTTTTATGAAAAAATATGTAGAAAAATAAAAAGGTAATATGGTTCAAAAAGATAAAATGATAAAAAATAAAAAATAAAAAAATATTACGATAGGCCTTCACAATATGATTCAAATGATCAAAGTCAAGACAACGAGAAATGCTCAAAATATGCCAGAAGCAAGAGGCTGTTAATTTGATTTAAATTGTTGAATATTTTAAATTTAAGTTTGAACTCATACACAGAGAAGCCGACAAAGTTGAAAATTTTAGTTGCAATAAATCAACTCTAACAAACATCATTGGGAAGGGCTTCAAGATAGGGTAGAGACACAAGGCTGTGAGAGTTCGTAAAGGTTGACTGGTGTGGGCGAGAAGGAGAAGATGAGAGTCTGAGAATGAAGAAGAGTAGACGTGTTGAATTCAAGTTGTATTCTTGTGTAATTTTGTCTTTTTGCACTTTCGATTGTCGTATTCAGATTTGAAACCGTGTCCAACACTTCACAAATTTCAATAAATAACTTAAAACACAATATAAACATATACTTACTAGATTTTAATTTACAAATTTCACTATGTATCATATTTTATAATTTTTTAAAAATTTTCGTAGTAGGTGAATTACGTGTCATGTGTTTGTTACATGGTTTAATTTGGATTTAGGTAATAAGTCTAGTCTGAAATTGTCTGAGGGTTCCAAGATGACGAGAAAAGCCTTCAACTTGTTTTCTTTCTTTATAATTACAAGGATTTTCTTGAAAGGAATGGCCATGGCACAGAGCACAAACACAACAACAGTCGAAGTAAAGGTAGGAGTGGTTCTTGACATGAACACTTGGGTTGGTAAGATGGGTTTGAACTGTATCTCCGTGGCCCTCTCAGATTTCTATTCCTCTCATCCCCATTTCAAAACCAGGTTGGACCTCCACCTCAGGGATTCCAAGGATTCTGTTGTTGGTGCAGCTACAGCTGGTATGTCTCTCTGTCTCTCTCTCTCTCTAACAATAATTAAGTACTACTCATAAGCCCTGTTTAGATACTGAACAAGAAAAAGGCAAGCAAAAAGTAAAAAAATGTTATATTTTATTCAATTGTTTCCTTTTGATCAGTTAGTTGATAGTTACACTTGTTATTCTCTCCCTGTCTCTCTCTATCTCTTTCTCTCTTTTTTAATGATTAAAATAAGCCGTTTTATATGATAATTTTGTTAGACCTGGAGTGACGAGTTCTGGAAGACCTGGGTTGAGTATCGCCTGTCCTAAGGCTTTTACTCTCTGCTTGCGAGGGTGTGGTGTTCCTACCACGACCTTCCGAGTGACGAGGGGGCGTCTTGTTTTTGCGCCCCTCTCTTGTCGCCACTTCTTTTCCCTTCGTCTGGCGCTTTAGAGATTCCATATCCGCCGCCATCTGTCGTATCAATTCGTCTTGCTCCTTGACGCGATCTTCCAAGGCTTAAGGATCAATTCTCCGCCTTTGTCTCTCTGGACTCTGTGAACCAGAGCGACGGGGGCTGTTCGTCCGTCTTCTTTCCCTTGTATCCCTCCTAGGATTCTGTCGTGATTCCAAGTCCGCCATAGGAGGGATCAAAGGTAGTCATTCGCGCCTCGCACCTCCCTGTGGTGTTTGTCCATCAACGGCGGATTGTGATAAATCTTCGTTGTGCGCCATCGATTCTTCTAGAGGAAAGGCTTAATCAAGAGGTTTTGTTCTTGTCTGGGTTCCCACAGACGGCGCCAATTGTACGGGAAAGAAATACACCTTCTCGTATAATCCTGTTGATCAAGTCTGCGCTCCTCCTTACGACGTCGCTTTACTCCCTAAAAATACAAACGTGAGCTGGCCGGCGGGTGTTGTGCCGGAAACCTCTCCGATGCCTAAGTCAGTAAACAAGACAAATAGACAAAAGCTCTGTATTCGGGAATCAAAGTTGTGTTACCTCTCCGTAGGTGATGTTTGTGAGCTTTTATAGGTTTCGTGTGGCACAATCCTAGTAGGACTCTTACTCCTCCATGTAGAGTCCTCCTAGGATTCATACTCCTGAAAGATCATGCTTATCCTTCAACACCCCCCTCACTGCTTAAAACCAAGTGAGATGGTTTTACTTCGGCAAGATGTCATACAACCGAAGTAACATTCCCTTGCCGGACTCCAATATGACCGAAGTAAACATGTTCATGCTTGGCTGCAGAATAGGCCGAACTATCCTTAATTCGGCTCTTCCTTCTACTACTCTTACTTCGGCTTCTTATGTACAACCCATGGTGTGATTAGACCGAACTAACATGCCATGACCGGTCTAACTTGCGTGACCGATGTAACGGTTGTATCGGCTCCACCTTTCCTTTCTCCTACCTCGGCCTCGCATGCAAAGGCCAAGCTATCCATAGAAGAACTAAGCCGAGCTAACCTTTACTCAGGTCCTAAAGCAGGCCCAACATACCTTGGCTCTGGATAGTAGGACCGAGCTAGCCCAAATAACCGGGGGACCGAACTAAGCCCACCTACCTAATCCGGTGGCAACCCTTTCACTTCGGATCGGACTACCACTTGTCCACAGCCCATCTTCTAAGCCTCTTTAATACGGCCCATAGATCGGCCCACTATCCTAGCTCGGCCCAATTTATACATAAATTACCCTCTCAATTGCCCCTTAATTCCATCTGCGTAGCATGATAGGGATTACCGATTTATTCAGCCGAGCTAAACTATCTCTTAGCCTCTCCAGTCCGAGCGAAAATATTTTAGCTTTTCCAACCGAGCTAAAACCTTTCAGCCTAATCCGGCCGAGCAAATTCCACACCGAGCTCCGTTTATTCGGTCAAAACGTCTCTTCAATCACAGCATCTGAATCGTTCAGTATTCCAATGACACGTGGCAGGCTCTTATTGGCTATCCACAACTGTAACGCCGCCCTCGTACTTCGCAATTTTGAACAGTTCCCGCTTTTTCCTTTCTACCAAAACAAAAACCTTTCATTTCATCTAGATCCAACACTACACTATTCACTTCTTCTCTCCGTGCTTCTGCTCTCCCAACCTCTGAGCTTCCTGAGTTCGTGGTCTTTATTGCTGCTGTTTGCTTCCACCTCCATTTTCTTCTTTTCCTGGTAAGCTTTGCACTTCCATTCTTGCTTTCCTTGTTTTTGCACTTTTATACTTTTGCAATCCATAGCTTTTTATGTTTGTTTTTGAAAAACACCTTTCTGCTTCCATTTGTGTTGTTCCTAAAAAACTTAGCCATAGAACACTCGAATACACCCAATATTCTGTAGAATCCTGATTTTGATTCAAATCACAAGCAACCGAACTAGGACACTGTTTATGCTAGGTGTAGATCTATTCAGACCATAGCCGAACTAGGACTTGTAGATATATCAAGTCTCAGTAAGTCATCTTCTGATTTACCTTAGCCGACATAAACGAACCGAAACAAGTCTGAACTTAGAAAACTGGAAACCTCTGCCTTTGACCGAGCTAAGTCTTTTGGGGCTAAGCCAACTTTCTTAGTTTTAAACCGAACTAAGAAAGCTGCCCCTAGAGGCTCGACCGAGGTAACAAAACCAGCAATTCAAACCTAGATAAGCAACCACCATACGCAAACCGATCTAGCGAACCCCTTGCTCAATCCGAGCTACCAAGTATTTTGTTGAACTGAGATAAAACCTGTAGCACTCCCCAGGCCGAAGTAGGACTTCTTATCTTTGCTTTGATTTTGTAGCAACGGTCAACGATCTGTGCTTAACACCTTGTTTTCCACTTTGCAGACTTAGGTTGCCCAGGCACTCCTCTACGCGCTCAACCGAGCTACTGAGCACACTCTTCCAACCGAGATAATTTATTTATAACTTAACCAATAAATGGGAAAGTATAGGTTTTTGGTAGAAACCCCTGGAGGCCTAGCCGAATTCCGGAGGGAATATAACATACCGGACGATGTACAACTTGTCTTGGCCAAAAAAGATGTAACTCCATGAGGAAATGAAGGCTTCGTCCCCTTTACCCTTCTTTCAATAATAGAAACCGGACTAAGATTTCCGGTCCAGCCATTAATTTGTGAATTCCTTAGGCAAACCAGACTATGCCCAACCCAGCTTTCCACCAACTCATACCGCATAATAATGGGTGTAGCCGAGCTAAACCGTCAAGAAGGACTCAACCTCGGTCTAGCTGAAATATTCCACCAATACTCCTTAGGATCCAAAGAAGAGGGCTGGGTTTACTATCTAAGAATACGCCGCAACCGAGAGAAAATAATAAAAGACACGCCGGATAAGGACTTGAATGACGACGATTTTTTCTGGGTTTCTGGGAATTATGAAGATCATCAAGCCCAGATACCTGGCCGAAGAATAAACTGGAAAAAAAGAACACCCGGTATAACAACTTCGGTTTTCTTTTTTGCCTTTCTTTTATTTCGGCTTCCATTCTGAACCGAGCTAATACTTCGTCTTCTTTATGCAGATTCAGCTCATCTTCACTCCCTTTACAGCTACCCCAACCTCAACACCCTGCGCGCCACACTACGAGTCAAGGAAAGAAGTTGGGCCAAACTTCTAAATTTCGAACCGACCTACCGATACAGCAGTCGTCGTAAAGCCAGAGTGACTGACTTTCTTCTGGAAGACGCCCCAGAACCGGATCTAACCTTGCCCCAAATCAACCTAGTCCCTCTGATTGCCGAACAAGAAATGGCAAAAAGGAGCAGACTGAAGGCCCTGCTGACCGCAACAACCCAAGCCGAGGTACCACAAACTGGTCAGACCACTGAGACCGTGGTAGCTCTTCCTTCTCAACAGCCATCCTCATCTCGTCCACGCAAGCGTGCCCGGACTGGCCAAACCGAGCCACGACTTATTGATGAGGATGAGACCATTTTGCCACTAAGCCCCCCTCCAAGTCCTCAACGAAGCCCACAACCGGAGCACTCCGACCGAGCTAGCTCCTCCAAATGGGTTCCCAACCTTACTTTCCAAAACCGAGATATAATGGATTCTGACTCGGTGGTTGCTGAGATATAATGGATCACTTGATGGCTTTCAACCTAGCCAAGAGTGTATGTCTTCCCAAAGACATGGAGCACCATCAAAAGCAACTAAACACCGAACTGAAGTCCATCCGGTCTGCAACAAAATCCATGATCCTGGTAAGTAGCACTGTTCTTTTTTTTGTCTGATTTTTCCAACTTTTCACTTCGGCTCAAGGGAAGTCTGTTTTGTCAGGCCATTCAGAAAAACAACCTCACTCACAGGAGAGTGCTGGAGCTTAGAAGAAATACAAGGCAGGCCATGGCCGAAGCCGAAGCAAAATCGGCCGAGCTAGAGGAGGCCAGGAAGCAATTGGCCGAGCTACGATCTGAAAACGGCCGACTGACCGAACTGGTCAGTTCGGCCGAAGCCGAAAAGCAGAAGGTTGTTACTGAGGCGAAAGACAAATACCTGCGCCAGTTGGCGAAGATCGAAAAGAAAAAAGATACCGAGATAGCCCAACTGAAGGAGGGCATGAAAGGAGCCGAAAAGCGAGGCTTCAAGAAGGCGGAGGATGCTTATACCCAGCAGTGCGAAGCCGCAAAAGATCTCTTCTTCAAGTGTGGTTGGAGGAGTGCCGTGGAGCAACTCGGCTGTGCACCCGACACCGAGGTCTACAACGCTCCTCAGTATTCCATTCCGGCTTCACTGTCGCAGTATGCTGCCGATCTACAGAAGCAATTTCTTGAAGGGTCTGATGATGATGATGATGATGATGAAGATGAGCCAACTGACACTTCGGTCGTCAATGAGCAAGCCAACAATCAATCAGTTCGGTTGGAGCCGGTTGTTGAAGACCTAACTGATGGGCTGCCGACTGACACCGTGCTGCCAGTTGATACCGAGGTCCAAGCTGAGACCGAGCTACCGCCTCAAACCGGACTTCGAGCAGATGCTGATGTTGACCTTGATACAGAATTTGATGATCTCTTCAACTGATTTTTATTTTTCTTTCTTTATTTTGGATAGTGTAACCGGAGTAAAGTAACATCCATTTTTGATAATTCGAATGCTTGTCTCTTTTGTCTTGAACTTGTAACCGAGCTGCGGCCCTTCCTTTGTACTTGTTTTGCATTTCAATGAAAAATCTTCTTCTGTGCTCAACTCTTATTCCGGTTTTGATTTGTATGCTTGCACTTGTAATGAATTTTCCATGAACTCATTTGCTCAACTGAGATCTCGGTTTGAATGCTTGCCTTCTAACTGCTATATGAAATATATCTGGGCCGATATACCGTATTTCGGTTTTAGCTATCTAACTTACTAGCCAACCACTCTTTAGCCGATATAATTACTTCGGCTGAAGAGTATTAAGAGTTGGTTTAATCCAGCCAACCACTCTTTAGCCGATGTCCTTACTTCGGCTAAGAGTACCCAAAGTTGGTTTAATCCAGCCAACCATTCTTCAGCCATACCCTTACTCTGGCTGAAGAGTACAAAGAGTTGGTTTAATCCAGCCAACCACTCTTTAGCCTTGAACTTACTTCGGCTGAAGAGTAACAAGAGTTGGTTTAGTCCAGCCAACCACTCTTCAGCCTTAAACTTACTTCGGCTGAAGAGTACCCAAAGTTGGTTTAATCCAGCCAACCACTCTTCAGCCTTAAACTTACTTCGGCTGAAGAGTAACCAGAGTTGGTTTAATCCAGCCAACCACTCTTCAGCCATAAACTTACTTCGGCTGAAGAGTAACCAGAGTTGGTTTAATCCAGCCAACCACTCTTCAGTCTTAAACTTACTTCGGCTGAAGAGTACCCAAAGTTGGTTTAATCCAGCCAACCACTCTTTAGCCTTAAACTTACTTCGGCTGAAGAGTACCCAAAGTTGGTTTAATCCAGCCAACCACTCTTCAGCCTTAAACTTACTTCGGCTGAAGAGTACCCAAAGTTGGTTTAATCCAGCCAGCCACTCTTCATCCATAAACTTACTTCGGCTGAAGAGTAACCAGAGTTGGTTTAATCCAGCCAACCACTCTTCAGCCTTAAACTTACTTCGGCTGAAGAGTACCCAAAGTTGGTTTAATCCAGCCAACCTCTAAGTTAGTTTTTCCAGCCAACTTAGAATAAAGTGTTTGGTTATTCCGACCAAACGTCCTGCTGCCTGGATCCTTATCCTGGGCTTAGGAAGGGTTCATAGGTGGTTATTCCGGCCAACTATGTTTACAATGTTCTTAACTTACTAAAGTTACCTTCTACTGAAAACAATTATGCTGAAAAGAATCGACTTATTTTATTAAGAAAGTAAAAATTACACATACTTAAAAGAAAGAAAAAAAAAAAGAGCTAAAAATAGAACAACTTGAGATTGGTAGTGTTCCACGGCCTGGGAATTGCGTTGCCGTCCTTATCTTCTAAGTGGTATGCTCCTTTGCCTGCTAATCCGACCACTTTGTAAGGTCCTTCCTAGTTAGGCCCTAGCTTGCCATCTCCTGGTACCAAGGTATTTCCCATCACTTTGTGCAGTACCCAATCTCCGATCTTGAATTGCCTTGGATGCACTGTTTTGTTATACTTTCTGGACAATTCTTGTTGGTAAGAGGCGATGTGGACCAATGCTCTGTCTCTTCTTTCTTCCGCAAGGTCAAGCTCCAATGCTATGGCCTCGCTGTTTAAGTCTGGATCAAAGTTTTCGCTCCGAATTGTAGGGAGGCCAACTTCTAATGGGATGACTGCTTCCATGCCATAAGCTAAGAAGAATGGTGTTTCTCCTGTTGATCATCGAGGCGTGGTGCGGTAAGCCCATAAAACATGAGGGAGTTCTTCTGCCCACTTACCTTTGGCTTTCTCTAACATTTTCTTCAACCCATCTAAGACTACCTTGTTTGATGCCTCTGCCTGACCATTTGCTTGGGGATATGCCGGTGTAGAATTGTAGAACTCTATCTTGTACTCTTCACAAAAGCCTCTGAAAATTCTGCCGTCGAACTGAGTGCTGTTGTCTGAGATTAGTGCCTTTGGTATGCTAAACCGAGTGATGATATTCTGCCAAACAAACTTCTTCACATCTTTTTCCTTGATTGATGCTAAGGCTTCTGCTTCCACCCATTTTGTGAAGTAGTCGGTTGCTGCAAGAAAAAACTTCATGTTACCTGGTGCTGTTGGAAGCGATCCTACTATGTCTAAGCCCCACATTGCGAAAGGCCATGGGCTAGTCAATGGTAGTAGTTCTCTGGCAGGTTGGTTTCTTTGGTGTGCAAATTTCTGACACTTTTCGCATTTTTTGACATACTTCTCTGAATCCGCTTGCATGTATGGCCACCAGTATCCTTGTGAAATTGCTCGGTATGCCAATGATCTTCCTCCTTGATGACTGCCGCATACACCCTCATGTATTTCGAACAAGAATGCTTCCACTTTGCTGGGGTGAACACACTTTAGGTAAGGTCCTGAGAACGACTTTTTGTACAATGCTAGAGATGGGGAGAGCCAAAATCGCTGCGACTTTGCTCTTATTCTGTTGGCTTCTTTCTTTTCGTCTGGTAGGGTGCCATCTTTTAAGAACAGGATGATAGGATCCATCCAAGAAGGGCCTAGATCGGCGCAGTATACCTCTTCTGCTTCTGGATCTTCAATACTTGGTCTAGGCAGGTAATCAATCAGTAGTGGATGAGGGATAGAGGTATCTGCCATTGAGGTGAAGCCTGCGAGCTCGTCTGCTCTGCTATTTTCCTCTCTGCCAATCTGTTCTATCCTCACCACTTCAAACCTCTTGATCTCTGTTCTGACCAGCTCTTGGTACTTAGCCATTCTGTCATCCTTTGCTTCGTAGTCGCCAGATATTTGGTTTACCACCAGTTGTGAGTCGCTGTAAACCATTAGTTCGGTGCCCTTCATGTAAAGTGCCGCTTTGAGGCCTGCCAGAAGCGCTTCATACTCCGCTTCATTGTTTGATGTTAGGAAGCCAAGGTTAACTGCCTGCTCCACTACTAGGCTGTCTGGAGAGATGAGGACTATGCCAAGTCCTGCTCCATGCCGGTTGGATGCTCCATCAACGAAGAGTTTCCACATCTCTCCGATGAACAACTTCCAGCAAGTGGAGAGATCAGATGATGCCTTGGGATCTTCCATGTTGCTGGTGTCTTCTTCAAAGTCCATGCTTGCTGTCTGCCCCTTGCTATCTGATTGCACCAAGTCTTTATTTGTTGGCGAGTCTGGACTTGGTATAGCATGGTTTGCTTCTTCCTTCCTTGCTTTACTTTGGTCTGTCGTGGGGCCTGACTGAGTAACCAGTACTAGAGGTTGCGTTATTCCGACGTCAACTTCCATCCCTAGTTCGGTTGTTTCAGTCAGGTCGACTGGGCAGATATGATGACTTCCTGGGGTGAATTCTGCGACGAAGTCTGCCAATGCTTGTGCCTTTATTGCGGTTCTGGGTTGGAACTTGATGTCGTACTGCCCCAACTCAACTGCCCACTTTAAGATTCGCCCAGAAAAGTTAGCCCTCTCAAATAGAGCTTTTAATGGGAAGGCTGTGAGGACAACTATAGTGTGGGCGTGAAAGTAGTGCGATAACTTCCTTGAGGCCATCATCAAGGCCAATGCCAGTTTCTCCAGTGGCAAGTACCTTGTTTCGGTGCCCAGTAATGTCTTGCTGACATAATAGATGGGCAGATGTTGGATTCCCTCTGCACGGACCAACACTGCGCTGATTGCGTGCTGCGAGACTGCGAGGTACAAGAAGAGTTCTTCTCCAGGAATTGGTGTTACAAGTAGTGGTGGAGAAGACATCTATTCCTTCAAACTTTCCAGAGCTTGGTCGCATTCTTCGTCCCATTCAAACTTGGCTTTCAAAGCATGGAAGAATGGTCGTAGTCTGTCGGCTTATGAATCGATTGAGCGCAGCTGCCATGCCAGTGAGATGCTGCACTTCTTTTACTGAGTTTGGTCTCTCCAGATCCTGAATCGCCTTGATCTGAGATGGGTCTGCCTCAATACCCCGGTTGGTCACCAAGAAGCCCAGGAATTTGCCGGATCCTACTCCGAATGCACACTTCAACACGTTGAGGCGTAACTTATGTTTCTTCAGGATCTCAAACATCTCGCCCAGGTCCTTGAGATGGTCATTCTCATCCTTGCTTTTGACCACCATATCGTCGATGTAAGCCTCCATTGTTTTGCCTAACAACGGTTCGAACATCTTGGTGACCATTCTCTGGAATGTTGCCCCTGCGTTCTTCAGGCCAAAGGGCATGACCTTGTAGCAGTATAGTCCTCTTGGAGTTGTGAAAGATGTCACCTCTTGATCTGGTTCGTGCATGGAGATTTGATGGTAGCCTCTGTAGGCGTCTAGAAAGCTAAGTCGGCTATGCCCCGCCGTTAGGTCTACTAGTTGATCTATCCGTGGGAGGGGGGAAGCTATCTTTTGGGCATGCCTTGTTGACTGTTTTATAGTCGACGCAGACACGCCACTTGCCATTCTTCTTAGGTACCACCACTGTATTGGAGATCCATCTTGGGTAGTGTACTTCTCTGATTGCTCCTGCTTCCAGTAGGTTTCCTACTTCTTTCGCCACTATCTCGGCGTGGTGGAGTGCCGATCTCCGAGTCAGCTGAATGACTGGTCTGGCGGATGGGTGGACGTTGAGTTGGTGACAGATGAAGTTTGGATCAATGCCTGGCATGTCGTAAGGGGTCCAGGCGAACACTTCGATGTTGGAGGTCAAGAATTCCAAGACCTCTAACCTCTTAGTGCTGGACAGCGACGAACCGAGCAAAAAAAACTTATCCGGGTTCTTTTCATCTATTCTTACCTCTACCAAGTCTTCCACCGCTTTCTGATTAGCCGCTTTGCCGACGTCTACGAATAGTTCATTACTCTCAGGTTCTTCCACCGAATGAACATATCCCTTCGCGGCGCTACTGCCATTCATCGTGACAAAGCATTGTTTCGACATGATCTGATCTCCATAGACTTCTTCTATTACTCCGGCGTCGTTGGGGAACCGCATTACTTGGTGGTAGGATGACGCCACTGACCTCATGGCATGCAGCCATGTTCTGCCCAAGATGATATTGTAAGTGGATGGGACTTTCAACACCCATAACTCCACTTGTTTCGTCACACTCCCTGCTCTAACTAGAAGAATTATTTTGCCGACTGGCCATTCTGGCATTGAGTTGAATCCAATCAAGGGGGATACGGCAGGTGCTAAGTCTTTATCTTGCAACTTCAATTGTTTGAATGTCTCGTAGTACATGATTTCACACGAACTACCCTGGTCAATCAGAATCCGCTTGATGTCAAAATCCTTGACTCGGAGAGTGACAACCAAGGCGTCATTGTGGGGGCAATATATTCTGTCCAAGTCTTTGTCTGAGAAAGACATGACGTTCGTGGCCTCTGTCTTCCCCTTCTTGATGGCAGGTTGGGCACTTAGTACCTCTCTTAGGTGCTCAGCCTTTTTGATCGACCCTCTGAGCTCGCATACACGCTCAGGTTCGAAGACTCCATGTTTCACATTGATGACGCCTTGAGGCGGGCCATCGATTGGCATCCCATTGGGGTTATTATGGTCTTGGGGGGCTGGTTGCGCCCCTCCTTCAATATATTTATCCAGGTGGCCTGCCGCCACCAACTCCTCCAGGTGCTGCCTCAATGGCGTGCAATTTTCAGTGCGGTGCCCCTTTTCTTTATGGAAGGTGCATCGTGATCTGTCGTCGTAGTCCTTCTGAGCCTCGCCTAGCTTGGCTGGCCACTTGACAAAAGGCTCGTCTCGAATCTCGCTAAGTATTCGATAGATCAGTTTCTTGAAGACCGTGGTTATGGCAGTGCGGACTCTCAACCATCTTTTGTCCTGGTCTTCTTCATTGTCTCGTCTGCCACGTCTGTTTCTGTTCGGACGGTCTACCGCATTGACCTTTGCTGAGGCCTTCTTTTCTGGTGCTGCGGTCGTGCCGGATTTTGCTTTGGCACGTGCGCCATCCTCTTCCACCCTGATGTGCTGATGCACTCTTTCCGTCAAGGCTTCCATGGTGAGGGGCGGTGTCATGGTGATAGAGTCCCTTAGTCTGTTCCCGACTGGAAGGCCTCTTTTATACTGTGCAATGGCGAGATTGGTGGGGCAGTCCCCAATCTGGTTGAAGGTCTCCCAATAACGACTGTTGTAAGATCTTAGGGTCTCCTTATCGCCCATGTCGATGGAGAGTAACTGGTCGATCTCCACCGGGGTTTTGGTGTTTGTTCGGAACCTTGTGACAAACGCTTCCGCCAATTGCGCCCAGGAGGCTATGCTGCCTTCTGGGAGTTTTTCAAACCAAGTCAAGCCTAAGTCGCCAAGGCTTGACGGAAAGAGGATGCACATTAAAGCCTCGTTTCGCCGGTATACAGCCATGACCTGGCGAAAGTGGCTCAAGTGTGAGTAGGGATCCGTCTTCCCCTCGTATGTAGTGAATTTGGGCTGAAGGAAGCCTGAGGGTAGGGGCGCTGTCACGACCCAAACCCGGCCCTATGGGTTTAGCACCGTAACTGGCCAGTAATCCGTGATTACCAAAGGCCTGCTTAACAATCATACAATATAACAGAGTTCAGGGCCTGGCGGAAGCCAAAACAATAAATGAATAGTGTCCAATGAGCTGTGACAATCTGTATGCCAAAAGTTTTTCATTCACATGTACATAGAACAGTACAGTACAATACAGCATATATATACACATCCATAACAGTCGGTGAAACAGGGACTTAACCCCTTGAACAGTACAGTAAACAGTAACAGTCTATACAATGGTCCCACAACAGTACAAAACAGTGAGACAGTCAGGGGAATTACAAAAGACCCCAAAGCCATAGCATGGCAACACGGAACCTCGCAGTGAGGCACATAGGCTGGCTTGACAAAACTGGGGACCAATCCCACGCTCCTAGCTCCGGTCTGGCTGCTGAGAACCTACATATATATAAACAGTGAGCTAAAGCCCAGTGAATAACATAATGTGTAAAGGGGTTATGAATGAATGTCCTTACAGTAATGAAATCAATTCATTTAGCAGTATTTCAATCTTTCAATATTTCAATCAATCAGTATTTCGATCAATCAGCATTTCAATCAAACAGTCATATGTGGTACATCCATTAGCCTATAAACAATAGGTCCAAAAGGACCGGGCCTTAACAGACCCAACAATAGTGATGGCCATCAATCAATAACAATATGGTTCCACGAGGAAACCGACAGAGCTCTGTATCAGTCAATAACAATGGGTGCTAAGGATGCCACAATACAATTCGAAATACAGGACATACATTCATTCAATAAACAATATCAGTTCAATAAACATTTCAGTTCAGTATTCAAAAGATAACCATTTTGAACATATCTTTACACAGTCTGTTACTCACAGAGATTGGGCTATTAGCAGCTAGAGCGTGTCCCCGAGAGCCAACCCTAAACAATTAACAGAATAGAACACACACTAAGTTTACAGTTGGAAAGGATGTTAATTAAATCCCTAAATTCCTCGGTGTGGTTCTATGTCCAAATCCTCAATAAGATGCCTTAAACTAGGCCTAAGAATGCCTAGGATGAGATGAGGATGCAAAATTACACTTGGAAGGCATTTTTCAAAAGTTGCTGGAAATAGGCACCTCGCTCGAGCGAGCCTTCCTTCGCTCGAGCGAGCTTCCAAAATCAAAGGCTTCGCTCGAGCGAGAAAACCTTCGCTCGAGCGATCTGCATGAACAGTGAAAGTACTGGTTGCTGAAATTTTACGCGCGATGGTCGCTCGATGGTCGCTCGAGCGAGCTTGCAAAAACAAAGGGCTCGCTCGAGCGAGGAATCCTTCGCTCGAGCGAGGAAGCCAAATCTGGAATTTCCAGATTTGTCTCCCAAGTTCGAACCAAGTATTCAACCATCCAAAACTCAGCCTCTTGGGCCCAAATTCTGGGGAATACATCCCAACTCAATATATAACAAGTTTCAAAAGCCAATTTGAGAATTCAAACCCCAAAGGTGAGTCAATTAAATACAATTTCAAACCCATTTTTAAGAACATTTTCAAAACATGCAATGCATGAGTTTTAAACCCAATTCCATCTTTAAATCTTGCTCTAGTGAGCTCAATAGTTGGCAAATGAAATGAAAACATGGACTAAATATGAATATGAGCTTGCATGTACCAATTGACCATGAATTCAACCTCAAAAATCAACAAATTCAACATGCATGCAACAATTCTAACATAATCCAACCTCTTAGCATTCTAACTCAACAATTTAGCATGGATGATGCAAGAGACAACATAAAATCAACATTTGAAAGGTTATAATCCTTACCTAAGTCTCAATTCCAAGGTCCAAGAGTCCAATTTAGCAATCTATGCCAATCCTCTAACAATCTCCAAGCAAAATCAACAAATGAGCTAAATTCTTCAAAATGAACTCTCTCTCTCTCTCTACTCCCTTGTTTGGTCGGCTAAGAGTGAAGAATAAGGCTGATCAAATGTTTTAATCAAGTCTCTAAGGCTCAAGTGATGAAAGTAGACAAGGTCCACTCAAAATGGCATTTCGGTAATTATGACAAACTCTTTAATTGACTTAATTTAATCTGATTTAATCATTCCTAATCAATTTTCAGATAAATATACCATAAATTCAGAGATATTCTACTGATTCTAAAACATCAAACGGTTACTAAATCGGCCGCCGATAAGGCCTTCAATTAGCAGTTAAACACACAAATTCAAACAATCAATCAATCAATCAAACAGATGCAATATGCAATTCAATAACTAAACTTATTCAATTTCAGTTTCGATTTCCACCGGTCTATTCAGTACTTCAATCAATTCGATTATCAGTCATTATCCATTCCAATTAGCAGCAATCAGTATATAATTCAGTGGTTACTGGTAATCAGTAACGAGGGTCGTTACAGGCGCGTTCTCAATTGCTGGAACAAACGGTGAAGTCTGCAGCCTCGCCAACGCCTTGTCCGTTGGTTCGTAGGCAGGGCGCGGTATTGGCATTCCAACCTCGACGCTTCCATCCGTCCGAGGAACCAACCGCTGTAAGGCAGAAACTCTATGTGGATCACGTGCCCTGGCGTCTTCCCTCCATCGTGCCTTCTCTTCTAGCACGGTTCGTAGGTCGGACAATCTGGGTAACTCTGTCTGTCTGGACCTTGTTTGGTGCGTATGTGAAGGCCAATAAGTGCTCCCTTCCGTGTATGACCTTTCAAACCTCGTCCTCTCAGACCTGGAGTGACGAGTTCTGGAAGACCTGGGTTGAGTATCGCCTGTCCTGAGGCTTTTACTCTCTGCTTGCGAGGGTGTGGTGTTCCTACCACGACCTTCCGAGTGACGAGGGGGCGTCTTGTTTTTGTGCCCCTCTCTTGTCGCCACTTCTTTTCCCTTCGTCTGGCGCTTTAGAGATTCCATATCCGCCGCCATCTGTCGTATCAATTCGTCTTGCTCCTTGACGCGATCTTCCAAGGCTTAAGGATCAATTCTCCGCCTTTGTCTCTCTGGACTCTGTGAACCAGAGCGACGGGGGCTGTTCGTCGGTCTTCTTTCCCTTGTATCCCTCCTAGGATTCTGTCGCGATTCCAAGTCCGCCATAGGAGGGATCAAAGGTAGTCATTCGCGCCTCGCACCTCCCTGTGGTGTTTGTCCATCAACAGCGGATTGTGATAAATCTTCGTTGTGCGCCATCGATTCTTCTAGAGGAAAGGCTTAATCAAGAGGTTTTGTTCTTGTCTGGGTTCCCACAGACGGCGCCAATTGTACGGGAAAGAAATACACCTTCTCGTATAATCCTGTTGATCAAGTCTGCGCTCCTCCTTACGACGTCGCTTTACTCCCTGAAAATATAAACGTGAGCTGGCCGGCGGGTGTGTGCCGGAAACCTCTCCGATGCCTAAGTCAGTAAACAAGACAAATAGACAAAAGCTCTGTATTCGGGAATCAAAGTTGTGTTACCTCTCCGTAGGTGATGTTTGTGAGCTTTTATAGGTTTCGTGTGGCACAATCCTAGTAGGACTCTTACTCCTCCATGTAGAGTCCTCTTAGGATTCATACTCCTGAAAGATCATGCTTATCCTTCAACACCCCCCTCACTGCTTAAACCAAGTGAGATGGTTTTACTTCGGCAAGATGTCATACAACCGAAGTAACATTCCCTTGCCGGACTCCAATATGACCGAAGTAAACATGTTCATGCTTGGCTGCAGAATAGGCCGAACTATCCTTAATTCGGCTCTTCCTTCTACTACTCTTACTTCAGCTTCTTATGTACAACCCATGGTGTGATTAGACCGAACTAACATGCCATGACCGGTCTAACTTGCGTGACCGATGTAACGGTTGTATCGGCTCCACCTTTCCTTTCTCCTACCTCGGCCTCGCATGCAAAGGCCGAGCTATCCATAGAAGAACTAAGCCGAGCTAACCTTTACTCAGGTCCTAAAGCAGGCCCAACATACCTTGGCTCTGGACAGCAGGACCGAGCTAGCCCAAATAACCGGGGACCGAACTAAGCCCACCTACCTAATCCGGTGGCAACCCTTTCACTTCGGACCGGACTACCACTTGTCCGCAGCCCATCTTCTAAGCCTCTTTAATACGGCCCGTAGATCGGCCCACTATCCTAGCTCGGCCCAATTTATACATAAATTACCCTCTCACGTATAATTGATTATGATATACCATGAGAAGAAAAAAATTATTGTAATGTTTAATATGTGTTGTTCTTGTTAATAAATTCACATTAAAATATAATAGAAATTAAAATTTCAATCAGGCCTACAAAGATAATTTTTGGGTTAAAATAGAATGACCCATAATTAACGAGGACACTAATTAGGCTCCGAATTTACTTAGGCCACTAACAATCAGAAAGAATATAAATTTTGGCGGGAGCAGCTTGTGTGGATTGGACCATATTGTTAGGCCGGTGGAGTTTGTCACGACTCTGACCCGAGAATTTAAATTATTTATTTTTTATGCTACAATGTATATATTATTTATGAAAAAAAAAAATCATATCAATTTTATAATCATAACCACATTAATTTATTGAACTTGTCTCTCAAAATATGAATGGTCTAATTTTATCATTCACTTTTTCACAAATAAATGTCTTAAACTAATGTGGTTACGATTATCGGATTAATATTTTTTATATAGATAATATATATGTTTTGGTCTAAAAATGAACAATTTAAATAATTGGAATAACACTTGTGATGAGGCTCATGAGTCCAAGTGAAACTGGAGATAAGTTGCTTCCATTTTAACGCTCTAAAATTGAAGAAATTGTGTAGAAGAGTAATTTGAAAATTGAAAAAAAAAATTTAATTAATTAAACAAAGATTGTCAACATAGGCCTCAATGTGTCGTTTGCCAATTGAGTTGGGTTAGCTTTTTGGCTAAATTAGTCACAAAAAGATAAAATAGACTAAAAAATCTATAAAACAAAATATCACATCAAAGTCATAATAATTTCATTTTTTTTTTTTCACAAAAATCAAAACTTTTTAACCTAAACTAAAATAGCCAAAAATTAAAAAACCAATCCAACTTTCCAAACGAAACCTAAATTTACTTGGGCATCAAATTTCAACTGTCATTTGCGTAAATCTTTATAGTTTGTCTTTTGACTAGATTCCTCAAAACAAAATTTTATCACACATCCTAGGTTAGTTGTGAAGGATTTTAAGTCACGGTCGTTTTATTTATAAAAAAAAAAAAAAAAAAAAAGAAAAAAAAAGAAAAAGTTTGACCAAAGAAATCAAGGTCATCACTAGAGCGACGTAGAAGACAATTTTTTGTTAAATTAGAGCGACTAGCTAACCGTGACTTTAGAGGTCATACGATCAGCACAAATATATGTTAAATTTCTGTTCTAGCTACTATTGCTTGTGTATATATATAGCATCAAAGAATATTTACGTTAGTAGTCTTGTTTATTATTATTTTTTAGATGATTCACTATTTTTACTTTATTAATAGTATATAAACTAATAAATTTTTGAGACAATTGTATAATTTAATATATAAATTACTTGTATTTCCATAGCATTGTAATTATTGTGTTGATACCATTTTTTTTTGCAATTCTCTCTAAATTTTTCTTGATCATTCAAGTGGTTTCTATGTCAAATTTTAAAATTTTATAATGCGTCACACATCACTTAATAAGAAATATTTGTAAATTTTATTATTAATTTGTAAATAGCAATGTTTGGGAAAATATTTTGTTCTTGTAAAATGCAGCTCTGGACCTACTGAAAACTGAGAAAGTGCAAGCCATCATTGGGCCATTGACATCCATGCAAGCAAATTTTCTAATTCATCTTGGAGAAGAAGCTCATGTCCCCATTCTTTCATTCTCTGCAACAAGTCCTTCCCTCTCTTCTCTTGGGAGTCCATATTTTTTCCGAGCTGCTCTAAATGACTCATCTCAAGTACAACCCATAACTTCTATAATTCAAGCCTTTGGATGGAAAGAAGTTGTACCCATTTACATAGAAAATGAGTATGGAGAAGGGTTGATCCCATTTTTGACCAATGCATTTCAAGAAATTGAAATTCGCGTTCCATACAAAAGCACAATTCATCCCTCTGCCAATGATGAAGAAATCGTTGCAGAACTTTACAACCTCATGACTATGCAAACCCGGGTTTTTATCGTACACATGACTTGCTCTCTTAGCGATCGCTTATTTACCAAAGCAAATGAGATTGGGATGATGAGTGAAGGGTATGTCTGGATCATAACTGATGGAATCAGCAAATCGTTGAATTTTTTCGACCATTCAATCATCATAGATTCGATGCAAGGGGTGATTGGTGTAAAACCACATGTTCCAAGAAGTAAAAAGCATGAAGATTTTATTAGCAAGTGGAAAAATAAATTGATGAATAGTGATTTAAATGTTTTTGGGTTATGGGCATATGACGCTGCCATAGCGCTGGCAATGGCAGTTGAGAAAGTTGGCGCCCTGAATTTGAGTATTTTGAACCTTCCTAGAAATTCAACCAATTTTGATAATGTTGGAGTCTCTGAAACCGGTATTTATCTTTGCCAAGCTCTTTCAAGCATTACATTTAGAGGACTCAGCGGAAATTTCAGTTTTGTCAATGGGCAACTACAATTGCCTGCTTTTGAGATTGTGAATGTGATCGGAAATGGGCTGCGAGTGATCGGGTTTTGGATGCCGGAACATGGAATTGTGAGAGAATTCAAATTTGAGGTCGTGAATACCACGTACAATTATTCGACATCGAAGACCAACCTTAAATCTATCATATGGCCAGGTGAGTTATTCCCCATTTGTGTTATAAAAAAAATGAAGGGTAAAAAATATGATTTAAATATATGGTTACCTAATTTTCTAAAAATAATTATTGACTTCAATATGAATAGTTACTGAAGTGAGCCTGGGTATGCTTACAATTGTCTCAACAACACTATCCACTCAATTATAATGGGGTTTGATTTTGTTCACAAAATAATTTTTGATTGGTGCAAAATAGTAATATTTTATAATTTTAGACGTAGTCAATATATTTTTTAAATATTAGTACATTATTTTGGACTAACCATATATATATTGTGTTTTGTTCACATACTTTTGCTTCATTTTGATTACTCTTCCACACATTTTAAAGTACATTATTTTGAAAATTTCCATTTTATTTTTCATTAATATATATATTTTTAAAAATAAAAAATAAAATAGGTGATACAACACATGCTCCAAAGGGATGGGTGGTGCCAACAAATGGGAAGGTGTTGAGAGTAGGAGTTCCAGTGAAGAATGATTACAATGATTTTGTGATGGTGACAAAAGATGTTATCACTAACACAACGAAGGTCACTGGGTACTGCATAGACGTCTTCGATGCTACAATGGCGGCACTTCCATATGCGGTTTGGTATGAGTATATTCCCTTTGAAAGGGCTCCTGGAGGGGAAGCTGGTTCTTATTATGACAACATGGTCTACCAAGTTTTCCTTGGGGTAGGTTAAACTCCCTCTCCCACAAGAATTTTTAAACTATTCCAATTATTATTATTATTATTTTTTTATAATTTTTTTAATACTCACAAGAATTTATAAACTATTTCATTATTATTATTATTATTTATTTTATTTTTTTTAATACCCACGAGAATTTATAAACTATTTCACTATTATTATTATTATTTTATAGAATTGAACACAATTTTTTTTACATAAAGATGATGGAGGCAACGGTGGTTGGGATCTGAATGGGATGGGAAGAGGTGGCATAAAGTTGGGAGCGGTGGATGAGAAAGGGGGCAATGTGAGGAAGAGGGTAGTGGGGTGGGTAGTGACAGCCACAGGGTGAGAGTGGGAGTCACGAGCAGAAGAGAGAGGGATTGGTGGCAGGAGGAGCTGTGAGGGAACCGAGCCAGTGGAGGATAAAGGTGATGAGAGTTTGGGGTGGTTGCTGGAGGTGATGGTGGTGGTAGTGTAAGGAGAGAAGATAGAATTTGATTTTTGACATTTTTAACAATTTGATTTAGGGACATAATGATATTAAAATTTTTTTTATCAAATGTAGAGTGTTCAATAACATTTTTGAATTGCATTTAAAGATTCCAAATATATGACTTATGGTAGTTATTTTATTTTAAACGTAACTTATTATTATGATCATAATTTATAAATATATCATTGTCACATGGTTACAATAACTGGAATCAGTTTTGTTTGATAAACAGAAATTTGATGCTGTGGTTGGAGATGTTACAATTAGAGCTAATAGGTCCAAGTATGTGGACTTTACACTTCCATACACAGAATCATCAGGGGTGACAATGATAGTGCCTTTCAAAGACAAGAATTACAAAAATGCATGGGTTTTTCTGAAGCCATTGACTTGGGATCTATGGGTAACAAGTACTTGCTTCTTTGTGTTCATTGGTTTTGTGATTTGGATTCTTGAACATCAAATTAATGATGATTTCAATGGGCCTCGTCTGCATCAAGTCACCACCAGCGTTTGGTTCTCTTTCTCTACCATGATTTTCTCTCACAGTATTTCTCTCTCTCTCTCTCTCTCTCTCTCTCTCTCTCTCTCTCTTCATTCTTCTTCCCCTACATTTTTACATACAATTAATGAATCCTTCTTTAAAAATATTAATAATATCTAGAAAAATTATGGAACAATTTGTCTCAGAGTACACCAAGATGGTCAAATTGGGTCCATGGGCTCACCCCTAGCCCTTGTATAGTATTTTGATCTATTCATTTTATAAGTTTTGTATGTACATCATTTATGAAAAAATAAGACTAAAAAAATGATAAAATAATATAATTATTATTACATAAAGACCTACAAAATATGAACTTATTGCCCAATTGGATAGTCTAAGTCAAGGTGATTCCAAAAATTGTGTACCCAAATCCATGTTAATAGTAGTAATGTTAAATATTTGTTAGATTTTCTTATTATCCTGAACTAAATAAGATTATTAATGTTATATTATTACAGAGGAGAAAATAGTAAGCAACTTGGCGAGGTTTGTGGTGATCATTTGGTGTTTTGTGGTCCTAATTTTGACTCAAAGTTACACAGCTAGCTTAACCTCACTGTTGACAGTTCATCAACTAGAGCCATCGATTACTGATGTGAGAGAGCTTATAAATAAAGGGGAATCAGTTGGTTATTCAAAAATCTCATTTACTTATGAACTCTTAAAACGAATGAACTTCAGTGATTCTCAGCTTAAGGGCTATAATAATGTGGCAGAAGACTTGGATGTTGCTTTCTCGAATGGGAGTATCGTTGCTGCTTTCGATGAAATTCCTTACTTGAAACTCTTTATTGGAAAGCACTGCTCAAAATACACCATGGTTGCACCTACCCATAAGACTAGCGGCTTTGGCTTTGTACTCTCTCTCTCTCTCTCTCTCTCTCTCTCTCTCTCTCTCTCTCTCTTGCATGATTTTTAAATATGGCTAGCTGTCTCATATATTGGTTTCGCTAATACCATTATTTAAGATTAAGACCTGTGATTCACAACCAATAGGACCAATTTATAGTTGATACAACTGATTTGGTTACTATCATGGTTTTATATAGTGGTATGGGAAGACATATTAATATGGGTTGTAACAAAACGGTATCGGGAATATCATACTATACATATTGAGAAAATCTGGTGTTGCAATCGTAATTTTTTTAAAATTATTTGCTGAAGAAAATAACTTTATAGGTCCCAAATTATTAGCTTTTTTTGTATAGTATCAATATTGGAATAACAAAAAATCTGATACATTTAAGCCAATATTACAAAATAATATTTTTGGCATGTGTTAAATCGTTGTAGCCATTTTTTTTTTTTTTTGGCAAAAGGTATTTGGCAACAATCACTAATCTAATATATGTTGGTTGATCGATATAATTTCATACTATTGTTGATTCTTTGCAGGCGAAAAGTAGAAAAAAAAAAAAAAAAAAGCTCACCGACTACACCACCCGATATATTACGCTCGATACTCTCAATATATGCCAATGATTCATCTATTTAAGACCTAGGTTTCATGTGCATATAACTTGTGTCACCCAGCTTTCTGATACCCTGATTGATTATTTTACTAGGTGTTTCCAAAAGGTTCCTATTTAGCGCGTGATGTATCAGCTGCAATCTTGAAAGTGATTGATGAAGATAAAATGTCTGAAATAGAAAAGACTTGGTTTGGGCCAAATAATAGTTGTCCAGACTCTAGCAATATGGTGTCTTCTACTAGTCTAAGTGATGGAAGCTTTTGGGGGCTATTTCTCATAGTTGGAGTTGCTTCTTCTTTTGCTCTCATTATATTTATGGCTATGTTAGCTTATGAGCATAGGGGTTTCTTGGTGCACTTGGATCTAAAAGCTTTGTGGAGAAAGTACATTCTCAAACATGAAGACACTATCACTGATAACCACCAAGATCAAACAAGTCCATCATCATCAGCCTTGTCAATTGCTCCATCACCACCTACTCAATGCTCTCCCGCTCAATCAATTGTTTTAGATGACACCAATGAGACTTTAATTCATTTCGAAGATCAAGAAACTTTGATGGTTGTCGCGGATTCTCACAATCCAAATTTAGTGAGGCAAACACCATTATAGATTAAGAGACATTGAGAAACCAATCATCATTTATCACATGATGACTTTCAAAATAATGAAACATGTTTGTGTGTAAATTTCAAATAAAAGTGTAATAAATGACTTTCAAAAAAATTATATTGAAAAATATTATCGATTAAACAATGAATGACTTAATGATTAATGTATTTTATGTTTAATAAATTAAAAAACTTGAGGAAAAATATGTCAAGGCTTTCAATGCCAAATATCTCACAACCCACCCCCCTCCCCCCCCCAACCCAAAAAAAAAAAAAAGAACAAAAAAAAAACAAAATGATTGGAGGCATTTGGATCAACCCAAGTGAAGAATAAAAGAAGTAACTTCAACACTTTCCTCTTTTATTATATTTAATTTTCTTACTAAAAATTATTTTTATCACCACACTAATATTGTCAAATCACCAAGTTATTTGCATGGTATGATATGATGGACGCTAAATGGTAAATGTTTAAGATTAAAATTTAAGCTCTCGTGTTTAAGTCATTTTAAAACTTCATTAAAAATTTGTTCAGTTATTAATTTTAATGGGTCATATTTAGGGCCTGTTTGTTTGGCCGCTTCAATGGTTAGATTGGGATAGGATTGATGTGGGTCATTAGTTTGGCTGGGAAATGAGTAGGATTAAGAAAATTGTAAGCGACTTTAGTCTATTCGGTCATCTGCATGGATGTTCGTTGGGACGTCCGCGGGTACAGTACACTTTTTCTTTTTTTACAAACATAGTTGGCCGGCCAAAAAAACATTCAGCCAGACAAAAAAATAGCTAGCCGGCCAACTTTTTTTTTTTTTTTTTTTAACAATCCTAAGTGCACCTTTTGTTTTAATATTTATTTTAATATAGAAATAATTTTTTAATTTATTTTATTTAAATAATTTAACAATCCCATCATTAACCATCTATCACACTATCATCAAAACAAACACACTTTTAACCTAATCTTCTCACTAACAATCCCCATATTAACAATCTCTTCACTAATCATCCTCTCATTAACAATTCCCTTCAACCTAATCCGCCAAACAAACGTGGCCTTAGAATTTGAGAACATGCTAACTTTTTGACTTTTTTTTGTTAAAATATGAGATGAAAGAAATTATTATATCTGTGATATTTTTTAACTTTTTACCCGAAAAAAAAAGAGCAAAAAATAAAATAGAAAGAAAATTTTCGACTTCCTATATAACTTTTTAACTTTTTAAATAATTTTTTAATTTTTTTTTACTATTTTGAAAGTTTCTAACCAACCCATAGTCTTGCCTTGAGAGGACATTGAGGTAGATTATAGATATACATAAGACAACATAAATCGATACTATTATTACATTCTCACATACAAAACAAGCCTGGTATATTGTATGATATTAGAAGATGTACACACTCGTATAAGTGTTTAAATTTGACAATTACAAATCTATGAATATAGTTTAATTTAAGAGAGAAATTGGTAAAAAATTCACTCTAGTAATTGTCTAAGGTCTAGTGAATATTTTTTTTTTTATTGGTGAGAGATTCATCTTTTGTAAAATAGTTTGGTGAGAAATCTAAACTGACATTTGGTTTTCACTTTTACCCCTTAATTTATCTATTGACTCCCGTTGACTATCTGTTCAAATTTTATATCTATCTATTGAAATTTTTTCCTTATCTGTTTAAATTTTTTCATATTTGTTCAAAAATTTTCCTATCTATTCAATTTTTTTTTCTATTTGTTCAAAATTTTTTTTTGTCTATTTGTTCAATTTTTTCTCCTTTATTTGTTTAAAATTTTACTATTTGTTGCAATCTTTTGACTATTTGTTCAAAATTTTAAATATCTATTCAAATTTTTCCCTTTATCTGTTTAAATTTTATTATCTGTGTAATTTTTTTCTCTAAATTTGATCTATCTAAATTCTATCTGTTCAATTTTTTTTATCTATTGAAATATGAAGCTAAACAAAATCCTATATGTTGAGCCAAACCAACTCTATCTATTGCAATACCAAGCCAAGCCAAACCAAACCCTATATGTTCAAATTTCTATCTGTCTCTCCCTCTCCCTATCTGTTGCAATATGTTTCATTATCATCATCAACAATAACAACAACAGAACTGAACAGATAAACACAAAAAAAGATACAGATAGATAGAGAGATACAGAGCAGTGTAGATCATTTATCCGTGTTCAAAAACAACAATTGCGAACATATTTAAATTTGCAATTAAAAAAAAAAAGATTAAAGAGAAAGAAATCACTCTTGATCCATCATTAAGCCTTAATTCATCATCTTCACTATAAAGGCCAAGCATCCAAGTGATAGCTGTTAAAACCACATACTCACACCCAAAACAGAATAAAAACAAAATCTATATATAAATATATACATATATATAGCCAATAACATAAGATCAAACAAAAAGAATAACATATATAACACAGATGTTTATGTATTCAATGTATATATACGCACACGCACACATACTTTTATATATAGAGAGAGAAGTTTACTAAGGTTACCGACAGATACATGGATGTAACAAATGAATCCTATCGCCACGATTGACATCCAAAATTGTAGTCAAATCTCCATATATGAGAAGGAGCGAGATCTAGAGCTAGAGCGAGATGTGCAGGTGCACTGAGCCGCTGTGTACTGCCGATGGAAGTACCATCGCCGCCGTGTATTAAGAGAGAAATAGATGAGGTGTGGGTTTACAATTTGTGTGGATCACTCACGGATCTGCATAGTATTAGAGAAAATGGATTTTTGGTGACTTTGGTTCTAACTTTGGTTTTAGATTTTTTGTAATAAGATTTTTACATCACAAAAAGAATGACTAAAAACCATTGAGGATTAAATGTGAAATTATCTCATAAAGTTGGCCTTATGAATGAGAGATTTAGAATGATGATTAAGCATTTTACACACGGTTTAACCATGAGAGACACATGGCCTAACCATGAGAAATACATGGCCTTAATAGTGTTTTAGACCATAAGGGACACATGGTCTTAATAGTGTCTTAGATCATGAGACACGCATGACCTAACCATGAAGGACACATGGTTTTGGAAGCCATGAGGTACACATGACCTTGCCATATGTCTTGCCAAAGATGCCTATATAAGGGCATGCTCAACATTGTGAATTTAATCACAAAAAAAGCTAAGTTCTCTCATCATCTTTTCCTCATTGTGTACAAAAGGAGACCATCCTCTTTCATTAGAGTACAAAATTTTTTTTCTCATATTATAGTCAGTCTGCTCCTATAATATATTCTTCCTATGTAAGAGAGTGTTGCCATTGTCAATTCGTCAGAGCTAAACAGAAGGTGTTTCCGCGTTAACGAGTTCTAAACTGTCATATCTTGGGAGACAGACGTCGGCATAACTCCAGCACCCACGGTAAGGCGACGAATCTGTTTTAATGAGATTGTGGTATCATACAAGCTTTGGTTTGCTTTCTTTTCTCATCTTAGTATTTTAATTTGCTATATGTATTTCTGTTCATTAAGATGTAATATCCCATGAATTCTTACTCTGTGGATTTTCCAATTTAATTTACCATGAATCAATTTATTTTATTTAATTCACACAATTTTTACAACATGTAGATCGACTTAGATCTCGGTCTACAACATTAAGATCTATGTCGGTGAGAGAAGAGGCGACGGTGGGGAAGTGGGAAGGGCTGTCGACGGTGGCGATGGAGTCGGTCGGAGAGAGAGAGAGAAAGAGAGAGAGAGTAGAGGCTTCATTCTCATCCGAAGACGACACCAACATGTTCGTCACCATGAAACAACAACGTTCGCCGTCGTGCTCATCAAAAACTGTTGACGGCAACACCTCTATTACGAACAGTGATGTAGAGAGAGAGAGAGAGAATGAGATGAGGGCTACGAGAGTTAGGGATTCGAAATGAATGTATACCATGTATAAAATATATATTTGGTCATTTTACACGAATTTGTCCTTATGGCCAAAATATTTCAACGCCTAAACTTACCGACAAAAAAAAAAAAAAAGAATTTATGACCAAATGCCCTTAATGTAACAGCTACAAAATGATATTTTAGAGTTTGTTTGGGACGTAGGTTGGCTTTTTGGCTATTTTAGTTTAGGGCTAAAAAGTCTCGTTTGGAATAGGCTTTTTGGTTTTTTTAACTTTTGTGAGAGAAAAAATAAAATAATTATAATTTGATGTGACATTTTGTCTTATTGGGCTAAAATGTCTATTTTGTCCTTTTATGATTATTTTAGCCAAAAAGTCTTATTTTAACTTATACCAACCGATTAAATATTTCTCAATGAATGAGTGACTTAATAACGCTAGCTGTGTTATCTTATTCTGAAAATTTTCTTCTTCATAGCAATCTTGAATCATGACCTCAACTTCTTTATTAAAAAAAAAACAAAAAAGAAAGACCTTGACTCCTTTTTATTTTTATGGAAAAGACCTTGACTTAAAATCAACTAATTTTGCGTTCAGGAATTTACTGAAAAGCCAAAACTATAAATGTTTAATTGTCGGTCGGGACATGTCATTTGTTTGATGAGAAATAAAAATATATACATATATCAAAAATTTGAGTAGTTAGAACTGAATTTGCTACTGTGGAATTATCATTGTTTAATTAATTAATTTCAATCATGAGCTTGATTTCTTTGATTAAGAAAATAAGTAAAAAATAAAATGACGACTTAAAATCCTTCACAACAACTTTAAATTTGTTATAAAATTCTGTTTTTAGGAATATACTTAAAGAATAATATTAGGAATTCTAAATGAATTATCAAATATTTTATATGATACTAATATAAGAGTGAGACTCATACCTAAATAGGACCCATACTTAAATAAATATTATGTAAAATATTTGATAATTCATTTATAATCTCTAACTTTTTTTATACTCAAAAAACAAAACTATAAATTTCTAATTGTAGGTGGGCCCAATTAAATGGCAACTATAAATTTATCTTACACTACAACATTTTCTGAATTTAGTGACATTTGAAAGTGCCACAAAACTATTCTTCTAATGACATTTTTTAGTCTTGTGGCATTTTGAACAAGTCTCATTTATATCCGTGCCACGATAGATACTAGTGCCACGGTAGATACTTGCAAGTTTCACTACTGTTGTCCAAATTATGAAATTAAATAAATAGATTTATGAAGAAATCAAATTATATACCAAAAACATATGCTGATAATTACAACTAAATTTCAACAGAAATACACAAAACAATAAGATAGTAAAGAAACGAAACCGAAACCTGCATGGTAGCAGTTTCCTTAAAACAGATTTCACCGCCTTACGGGTCGAGTGCTTGAGGAAACTCGGCATCTATCTCCCAAGATACGACGGTCAAAACCAGCTACGGCAGAAGCACTTTCTGTCTAGCTTAGCGAACAAAACAGTGGCGGCACTCTCTCACAATAGGAACTTTCTGGCAAACTGACTTGTAAAATGGAAGCAAAAATTTCTATATAGAGACTTGACAGGATGGTCTTAATTTATACATGTATAGAGGAGAGAGGAAGAGCCTCCAGCCTTTAAGGCTGGTCATAAAAGCCCCATTAACCAGGATCCATAACCCCTTTCCAAAAAGATGAAAAGTTTGGATGTCCAAAGGATTCATACCCTTTAGCCAAGAAAAAAGATTTAAATACCCTTTAAAATCCTATTCATGAATCTAACATCATGAGGCAATTTCTTATTCAAAACCCAATGGTTTTTGGCTCACTTGGACCTAACATAATAAATGGTTGGGACGCACTTTAATATTTAATTAAAGTCACCACACTTTAATATTAAATTAAAGTCACCAAAAATCATTTTTTCCAACAATCCCCCACATGAATAAAAATTGACCGAATGACTCAACAAACGGACACCATTCAACAATAAAGACTCGGAGAGAGAGTACAACGAACTAACCCCGACATCAGAGAAGGTAGCTTTTGGGTTTGAACCTCTCCCAGTGAAAACCTATCGAGTTTACTGGCTGATCAGTAAATATGACATCTTGAACTGCTCTGCCGTTTATGTAAACTGAAACAATAAATCTCACACGGGAATTACTCCTACCACCATTTTGTTCTCACTGGTGTGCCCTGTGTGGCCCTAGACACTAGCCTGGTTCAGCGAGTGGTTTCAAAGAATCTTGGCCTGCCCAATTCTTCTAGAAGCGGCCCCACTTCACACTCACATAGGTGACTCTACTTGAGTATCCTGCAATACTCAGCTCAACAGCTTAACACACTAGAGTCATTAAAAGCTCAGCTTAACCTCTACACTTGCAGGTATCACTGATAGAAGGAATGGCTGGAGGTTTAACCTCCTCAGTGACATACCACCGTTACACGCAATTAGGTTGTCCCATTGAACCTAGATCTTGGGATCTCTCGTCAACTAGGTTGGGTTTCCATTCCGGTAACTTCCAAAGGCCTCAACCCCATTCCTTTTGACGACGTTTCAACTGACACTCGATTTAACCCTTTGGTTAGCGGATTCGCAATGTTGTCCTTAGACTTTACAAAGTCTAAAGAGACAACTCCATTCGAGAGTAGTTGTCGTATGGAATTATGTCTACGACGGATATGTCTAGACTTTCCATTATACATATTACTCTGTGCCCTACCAATTGCAGATTGACAATCACAATGAATACAAATAGCTGGCACAGGTTTAGACCAACGTGGAATATCTTCAATGAAATAGAGAAGCCATTCAGCTTCTTCTGTTGCTTTATCCAAAGCAATAAACTTTGATTCCATCGTTGATCTAGATATACACGTTTGCTTGGAAGATTTCCAAGACACGGTTGCCCCTCCGAGGATAAACACATGTGCACTAGTGGACTTTGAGTCCTTTATATCTAATATCCAATTCGCGTCACTATATCCTTCAAGCACCGCTGGATATCGAGTATAATGTAGCCTATAATCCCGAGTGTAGCGTAAATACCTTAACACCCGCACAATGCCCTTCCAATGAGAAGCATCGGGATTACTTGTGTATCTACTAAGCCTGCTAACCGAGTAAGCTATATCCGGCCTAGTACAACTCATCAGATACATTAAACTTCCAATTACCCGAGAATATTCTAACTGAGAGACACTTTCATTATTTTATTCTTGGTAAAATGTAGACTTAAGTCTACAGGTGTCGATGACACACTCGTATCTGATTCATTAAACTTCTCAAGTATCTTATCAACATAATAAGACTGAGAAAGTACAATTCCGCCAGATATTCTGGTAATCTTAATTCCCAGAATAACATCTGCAATGCCTATATCCTTCATGTCAAACTTAGAGTTTAACAACTTCTTGGTAGTTTTGATCATTTCATCATTACTACCTATAATGAGCATATCATCAACAAATAGACACAAAATGACATAACCTCTGTCAGTGTCTTTGACATAAATACACTTGTCACATTCGTTGATTCTAAACCCATTTGACAACATTACATTGTCAAACTTCTCATACCATTGTTTAGGCGCTTGCTTCAAACCATACAAAGATTTGACAAGTTTACAGACTTTCTTGCTTTGTCCTGGAGCTGAAAACCCTTCAGGTTGCTCCATGTAGATTTCTTCATTCAAATCCCCATTTAAGAAAGCTGTCTTTACATCCATCTGGTGTATTTCAAAATTGTGCAAAGCTGCTATCGCAATCACTATGCGAATGGATGTTATCCTAGTTACAGGTGAGGACGTATCAAAGTAATCCAGGCCTTCTCGCTGCCTGTACCCTTTGATAACGAGCCTCACCTAGTACTTGTCAATTGACCCATCGGCCTTCATCTTTTTTTAAAAAATTCAGTTGCAGCCTAAAGCCTTACAACCTGGAGGTAAATCTACCAACTCCCAGGTGTGGTTCTGTAAAATAAAGTCAATCTCACTTTTGATCGCTACTTTCCATCAAGGACTTTCAGGAGAAGTCACAGCTTCATGGAAAGTTTGAGATTCGTTCTCAACCATATACGTCAAGAAGTCTGGATCAAAAGACTTGGACATCCTAGCCCTTTTACTTCTTCTAGGCTGATCATCACCTTGATTCTCAACTTGATCATCAAAATGATCATCATCACTAGCAAGCTCATCAAATTGCTCTAAAACCTCGAAACCTCTTCTAAGGTTTGACAAGGAAAAATGTCTTCAAAGAAACATGCATTCTTTGACTCCATGATGATATTCCTGTGTATGTCTGGAATTTCAGACTTTCGTACAAGAAATCGATATGCACCACTATTATGTGCATAACCAATGAATATACAATCCATGTATTTTAGGCCTATCCTAACCCATTAGGGTGTAGGAATCGCCACAATGCCAAGACACCCCCACATTCGTAAGAATTTATAAGAAGGCTTAACGCCATTCCATAACTCATACGGGATCTTGTCCACTTCGCTTCAACACAAGTTTTACACTTGTGTTTCGTCAGAACGACCTTGTCGGACTCAAAAACCATGCAAAAACATGTTTACTGAGAAGAGACCTTGAGACAAGATTCTTACGAATGTCCGGAACATGCAGGACTTCATTCAAGGTTAGCTCTTTTCCTGAGGTTAACATCAGGACCACCTTTCCCTCAACAAATAAGGTAATAGAGTTTCCCATAAACAACTTCTTACCATTTGTAACCGGTTCAAAAGTTGTAAACAGCTCCTTCTCAGAGTAGATGTGGCGTGTAGCCCTAGTAAAACTAAAACCCCTCGCTACCACAGTTGTAGCACTTCCCAAAGAACCGATAACCAGGTTCCCATGGCTTGTATGCCAGCTTCTTTGTAACACCACCCCCTTGGCCCCAACTTAGAGCCCTTGTTCATGGGGGGCTTCTTCCTTATCCCAGAAGATTTGCCATGCTCAATGACATTTGCCTTCACTAAGGAGGTACTCCCTCATTTCTTTCTATTATCCTCCTCAATTTCGAAGTCGGATAATCAAGTCTTCTTTGTAGAATTTATACAAAGTCTTAAACAAATCCTTGTGTCACAATGATTATGAAACTCTCAAAATCATATCACAGTAAATACATTCCCATAATGTAATTAACCGAATTAGGCACCCAAATATATTTGGTCTAACCTATCACTTTGAAGCTAATAGTCTTACTATTAAGAAATGCAAATCCAATGTTCAATAATCTACTATTCGGAACTTTATAACATGGCCAGTAGTCTTATCACTAGGAATCACTAATTTCTCAACATGTGGTCAGTAGACTTTCTACTACTATGAATCACAATGTCTTAACCTGTGATCAGTAGTCACTTTACTACTAGGAGTCACAACGTCCTGACATAGGATCAATAGACTCTTTCATTACTAGGAATCATCATGTCTTGACATATGACCAGTAGCCTCTCCACTACTAGGAACCATGATGTCTTGACATGTGATCAGTAATCTGTTCACGACTAGGAACCACAATCTCATAACTGTGTAGCCAGTGGTCTAACACCTCCTAAGAACCACCAGTTTTCTATCTCTGTGATCAGTGATCTTGTACTCACTAGGAGCCACCAATTTAAGAATATATTTGGAATTTAAAAATCCAAAAAAATATTCATCCATTATAATAAGTTGTCTCATATTTGCTTTCAAGCAAAGTCACATAGCAATCATAAATGCTATAAATAACACAAGGATACCATACTAGTTGCCTCTGATCAATTCAGAGATATTTTAATGCAATCTTATGATTTCCTTTAATTATACTTGATCTCTCAAGATCTTCCTTTAAGAATCTCGTGAGGCAAAGGTTGTCAGCTGGAACAACATTTCTGTTTGTCACCTTTTGAAGCCATTTCTGAACATTACCTCTCTACTTTTCTGCACATCTTTTCGTAAAAAGTAAAAAAGTTACTAAAATAGCATGTTCCCAAACGAGGCCTAAGTATCCAGCAGTACTCGAGGGGTATAGCGATACAAATTGGATATCGGATACTAAAGACTCAAAATCCACTAGTGGATATGTCTTTACCCTGGGAGGTGCTGCAGTCTCTTGGAAATCTTCTAAGCAGACATGCATAGCAAGGTCGACAATGGAATCTGAGTTTATTGCATTAGATAAAACAGGAGAAGAAGCAGAATGGCTTCGTAATTTCTTAGAAGACATTCCAATATGGCCTAAACCTGTGCCAGCGATATGCATACACTGTGATAGTGAAGCGGCAATAGGACGGGCACATAATCATATGTATAACGGTAAGTCTTGACACATTCGTCGTAGACATAATACCGTTAGGCATTTGCTCTCACATGGAATAATTTCCATAGAATACGTAAAGTCAAAGGAGAATATTGCAGATCCATTGACTAAAGGGCTAGCTAGAGAGCAAGTGTACTATTTATCGAGGGAAATAGGATTAAAGCTTATTACTTAAAAGTCACCATAATGGCAACTCAACCTAGTTGATTGGAGATCCCAAGATCTAGGTTCAAAGGGACAACCGAATTATGGATGACTTCATGTATCACTAAGGAGGTTTACTCCTACCCATTTCTATGATAAGAAGAGTGATACCTGCAGTGTTAGTAGGATAAGCTTTTAATGATTCTTATAACTTGGGCTTCCAAGTGGGGTATAGCAGGATACTCTTAATAAGAAGTCACCTATATAAGTGTGAACTGGGCTGGTTCTGTGTGAATTGAGAAGGCTAAATTCTCTAGAGCACTCATGAATTACCAGGCGTTGTTTAGGGCCAAAATGAACACAACCGTAAGAACCAAACTGTGTTTGCAGATACACTATGTGTAGTCTATTGTCTTGGATTATATAAACAGCTGAATAGTTCAAGGCATCGCGTCTACTGGTTAGCTAATAAGTCCGATAGGCTTTTCACTAGAGGAGGTTCAAAGCTAAAAGCTACCTATCTCGATGTGGTGTATCTTCTTAATGTACTCTTTCTTTGTCTGCATCTTGTTGCATGTCTGTTATCGTGAATTCCATTCATGTGAGGGATTGTTGGAAAAATGACTTTGTAACCCTTATTTTTTGCTAACTTTGAGCATTAATTAAGGTGGGACCCAAACGTTTTTTCTTGGGTTCATGTTTAATGCCGCGTAGTGAATTAAATTATATATTTGGTTGCTCAAAACCATTTCCGGATGAATGAGAATTCAACGCGCATTTCGGGTTTGTGGAAATGAATTTTGGTGGGTTTACAACACATTGTGAAATGTGCTTGTCCCACATTAGAAAGGCTTGAGGAATTGCATGGGTTTATAAACCTTAGTTTTGGATACTTGGGATGGGCCCCAAGGGGTACCCAAGTTTGTGGAAGGGTGAGGTTATGGGTGAAGTGGGCTAGACTCATTGGACCCAAAATAAAAACCACACACGCGCGCCCCCGCCGCCATCTGTCTGGTCTTGGGCGCGGGTGCGTAGTGTGAGTTGGGCTTGTCCTGTCCAATACTTATCTTTTTTGGGCCAAAAACGTTTGTTTTTATTTATTTAATTTTGAATTTCAGTATTCAAAATTTAATTTAAATCAGTCCATAATTTTTTCTCACCCAAACAGGGCCCTTCACCCGAATAGGTTCTTACCTGTTGGAAGTCCACTCGAACAGGTTAACTGCCACCAGAACAGATTTGTTCCAGGTATAGACAGATTTGTTCCGAATTGGTGTCTTACCTATTGGTAGCCACAAATTCAAAACCGAACAGGTGCTTGGTTGCCTATATATAGCCTATCTGTCCAACAATTCATTCATTCAATTTTCATCAGAATTTCCGTTCTCTTTCCTATGTCTTCTCTGTATTTTTTTTGCACTTATATTAGAAAGAAAAAGAGAGAGTTACAACAGAGTTTTGGTTCGCCAGACTTGGTTTTGTAGTACTACAAAATCAAGATATAGTCGTTGCATCCTGGGAAGTAGACGCCGGTAAATCTCGAAGTATCGGAGTGAGGGCGAAATCTACTTTAAAGAGATTGTGTCCAACACAAGCCTCGACGTTTAATTCTGTAAGAATTTAATTTAGAAAATAATTTATAATTATTTTCTGAGTTATTTTATTTTCACATTTAATTTACACATACATACCACCGTGGGTATAACAGGTTTGTGGTGATCATTTGGTGTTTCGTGGTCCTAATTTTGACTCAAAGTTACATAGCTAGCTTAGCTTCACTGTTGACAGTTCATCAACTAGAGCCATCGATTACTAATGTAAGAGAGCTTATAAATAAAGGGGAATCAGTTGGTTACTCAAAAATGTCATTTACTTATGAACTCTTAAAACGAATGAACTTAAGTGATTCTCAGCTTAAGGGCTATAATACTGTGGAAAAGACTTGGATGTTGCTTTCTCAAATGGGAATATCGTTGCTGCTTTTGATGAAATTCCTTACTTGAAACTCTTTATTGGAAGGCACTGCTCAACATACACCGTGGTTGCACCTACCCATAAGACTGGCGGCTTTGGCTTTGTACTCTCTCTCTCTCTCTCTTGTGCATGGTTTTTAAATATGGCCAGCTATCTCATATATTGGTTTCACCAATACCATTATTTAAGATTAAGACCTGTGTTTCACAACCAATATGACCAATTTATAGCTGACACAACTGATTTGGTTACTATCATGGTTTTATATAGTGGTATTTAAATAGTATGGGAAGACAAATTAATATCAGTTGTAACAAAATGGTATCGAGAATGTCATACTATACATATTGAGAAAATCTGGTATTGCAGTCGTAGATTTTTTTAAAATTATTTGCTAAAAAAAGTAACTTTATAGGTCCCAAATTATCCGGTTTCTTTGTATAGTATCAGTATTGGAATGAGAAAAAATCTGATACATTTCAACCAATATTACAAAATAGTATTTTTGGCATGCGTTGTAGCCAAAAAATCAAAAAAATTTTTTTGTTGCAAAAGGTATTTGGCAACAACCACTAATTTGATACATATTAGCTGATTGATATAATTTCATACTATTGTGGATTCTTTGTGGGTGAAAAGTAGAAAAAGAAAACTCACCGACTGCACCACCCGATATATTACGCTCGATACTCTCGATATATGCCAATGATTCATCTATTTAAGACCTAGGTTTCATGTGCATATAACTTGTGTCACCCAGCTTTCTGATACCCTGATTGATTATTTTACTAGGTGTTTCCAAAAGGTTCCTATTTAGCGTGTGATGTATCAACTGCAATCTTGAATGTGATTGAAAGAGATAAAATGTCTGAAATAGAAAAGACTTGGTTTGGGCCGAATAATAGTTGTCCAGACTCTAGCAGTATGGTGACTTCTACTAGTCTAAGTGTCGGAAGCTTTTGGGGGCTATTTCTCATAGTTGGAGTTGCTTCTTCTTTTGCTCTCATTATATTTATGGCTATGTTAGCTTATGAGCATAGGGGTTTCTTGGTGCACTTGGATCTCAAAGCTTTGTGGAGAAAGTATATTCTCAAACATGAAGACACTGTCACTGAAACCCACCAAGATCAAACAAGTCCATCATCATCAGCCTTGTCAATTGCTCCATCACCGCCAACAATCCTACTCCAGTCCGACCGTTGAAGTTGCCAAACAAACGGGGCCTAAATATGACCCATGGGTAATGGTGGTCCATCATTTTATTTTCTTTTTGATAAATGGGTGTTTGGGCTAACTTGTGTGCATTTCGACTAATTTCAAAATATTAAAATTAATAACTGAACAAACTTTTAGTGAATTTTAAGATGACTTAAACGCGAGACCTTTAATTTTAATCATAAGCATTTACCATTTGGCTAACCCTTTGAGGTTTATAGCATCCATCATATCATACCATGCAAATAACTTAGTGATTTGACAATATTAATGTGGTGATAGAAATAATTTTTTAGTAGTAAAAAATGCTTTTGCGTTGAATTTACTTCTTTTATTCTTCACTTGGATTGATCCAAATGCCTCCAATCATTTTGTTTGAAAGCCTTGACATATTTTTCCTCAAGTTTTTTAATTTACTAAACATAAAATACATTAATAATTAAGTCATTCATTGTTTAATTAATAATATTTTTCGATATATTTTTTTTGAAAGTCATTTATTACACTTTTATTTGAAATTTACACACAAACATGTTTCATTATTTTGAAAGTCATCATGTGGCAAATGATGATTGATTTCTTAATGTCTTTTAATGTATAATGGTGTTTGCCTAATTGAATTTGGATTGCGAGAATCCGCGACAGCCATTGGAGTTTCTTGTCCTTCGAAATAATTGAAAGTTTCATTGGTGTCATCTGAAACAATTGATTAAGCGGGAGAGCATTGAGTGATCACAATATGTTTGCTATTGTTTGGGAAGGTTGACTTCACAGTTTGAATGGCTTAGTAATTCACTTCACAGTTTGAATGGCTTAGTAATTCCCTTCAGTAGGGGGATTAGCTTGTCTGGGAAACAAGTGAGAAAATAGTGAGTAACTTCAGGCTATCCGGTCGTCTGCCCGAATGTTCAGTACAATACAATTTTTTTTTTACCAAACATAGCCAACCAGTTGGCCAAAAAAACATTCGACCAAACAAAAAAATAGTTGGCCAGCCAATTTTTTTTTTTAATAATCCCAAGTGCACCTTTTGTTTTAATATTTATTTTAGTTTTTTTAATATAGAAATAAATTTTTTAATTTATTTTATTTAAAAATAATTTAGCAATCCCATTATTAACTATCTCCTATACTATTATCAAAACAAACACACTTTTACTTAATCCCCACATTAACAATCTCTTCACTAATCATTCCCTGGCTAACAATCCCTTCCAACCTAATCTGCCAAACAAATGTGGCCTTATGGTTGGTTTGAGAACCAACTAACATTTTGACTTTTTTGTTAAAATATGAGGTAAAAAATTATTATTTTTTGTGATATTTTTAACTTTTTACCAAAAAAAAAAAAAAAAAAAAGCAAAAAACAGAGTAGCAGAAAATATTCGACTTCTTTTATATAACCTTTTAACTTTTTTTTACTAATAAGTAATTTTTTACTATTTTAAAAGTTCGAAACCAACCCATAGTCTTATCTTGAGAGGACACCGAGGTAGATTATTGATATACATAAGACAACATAAATCATTACTATTATTACATTCTCACATACAAAACAAGCCTGGTATATTGTATGATGTTAGAAGATATACCCACTCGTATGAGTGTTTGAATTTGACAATTACAAATCTATGAATATAGTTTAATTTAAGAAAAAATTGGTAAAAATTCACTCTAATAATTGTCTAAGGTTTAGTGAATATTTTTTATTAGTGAGAGATTCATTTTTTTGTGAAATAGTTTGGTGTGAAATCTAAAAAGATATATTTTTTTTCAATTTTATTCCTTAATTTATCTGTTAACTTCCATTGACTATCTGTTGAAATTTTATATCTATCTATTGAAAATTTTTCATTATCTGTTTAAAAGTTTTCATATATGTTCAAAAATTTTCCTATCTATTCAAATTTTTTTTTTTCATTTGTTCAAATTTTTGTCTATTTGTTAAATTTTCTTTCCCTTTATTTGTTTAAAATTTTACTATCTGTTTCAATTTTTTGACTATTTGTTCAAATTTTTTACTATCTATTCAAAATTTTCCCCTTATCTTTTCAAATTTTATTGTCTGCTAAATTTTTTCTCTGAATTCAATCTATCTAAATTCTATCTGTTCAATTTTTTTTATTTGTTGAAATATGAAGCTAAGATAAACTAAATAAGTGAGCTTTTTGACTTTTTATGAAATATGAATTAGATATGGGTTGGGTTTGAAGTGATATGGTAGAGAGGTGATGTGACTTAAATAAGATGATGTGACTTAAATAGGATAGCGACTTTTTGACTTTTTGACTTTTTTTGATTATGCCAAACCAAGCTTAAAGAAAAATCCTATATGTTGAGCCAAACCAATTCCTATCTGTTGCAATACCAAGCCAAGCCAAGCCAAGCCAAACCCAACCCTATCTGTTCAAATTTCTACATGTCTCTCTCCCTCCGTATCCGTTGCAATATGGTTCATCATCAACAACGACGACAACAACAACAGATTTGAATAGATAAACACAAAAAAAAAAAAAAAAACAAAAACAAAACAAAAAAAGAAGAAGAAGATACAGATAGAGAGAGAGAGAGAGAGAGAGAGAGAGATAGAGTGGGGCAGATCATCTATTAGAGCCAATAACATAAGATTAAACAAAAAGAATAGCATATATAACACAGATGTCTATGTATTCGTAATTTATATACACGTACACACATTTTTATATGTAGAGAGAGAAGATTACCAAGGTTACCGGCAAGCACATGGGTGCGACGAATGAATCCTATCGCCACCGTTGACAGCCGAAATTGTAGTCAAATCTCCATATATGAGGAGGAGCGAGATCGACAGCTAGAGCTAGAGCGAGATGTGCAGGTGCGCTGAGCAGCCCTATACCGCCGGTGGAAGTACCATCGCAGTGTGTGTCAAGAGATAAAGAGATGGGTTGTGGATCTACGATTTGTATGGATCGCTCACGGATCTGTGTAGTGTTGGAGATCTACTCCTTCGAAGAAGATCATGTTACGTTTGATTCAATCAAGCCACTCACTCTCCAGATTCTTGTAAGTCTTCCCTAATTTGTGTTCCCTCACGCCTCTTTCCGTTGAATACTCTGTTTGGTTTCTGAGAAAATAGAAATGGGAGGAAGACAAGGGTTTTTTTTGGCTTTCTCGGAAACATTTTAATCGTGATTATTACTACTCCTTGGAACATGTTGTGAAACGAATTCCAGTGAAATCCGAACCTGGCTCGTCTAGAATTTTGTATATTTTTGTGTTTTGTTGTTGTTGTGTTCATGTAATTGGATCACTGCATTACTGGTTTAATATATGTATGTACAGTGATGTTTGTTGTTGTGAAAATTCGATTTTTACACCTAATTATGTTGCCAATACACTGCATTTTGTTGGCTTATTATGCGATAATATATTATCAAAATTGATAGGAAAATTTTATAGAGCAATTATAAGGTCAATGATAACGGGAAGGACAGAATGTTGGACAACTAAAAAATAACATATTTATAGAATTTGTGTAGGTGAGATGAGAATATTTGGATGAATGTGTTAGAGAGAACATGTTAAGTTGGTTTGATGCAAAAGGAAAATATATGAACCATAAAGGAAAATGTTACGAGGAGTGGAAGACCTAAATTTACATGGGATGTGGTAGTAAATTTATTCATTTTATTTAATTTAACTGATAAATGGTTCGTGTAACGGACCTCACTTATTGGGATACAAGGTTTAGTTTGGTTTGGTATTATGTTGACCATAAGTTGAGTGTAGTTCTTTGTTTTCTTGAGCCTGTAAAGCAAATTATATAATTCCCCTTCACAACCCAGGGGCAGAGCTAGATCGTTGTCACAGTTGGGGTTAAATAGATCATGAGAGATGGAAACTTTAAAGACTTAAAAAAAAGACGTTGAGGAGAGATGGAATTTGAAGGGGCAAGAAAGATCTATCAGAGGAGAGGGAATTTTTTTTTTTTTTTTTGGGGATAAATATGAGAGGGGGAATTTGAATCAGTGGGAAATTTCTGAAGAGGTCAAAAATAAAATCTCGTAGAGGAAAATAAAAAATAATTTAAATTCATAGGTAAATTTAATTTTTATTTTTGAAATATAATTTAAAGTCATAGCCGTGATGTTTATAGTAAAAAACACTACTTTATTTGTTGTACCAAAAAATGCTGGCATTTTCTAGAGAATGTCAATTATTTGGGTTCTGTTTTTCTTTTGGCTTGCAAATTTCTTAGAAGTAAGTTGGTCATACCAGCCTCAGTTCTTTGATGATAAGTAGTATAAACATGGGCATCTGTTTTGTTGATTTCTGTTTTTCATTGACATTAATAGAGCCTTTGACCCATGAATTTCTGATCACTGATGGAATTTGATCAAGTATGTTTTATCCATTAAAGATATTGCGCCTGATGAAGCCAACACTGGCAATCAAGTATAGTTTTAGCCATTGACCTAAGATAATGTGGTGAAAGAACTGGTAGCTATGGCTTTTTTGCTGTGCTTTTTTTTATTGCTGCCTGTGGATTAAGACAATCCATGTTATAAAAAATTAGGTTGTCTTGTTTTCTCCCTAATGGAATATTATTTGAGATTAATTGTTTTCTTAATTCTACTGAAACAGTCTGATGGCTGTAGCCAGAAATGGGAGATTTCTCTCAACAGATTCTATTAAGGTCGACGAACCTTTCAAAGTTGAGAAAGGAGAGACAGTAAATTCTCCCCCACCTCCATCAGAGAAGGTAGTTAATGGTGTGAGGTGTAAGTAATCAACCTTACAAGTGCTAGATGTTTGCCTCAGCTATCATTTACGGTGATTCTTATGTATTTTGATTCAGTTACTTGTGTTGGGTGGTAATGGATTTGTTGGTTCACATGTTAGCAAAGAAGCATTAGATCGTGGCTTATCTGTTCCAAGCCTTAGCAGGTATCATCTTCCTCAATAATTATGCAGCTTATCCTCAGATGGGTGTCTATATTTTATATATTTGTGTGTTGTTCAAAACAATATTTACGTATCTATGTAAACATAAGCTTGATGCTTCTGCTGAGACTATAGTTCCCTTCTTATTCTGGATAATTAATTTGGTCTTCTGATATCTTATGTTATTATGTGATGAAATCCTTTCAAGGAAAATTGCATTTGTATGTATATATATAATCTAGGTCGAACTTTTTTGATCACAAACCATCATTTTCTTTTTCTTTCAATCAGGGATCTGTATATTCGTACTTTTGGATCTGGCATGTTGGTGGAAACCTCATCATACATCGCTCTTGCAAAGGAATTCTGCTTACCATAGTTGTTGTTAATCATTGAGATTTTCAAGACACGTTTGGGTGAGGGAGATTGAATGAAACAATACTTGGATGGTATTCATGTGTTTTCCTCGTTGATTGCATACATTTTTTTAATGGTGTTTAAGTTGCATGTTGAACTATGATAACTTTACAAATAGTTTAGATATGATATCTTCCACATACTAGGGATAACTTAGCACCTCTTGTTGGTCATCTTAGTCTCTTGCTCTTGCATGAAATGTTGGTTCAATACTATGATATGTACTTTGTAACGCCCCGAAATAATTTAACATGAACTACCCACATTAATTAACATTCACTAAATCATGGCAATAAACTTCCCATCTTTACATAGTTAATAAGAGAGTCTTATACAAAAGTTTCACATGTGGATATACATTCAATGATAAAAATACACATGAATCTATAGCTTGTGAAACACTTAGTCTCAAAACAATAAAATGCCCTTAAGGGCTTACATCTTCCAAGGCAATAATCCGGTTACACAAAATGGCCTCTCGGACCCATACACGTTTAGCCCTTGGCTTATAAAAATTTACAACAAAAATAAGAGAGCTATTTACTCTTCACAAAAATATCCACGCCCTCAATTCGGCGGGATCACCACATCTTTACCTGTACCAAATCCCATAGGGGTGAGCATAAAACCCAGTAGAGAATTCTTACAAAGTATATACAGTTATGCAAACTCTCAATAAAAATGCAAATGTCAATGCCATGCCATGCCATGCCATGCCATGCTCTTTTTAAAGAAATTTTATTTCATACTCTTCTTGAAGATTTCCATTTGTCAATAAGAGCTTGCAATCTCAACACATTTCAAAACTTTCAATTTTAATCAATAGGGGCGGTAAATATGACACTGGTAATTCCTAGGATGGTGTCTGCAAGTAGTACTAACCGGAAGGTTCGACACCTATCCGCGCGATTTTCTGGTCTTTCACCATGGACACTCAGGCCAACTTATCAAGATTAACTACAACCCCTAACTGGACTTACCAACGTATTTACCCCTTATACATTTCCGTTAGTTCTTGTTACAATATAACCCTTCTCAAGTATACATGATAAGAGTGCAATAATGATAATAATTCACTTCATGCTCATTGAAGATAATAAATCAAATGAGAATGCGATGCAATAATTAATATCCCATAACATTTCTCCCTTTTCAGATATCTCTACGACAAGATCGAGTAATTTCATTTCTCATTTCTTCTCTTGCAATAGTATTTCACAACATAACCATATGCTCTCAATTCATAGCAACAACCATAATCACTCGCCATGCACAATTCATAGCAAATTAGTCTCCTCAAGACTATATATTATGTTCTCAACATCGATCTCCAAGGTTTTATACAATTTTCACCATTTCAAGGCACACAACCATTTACCATTTCCCAACAATATATGTTTCAAGTGTTTAACAAACATATGAAAGTAACATCTCATTTCTCTTACCTCAATAGATAGCTATTTCACTAAACATTAATGAAATTTACCTTCATTCATCTTCTTGACACAAGATAATAAAGAATTTCATAGACATTTTATTATTATTCAAAAAAAAAAAAATCTCCAAATTTCTAGGGTTTTCATCAAAATCAAACATTTCTCATTTCCCTTAATGAAACTCTAACAAACCATCTTTCTTGAGTTTAATAAGTAGGCAAAACCCACTAAGACTTGTAAAAAAAGAATTTGAGATTTAAACCCACTTTGAAAGCTCTCTACATTTTAGATCACAAAATTAATATCAACACAAATACTTCAAGGAAACTTTTGAATCAACAACAACAATGCAAAACATGTATATATAACTCAAGAAATCCCTACCTCAAGCTTGATGAAGAAGATGATGAAACCCTAACTTTAATGGAGGATCCTTCACTCCTCCACCACACCAAGAAGAACTCTAGCTTAGATCTCCAAAGCTTTGAGAGGGATGATGATGGATTTGGACCCAATAGATTACAAGAATTAAAGAGTTTTAGGGTTTTGATGAAGGTTTCTAGAGAGGAGGAGGAAACATGAGGTTTAAAGTGAGAATAAAAGCCCCAAATGTGAGATACAACTCGGCCAAAGTGATACAAAAATGCAGAATTTCGGACCCAGGCTGACCGCACGTGCGGCCTTCACCCCCGCACGTGCGGTGCTCTTCTCCCGCACCTCACTCCGCTCGTGCATATAAAGCAGTAGGCCAAACTTCCCCTGAATTTTGCACGTGCGGCCTCCTTCCTGCACGTGCGGCCCTTGGTTTCCAGCCCAGAATTTTCCCGCCTCGTTCTCGGGCATTCCGGACTCGGGCACGCACCCTCTGAAACAAGAGAGATTCAAATCCCCAAACAAAACAAAACAAGAACTATTATTTTGAGAACCATTTCCGAATGTGTCAAATCCAACGAAGGTAAAAGGAGGACGGAGCGAAGGAAGAATTGAAGAAAAGAAAAGAAAAGAAAGGAAAAGACCCGGTCGTCACATACTTGATTAATATGCCAAGTTATGTGTTAACATGTTCTATTATATTTATTGGGTAGAGTCAACATTTTGTTCGTGAAGTTTCATAAATTAACAGTCATGCAAGCAATAATATAAAGAGTTTCTTCAGCTTGCTCATCTTCTGGAACAACATCAAATTCCATCAGTTTAAAGGAAAGGAAAAATGAAAAATTTGTACTCAGTCATGTTGTCAAGTCTCTACTTCTTGGTTGTAGGAAACCTCTACTGGGGATGATGTTTCCACACTAGAACTGCAACTCCACAGTTGAGTTTAGAGTAAGAATTTTATCAAAGTTGAGATAGAATCAGCCATCCAACTAGGATGGGATCACTCAAACATATGAAAGAAAATTTGTAAAGAATATATGTTTATCCTAGATTTTGGCCTTACTATTAGGAATTAAAAAATTGGTGATAGATCTTTCTATTTTGATTTGTGAGGATTGAGGTGTAAAGATCAATGTTATTGGTGATGAATTGTCACTTTTGTAATGAGAATTTACTATGCTCATCTTTAAATGGTTGTGAATGTAGAGATTATATTATTACAACTTATCAACAAAATATTTCTTGCAACATATTTTATATATAAAATATCCCTAGGCGCTCTCAACCTTGGACTCTTCTATGTGCTTAGACTCTACTGGCTTCTTTGTGGAGCTTGGATACTGGACGCTTATCCTATGTCTAGTCTATCAATGTTGGTTTAATGATATGATTTGTGGACTGAACTGTATTACATGCCAGAATGGTCTATTTCAACATTCTTGGGACTACTTGTGGTTTCTTCCTTCTTGCTTGTATGCTTTGTAATTGGACTGGCTGTGTTTTAATATTACCTTTTTTGTGTTCCTGAAACTGGTTGCTTCTTTCTTGTAGGTCTGGTAGGTCATCTATAAACGAATCATGGGCCAACAATGTGATTTGGCATCAAGGTTTGCTCTCTTGTATGGCACATTTATTTTTTACCCCATCGTAGACAATGTAGTGCATCTAACTCCTTTTTTGTTGTCTCCTCTACTGTCAGGAAACTTGCTTTCAGATGATTTATGGAAGGAAGCGTTGAGTGGAGTGACTTCTGTTGTATGTAGTTCGTATACCTATAGTCTGTATGGTATTGTTTTTGTTTACTGCGTTTTTTTTTTTGGGGGGGCCACTGGCCCTACTGCTGACTCCCTCCCTCTTCACAGATTGTATTGGTTAAATTTTTTTTTGAACGGGACGGGATAAGTCATCCAAAGTGTGTCTCTTCAAATTCATGTGTGGATGGTCCTAGGACTATGAATGATGAGGGAATCTTGTTGGTAATAATATTTTCAAGGGATATCTATTGGGAATTGTAAATTTGGGTCTACCTTGATTCATTAGACAACCCATGAGTAGTATTTCTTTTTACTTGATTTATGAATCACACTAAAATATGGGAATATTTCTGTTAGAAATAAAATCGATCTCTTATTCAGTCGCCATAGTGCATCTTCTACGCAGTCCATACAGTTATTTCTCACTATTAAGGATTTTGAAGGACATACTATTTCGGATTCAGGTCAATATTAGTTAATTCATGAAGTGGGATAAGTAGAAAAGAGAGGAAGGGGAAAATAAATGACTGAAATAGTAAGCGCTAATAGGGAGTTCCAATGGGTGTTACTTTGTTCAATGTAGAGTTCTCTAAATTCCCTTTTCCCAAAAGGAACAATGGCTTCATTGTTCATGCTGACATTCTTTCATTTCTTTTTCCTGATTTTTTTAGAAGGAAATACGAGTCAGTCTTTCATGCTAAGCATTTTCTTTATATTATTTGCTTGTGTCATATTTTGTTGTTTATGCCAAGCTGTGTTGCATGGACAGAAAAGTTATAGGGATTACCTTTATTTATTATTTTTTGGCTGTTTTTGATGAAGATGTTGGTGTTTTTTTTTTTTTTTTTTCTCTTTTCTAATTTGAGGTGAGCTTTTGCAGATCTCTTGTGTCGGTGGTTTTGGCTCCAACTCATATATGAATAAGATCAATGGAACTACAAACATTAATGCAATTAGAGCTGATGCAGAAAAAGGTACTGAAACATTGATACTTTTTAGTGTAGATGATGCTTCCTCCTCTTCTCACCTTGATTGCTTACATTCTGAGAGGTAATGGTTGCATTATTTTAACATCCGCTGCATAGATATTAACTAAAAGCATACAAGGAGCTTATGAGATAAAATCCTAGTTTCTTAAAGTTGACGTAGTCATTATTGCTAAATTTTCCCCGAACTTAAATCTTCTCCGTTATGATGTATTCATAGGTTCCATTCTAATAACAATTTTATAAACATTTTGTCATGCTCTTTCTAGACGCTCCAACATATTTCCATAAAAAATTATATTCTATGTTTCTCACCTCTCATTTCAGGATCAATGAAATGGGCTAGTTCACAAATGGTAGGATGTGTAATCTCCTAACTATTTGTAGGATACAAATTACAATGTAGTTTGAAATAGTGGAGATGGACTAGTTTGCGACTAGAGGGGGTTAATAGGTTGCATCCTAGGTACCTTCTAGCCAATTTAAGTTCAGCATTCATGAGATCCAATTAAATTCAGTAGGTCAATATGCCAATATGAAGTATATTAATTAGTTAAAGGCATCCACAAAAATCACAGTAAAGTAAGTAAGACATTGATTTACATGGAAAACCCTAGGAATAAAAATCTCCATTGGACAAACCACGGGCACCTCGCCGAAGTAATCTAGTATCAAGCAAGAGTTTATAGAAGACTCTACAAACTGAAGATTTACAACTCCACCTTGTTAACTTTTACTCTTGACATCTTCCTCAAACTGTGTTTCCTCTCCACACTTGTGTTGGTTGCTCAATTATGTCTTCATTCTTAAAAGATTTGTCTATATCTCTGCTGCTGACTTTGGCGTGGTAAATTACTTGCTAAAGGGTATTATGAGGGAAAGGTACTATTAAGTTAATTGCACATTTTTGGTTGCTCATTTAGCAATTAGAAATTAATTGTTGATTCTGAAGGTTCATATCATGACATCAGGGAATGAAATGAAAATACGACACTAAAAAGGGAGGTTTATTTGGATATTAAATTATTTATGTTTATTTCCTAATGCACCAAAAAGAGATGACTTTGACGATAAGCAGTAATTTTCTATAAAACAGCAAGAATAATTAGGCTGATTTGTCTAGGGGAATTTAAAGAAGCTGATTAAATCTGTCCAAATAATCTAATAAACCACACGAGCCAATACCAAGTCAGTAATCCTTCTTTTCCCCATAACATCAGAGGCAGGTGATGTTGATTGAAAAAACCATCTTGTGACCTTCATTTATAAGTACAACTTCGTAGAAGAACTTGAAACATCGGTCTTTCTTCAGAGTCTTTCGAAAAAGATTATAATACTTGATTGTGAAATGACAAAGGAAGGATATGCATAGCCTGTTCAAGGGAGAATGTGTCCTTCAGCAAACACATTAGTAACTACATCACAATAGCTTGATGAGTTTTTTACCAAAATATTGCTCTTTGAAAAGGATTCCCAAAATCTATTATTCTCTCTCCCTCTCTTTTTTTTTTTTTTTGGCCTCCCTATTTATATGTTGTATTGTCCAATGAATAGAGCTAGTACTCTCTGTTCAATATGAGTTCCTTGTAATCTATTGTCATTCATCACAATGTGACACTAGTGGGGTTGTGTTTAGTCCTCTCCTCTGTTTAAGTTCGCAAAACTCAGGAAGGGGTTTCATAATCTTGAGGTAGCATAAAATTGGAAAATTAGTGCATTAATGTTGTACGGTATGTGCTATTAATATAGAACTTGATATTCTATGGTGAGATACTGATATCAGTTTTTCAACCTATGCCCGCTTTGATAATTTTATTATACGCAATTACTTCAACTTGTCAAGAAATTGTTTAAAGACGGACATTGTTAGTTTCCTTGTGATGCTTACTGTTTGCTCTTTTCATTTCTTCTTTTCTTGAGATTATATTTATGCTTGATCATGTGGAATGCAGTGAGCTGCTGAAACTGAGCTGCTAACCAAATTTCCATATGGAGGTGAGCTTTCTTGCTGTTAATGTAACTGATATATTTTTGACTGATACCTGGCACTTGGGTTAAATTTTTAGCAGAGAAGAGTGACGACAGCTGGTTGCCTGTAAGCTCTCAAATTAAATATTTGGCTTAAAATATTTTTTGGTGTTTGGAATGACAGAAAACAAAGTTAACAAAAAATTCTTTTCCGTAGTCAACAAAAAACAAATTTATTTCGACAGAAAATATTTCACTTAAAAAAGGTGGAAAATGCTTATCAATACTAACACATTACCACCACCACCACCCTTCCATCACCAGTAACACAATTATTTTCAAGGTCACAATCAAACTATGGAAAACTTTTTCTATGGGAAACATTTTGGTTGTATTTCTTGGGTAGCTTTTGACTAGCTCAGCACTAAATCGTGTTTTGGTGTAGCGATTTCTCTTATAATCGTAATGTTAGAGAAATGCTATTAATCACATATTTATTTCACTTCCCGTGTGTATTCATGCAATAAAAGCCACATGTATGTATATGACCCACCATATTGAAAATTTTACATACCACATAGAACGTGAAACAAAATAAGTGGTATATAGAAGCCCTCCTAATGTTAAATATATAATTTGCTAAATCACCCAAATGGTTAGCTTTAGAGTTTTTAAATTAAAAAACCTAAATGAGCAGGGATTAATAGGGTATAAATCTATATTGCTTTGATTTTAATCACAAGTCTCTCAAATTATTTCCTTCAAACTAGTGAGATGTTTTCAAATTAGTATAGTGTAGAATCGAACACTTACAAATGACAAAAGATCTAACTTTTTTCAGGTGTAATTCTGAGGCATGGATTTATACATGGAACACGCCGAGTTGGGAGCATGAAGTTACCCCTTGGGCGTAATCGGTTCTCCATTGGAGATGGTAATTTTCTTGTGCGTTGTATAGATGACTAATTGTTTTGAACATGCTTGTTCCCCTATGTCCCTAAACTGCCAACGGTGATGTCAATAATATAATGATATCATTAGTCAGAGGTCTACTTATCTCAGATGCATCTAAACTTTAAATAATATTTTGTTTTCTGCAATCTCTATAAAATGACTCATTTGGGATAGACTACTGCTCTAATATGTCAAGTTTGGTTTATTTTAATAGAGGTCTCAGTTTCTCTCTCTCACGCTGCTACATTCCAAATTCCTTCTTCACTTGATGACTAGGGAGTGACGGGCAGTTTTCACTCGTCTTGTGTTTATCTTTGGTTATTAACCTCGGTACACATACCAATGCAGGTTCTTCAATATGCAAACCCACTGAATCAGGTTCCGCTTGTTGGTTCTCTGCTTACACCACCTGTTAATGTTACTTCTGTGGCTAAGGTTGCCGTCAGAGCAGCAACTGACCCTGTTTTCCCTCCTGGTATTATCAATGTCTATGGAATACTATGTTATAGCCAACAGAAGTCAACATAGATTTTGTTGTTGTTGTTGTTATTGTTGTTGTTGTTTTTTTTTTTTTTTTTTTCTCTTTCAAATGACAGTTAGGTAATACCAAAACTGTGTTTACTAAATTTAATAGGGTGGGAAAAATTTTAGTTCGAGTTAATAGATTAAGTGCAATAAAATGTAGAATGGTGCAAGTTGATAAAGGTTGATTTTGCGAATGCTACTGTCATGTCATCAATTGTGAATAAAGTGAAGATTGTTACTTTTTTATTATTATTATTTATTTTAATCTATACTCCCAACAGATCACTTATTGCATGTAATGATAGTGCAACAGGCCATGTATTAAGGATATCTCTGTAACTAATGTAAAGATTGTGTATATCTAAATTAGGTGATTGTGTATATCTAAACTAGGTAGGTCTTCTCTATCACAATAATTTAGGCTTAGAAGTAGGCTTGATTACCTCATTGTATAATATAAAAGGTTGTAACTGTATCGTTGATAATATATGCAAATTCTCTTCTCTTTTCATTACTTTTCTCATTCAATCTTCTTAAGATGGTATCAAACCAGGAACTTAACACCTAATTACCAAACCTTCTTTACAACCCTAGCAGCACTTTCAAACATTCATGACAGGCAGTACCTCTTCACTGCCCAATAACCCTACTCTTGATCCATACTACCTCCATTCTTCAGATCACCCTGGCCTTGTGCTTATTTCCGAAAAACTAAACAGCACAAATTACTCGTCATGGAGCAAGTCCATGATTCATGCCCTTCGAGCCAAAAACAAACTTGGCTTCATCAATGGCACTCTTACAGCTCCTTCCAAAACCGATGACTCACCGAAATATGCTCAATGGAATCAATGCAACAGCATGATTCTATCATGGATCTCACATGCTGTTGAACCCCATCTTGGAAAAAGTGTTATTCATGCCGATAATGCTCATCAAGTATGGGATGAATTCAAGCACCAATTTTCACAACAGAATGTGCCCATGATATATCAGATCCGAAAAAAAATTGCTTCTTTGACCCAAGGCATCAAAACAGTTTTTGCTTATTTCATCGAGCTCAAAGATCTTTGCACTCAACTTCATGCATATGAAGATCCTTTTACTTGTAATCAGGCAAAGGAACATATTGAGCAGCGAGACAAATACCGCATGATGGAATTTCTCATGGGGCTTAGTGACATTCATGACACTGTTCGATCTAGTATCCTCATGATGACACCATTGCCCAATGTTCATCAAACGTATTTCTTCATCAGCAACCATGAGCAACAGCGTCAATTGTCATTCGACAATCAGCACCAATCCTCTGTCGACAATCAGCAACAATTTTCTCTCGCAGCTGCAGCCCAAGGTCGATCTTTCAAATCTTCCTATGACCCCAACAAACACTGCGACCATTGCAACAGAGATGGTCATAGCATCACCACTTGCCGAACCTTGAAATATCATTGCAAATTTTGTGACAAAGGAGGCCACATTGAAGATCGTTGCCGCATTAAAAATGGCACTTGGGTGCCTACTTCCAATGGATCGCACAACAATAAATGGAGTTTTAGAGGTTCCTCACAGCATACCCCTCAAGGAACATCTTCTTAAGGAACATCTTCTCGTTCTGTGGCACATGCAGTTGACACCTCGTCATGGATGTCAGGCACTTCTTCGCAGCACTTACAACAAAACAATGGACTGGTCTCACAAACTCCTAATTCGTAGCAATCCAATCCTTTGAGTGCTCTTTCTACAGAAAAAATTCACCAGCTGAGCCATGCTCTTTCCACACTTCTTCCGGGTAATGGCAACACCTATGCAAATGTCGCAGGTCTGACTTTTCTTTCCGATATTTTAATAAACTCTGCATATACTAAGCTATGGATTTTGGATAGCGGAGCCATCGATCATATTTCATCCGATCCCACATCGCTCACTACCGCTGCTCAACCTTCCATACCCATTGTTAATTTACCCACTGGCCCGTCTGCTCCAATCACATGCACTAACACTATGCCCTTTAACTCTGACATCACGTTAGCCAATGTTATATGTGTTCCTTCTTTTCATTTAAATCTTATGTCCACCAGCAAAATCACTAATTCTTAGAATTGTTGTGCCATTTTCGTTCCCACATTCTGTGTTTTGCAGGACTTGGCTTCGAGGAAGATGATTGGTTCGGGTAGACAACATGGTGGTCTCTATTATATGTCACCTTTGCCAAGGACTCCTGTCTCCCATCAAGTTTCTCACACGTCCACTTTGTGGCATCTGCGCCTTAGACACCCCTCACCATCTCGCCTCAAACTTGTAGCTCCTTCACTATGTTCTAGCAATATTTCTTGTAATGATCATTGTCCTATCTGTCCTCTAGCCAAACAGACCAGATTACCATTTCCCATAAGCTCAATAACAACTGAAGCACCTTTTGCTCTATTACATTGTGATCTTTGGGGTCCATACAGAATTCCTAATGATTTTAGTAGATGCACATGGGCATTTTTAATGGCCCACAAATCTGAGAATCAACATCTTTTACAATCTTTTATCACTTTTTCTAAAACTCAATTCCAGGCCACAGTAAAAACTATCTGAGTTGATAATGGATCTGAAATACTTTCCATGCGAAGTTTCTTTCAAAACACTGGTATTGAACTTTAGCGTACTTGCATCATCACTCCACAATAGAACGGGGTCGCTGAACGTAAACACCGTCATATTCTCATAGTCGCGCATGCCCTGCTTTTTCAGTCTAACATCCCTCTACCCTTCTGGGGTGATTGTGTCCTTTATGCTGTCTATCTCATCAACCGTCTTCCTTCACCCTTACTTTCAAACAAATCCCCTTTCGAAATCCTCTACAAACGTCCGCCTTTCTTCGCTCATTTACGCGTTTTTGGGAGCCTTAGTTACGCCACCAATATTCATCCCACCAATAAGTTCGCTTTCTGCGTCCACCGGTGATTTTTGTTGGCTATCCAGCAGGTCAGAAGGGTTATAAACTTTACAATTTGGACACCAACAAATTTTTGGTCAGCCGTGATGTCAAATTTCATGAAACGATTTTTCCTTTCTCCCAACCTTCGCTCCCCACCCCTCTCTCTTCTCCTCCACCTGTTGCACCCCTTCTGGATCCCTCTCTTACTTACGATGAGTTCACTCCACCACATGTTGAACCCGCTCTCCCATCCTTATTCCACACCGACCCTGCACCATCCCTCACTCTACCTCCACCCTCACCAGCTTCCTCTTCCTCCGCAGCCGCTACTTCCAACACTGACACCGTCGTTCCTTCCCTCTGCCACTCCACCTGTATCGCACACCCTCCGGCCTGGACTAAAGACTATCATTTGTTCCACTAGGTCACTCATTCTTGCTCTCCTCTTCCTCCTTCCAAAGGTACATGTTATCCCTTGTCTCTTTTCCTTTCCTACTCCTGCTTTTCTTTCGCCCACCGTTCCTTTTTGGCTAACATTACTGGCCCATCTGAACTTACCACCTATTCCCAAGCTATCCTTGATCCCCATTGGCGACAGGCTATGCAGCTCGAGTTAGGCGCTTCACAGCAAACAAACACCTGGGATTTAGTTCCTTTCCCCGCTGGCCATAACCCAATCGATTCCAGATGGGTTTTTAAGCTTAAGTACAACTCTGATGGCTCTCTTGCACGTCACAAAGCCCGTGTGGTTGCCAAAGGTTACACCCAGATTGAGGGAGTTGATTACCAAGAAACATTCTCCCCAACTGCCAAACATACCACTCTGTGTTGCCTTTTTACCGTTGTTGCTGCCCGCAGTTGGTTCATTCATCAGTTGGACGTTCAAAATGCATTTCTTCATGGTCCTCTTGATGAAGAGGTCTACATGGAACCTCCTCCTGGTCTTTGCCGACAGGGGGAGCATCTTGTATGTCGGCTCAAGAAATCTTTATATGGGCTCAAACGCATCCCGCACTCGGTTTTCCACTTTCTCGAGCACTATTCAGTAGGCTGGCTACCATCAATCAAAGGCTGATTATTCTTTGTTCACCAAGGTCCAAGGTACTTCATTTACTGTTGTTCTTATTTATGTCGATGACATACTTATCACAGGTAATGATATCCAAGAGATGGAACGACTCAAATCTTTCATTCTCAAATGCTCCCGCATCAAAGACCTTGGAGATTTATTTAAAATACTTTCTTGGCATTGAGTTCGCACTATCAAAACAGGGAATCTTTATGTCACAACGCAAGTATGCACTCGACATCTTACAGGATTTAGGACTTCTTGGAGCATGGCCAAAATCTTTTTCAATGGAACAAAACTTGACTCTAACTCCGACTGATGGAGCATTGTTGAAAGATCCAACTAAATACAGGAGGTTAGTTGGTAGACTGATTTATCTCACCGTCACTAGACCAGACATTGTTTATCCTGTCCGAACTCTGAGTCAATTTACGCATGAACCACGAGTAGCACACTGGGATGCAGCTATGTGAGTTCTGAGGTACATTAAAGGCACCCCTGGTCAAGGTCTGTTATTCTCGGCCAACAACAATCTTGATTTGAGAGCTTTCTGTTACTCAGATTGGGGTCGATGTCGTACTACAAAAAGATCAGTTACAGGATATTGCATTTTTCTGGGAAATTCACTCGTCTCATGGAAATCTAAGAAGCAAGCTAATGTGTCTAGATCATCTTCTGAAGCAGAGTACCGTGCCATGGCAAACACCTGCTTAGAACTAACTTGGATACGCTATATATTACAAGACCTACGAGTTCCTCAAAGAGTTCCTGCTTCATTATTCTGTGATAACCAAGCAGCCTTGTATATCGCAGCAAATCTTGTTTATCACGAACGAACCAAACATATTCAAATAGACTTCCATGTAGTTCGTGAAAAATTGCAAGCTGGTATGATCCAACTTTCTTATGTGCCTACGCGTCTTCAACTAGCAGATATATTCACGAAGGCTCTAGGAAAGGATCAGTTCATAAAGTGGTGAAACAAGTTGGGTGTTCATAATCTTCCCCTCCCAACTTGAGGGGGAGTATTTGTGGGATATATCATCACCCCATGTGAGGGGTGATGCACCATGTTGCTGGCCATGTTGCAAAGCACGCACCATGTGATGCAAGAGTTGTCAAAGGTGAATTGCCAACAACCAAGTGAGCTTGAAAAGGTGCTTTCCATGTGCATGCCAACACACGGCCATGAGGCTTGGCCATGAGGCCTGGCCATGAGGCCATGAGGCCAGCCCCTCTCTTCTTCCTCCATTATGGTCTATAAATGGTGAGGGTAAGGAGAGAGCAAAGAGAGAGAGAGCAAGAGAACCAACAGCAGAGGAAACCAAAGGGTGTGTGAGAGATGTGAGACGGAGAGACCCGTCTCCCTCGGTGTGAGCGAGGGAGACGGGAGAGTGGCTGAGTGAGGAGAGTGTGAGCTCCTCCTCTATTGTAATCTTTCTGTAATCTCCTCATTGGTATAGTGCAAACCGGTTACTCTCCCGTGGACGTAGGCATTGAGGCCGAACCACGTAAAATATTGTGTCTCCTTGAGTGTGGGTGTGTATTTCTGCTTGGTTTAATTTCCGCAAAGGTCTTGGGGGGATCCCTGATCCCAACAATTGGTATCAGAGCCTCGTCGGTGGCGTTTCGGAACCAAAACAGTGCAAAATCCGAATCTGCCCAGAAATCGAATTGCTCGAAATCGAGTTTTGAGCATACCAGGAGCAAGGGCTCGACGAGAGGAGTCCAAAAACATAAAGCAGACACCCAGAGGAGGCCGGACGCGCCCTCACGCGCCCCTAGAAGGTGGCGCGTGAGGCCCACTCGCAGGCACGCGCCCCACGTGCCGTTGGAAGAACCGGCGTGTCGGTCCACGCGCGGCCACGCGCCACACGCGCGCGCAGAGGAGGAAGACGAGTGGAAGGGAAGGCGTGCCGCACACGCGCGAAACGCACGCGCAGGCCACGTGGCATGACACGTCATCAAGGTAGGCCCGTGTCTGCCACGTCATCGCCACGTGGCGTGCCACGTCAGTGACACGTGGCACCGTGGGCCAGTGAGGGGCCGCCACGTGGCCGCCACGTCATCTGCCACGTCAGCAGCGTTGACCAGTCAACCAGAGGCAGGGTGAGATCTAGTGTTACGCGGCAATGGTGCAACCGCAAGGGGAAGGATCCAGTGCTTCGCGGCTATGGTGCAGCCGCAGATCTGAGGCGTACAAAATGTTTTGGCTAGATCTAAGCCATTTGGAGTCCGTTTTTGGCGATCCAATAGTGGTTTCTAACTATTTGGAGTATTCCGGACACATCCGTACGGTCAGATTTTGGAGACGGAGTTTCTGTAAAAAGAAGGCAGAATAAAGGGACGACGGCATCGGGTGCGCAGGACGGAATATTCTGTTGGTACATGGAATATTTCCCAAACTTCTGAAAATTGCAATTTGGCCCAGAATTTTCAGAATATTGTGGTGTGGCCCAACTTTCGGGGATATTTTTCAGTGAGGTCCCTGGAAGTGCAACGAAGGTTGGTCCTAGCTAATCGGACCGCTCCGGACGCAACCGCGAGGTCAGAATGGTGAAATTCTGAACGGTTTGGAAAGATTGTCAAAACATGGGAGTTTGTCATCTTCAATACTCGAAGGGAGGTTGCCGGATATTGTGGAACGCTGCGGATTCACTGAGGAGGTTAGAATGGACAGATTCTAACCAGATTGGACAACCAGGTACAACTCGAGATAGATCATTGAAGACCAGAGGAGATCAGGCTTGATGGCAGATCGAGGGAGATCAAGATTGGTCAGGGGCGATCAGAGGATTGCAGACTAGACTTGATGATCAAATGGCAGATCGACGGAGATCAGGATTTGTCAAGGGCGATCAGAGGATTGCAAAGATGATTATCTCTGGAGTTCATCGGAGGATCTGGTTCAATCAGAAAAGAAGACCATTCATCGACGGATAGATGATTTGGCAACCAGTTCAGGCTTAGGGAAATGCTGTGGCTGTTGGAGCTACTGTATACGAGTAAGTACTGGTGATATGTGGGCGTGTAGAACAATAGTTGCAGAGGAGCATACTAAGCGCAGGAGCACAAATGCAGACGTGCAGTAGTGCAAGGGTACAGAGTTGTACAGAGGCGCCAGAGGAGTGTGCAGCAGCGGGTTGTTGAAAGTTCACAGGAACTTCCGGACAGAGAAATTAAGACGGATAAAACGCAAGAGTGCGTGCCAAGGAGTGGCAAGTCCTTTTTTATTTTTCTCTCTCTATGGTGGTTTCTTTATTTCCATGGCAGCGGAGGATAGAGTTGATGCGGATCTCTCATGCGAGCTCAACGCATGGAGACCAGAAGCCATGGGAACGGGCCTATGCAAGAAATTGCATAGCTGCCGATGCTTTGACAGATGGAGCTACTGTCAACCATCGGGCTACTGGACAACAAATCAGGGATTGCAAAGGCACAGACAACAAGTGTATGTGGAAACGCCAGGAGGTTGTTCAGAAGTGCAGAGGGCAAAGGCTGAACGTTCAGAAAAAGAGCTCCAAGCAAAGAAGACAGAGGACGTTGATGGGATAAACAACGAGTTTTCTATTGCTCCAAAGACTGGTCCTGTGAGGTATTGCATGACAGTCAAGGGCATTCCAGCAGGGGGTGCAGGACATCCAATCAGGGGGTGTCGGATATCTTGGTTACGCAAGGTCAAGCATAGCAAGTGAAGACATCCGAGACAGGAAGCGTGGAAGAGATCTGTAGGAGATAGGAGCAGCGGTTCTCTCCAAATCAGAGAGTGGTGTGAGTTGAGTTGAGGATGTAGGATTCCCTCCTCCTCTTGTATCTCTGGTGTATTATCTCTAGCTTTCAGGGGATGCAGCGTCTCAGTGAGGAGAAGCTAACTATGCTGAAATTTGGGCGTGACAAGATTAACAGCATGTGTGCAGTGGATCACCTCACATGGGTTGAGGGGGTGATTTGTGGGATATATCATCACCCCATGTGAGGGGTGATGCACCATGTTGCTGGCCATGTTGCAAAGCATGCACCATGTGATGCAAGAGTTGTCAAAGGTGAATTGCCAACAACCAAGTGAGCTTGAAAAGGTGCTTTCCATGTGCATGCCAACACACGGCCATGAGGCTTGGCCATGAGGCCATGAGGCCAGCCCCTCTCTTCTTCCTCCATTATGGTCTATAAATGGTGAGGGTAAGGAGAGAGCAAAGAGAGAGAGAGCAAGAGGACCAACAGCAGAGGAAACCAAAGGGTGTGTGAGAGATGTGAGACGGAGAGACCCGTCTCCCTCGGTGTGAGCGAGGGAGACGGGAGAGTGGCTGAGTGAGGAGAGTGTGAGCTCCTCCTCTATTGTAATCTTTCTGTAATCTCCTCATTGGTATAGTGCAAACCGGTTACTCTCCCGTGGACGTAGGCATTGAGGCCGAACCACGTAAAATATTGTGTCTCCTTGAGTGTGGGTGTGTATTTCTACTTGGTTTAATTTCCGCAAAGGTCTTGGGGGATCCCGGATCCCAACAGTATTAAGGATATCTCTGCAACTAATGTAAAGATTGTGTATATCTAAACTAGGTGATTGTGTATATCTAAACTAGGTAGGTCTTCTCTATCACAATAATTTAGGCTTAGAAGTGGGCTTGATTACCTCATTGTATTTAATATAAAAAGATGTACTATATCGTTGATAATATAGACAAATTCTCTTCTCTTTTCATTACTTTTCTCATTCAATCTTCTCAAGAACATGCTGAAATGAAAATAAGAAAAGGCACGGTATCACCTGGTCCTTTTTGCTTTACAATATTGACCCTAAGATTTTTGTTATTATATTATTGCCTCTTAAATTTTGTTATATTACAAAAATACCTTTTTATGTTATTTTATTTTATATTTATCTTATCAAACATTATTTTTTCATTTTTCTAGTAGTATTAATTTAAATAGTTCATTTGAAGAGCTTTCCCGATAAGGCTATAGATAATTATTTGTGGTGTTTTCTTGCTTATTTTTTACAATAATTAATTGCTTACATTTATCTAATAGTAGATGTCAAACTTCATGTATAATTTTTAGTTAATTTTCCTGAAGATTTTTGTTTAGTTCTTTTAATAACCTGATTATAGTATAATTTTGTTTAATTATTATTTGTAGTGAAGTATTATTGTTTAAATTATCTTATTAGACTTTTTATATTGATAAAGTTGAGAAATCAAGCTTTGGTATCAATTCTAATAAACAAATGCAATTTTACAGAAATTTTATAATTATACTAATAGGGAAATAGGGCCTTATAGTAATTAATAGAACTTTTGGGCTTATAATTATTTATTTCTATATTTCCTAAAAGAACTAAATTAATTTGGAATTGAACCTTGAGGGATTTAATTGGCACAATTGGAACTATAGAGTCTAAAATGAAACGTGTCAAACTTGAAGGACTATGGTTATAATTCACCCAATTTTTATTTATATATTTTTTAATGTTACTTTTTTTTTTTTTTAAAATATTGGTATAAATTGATATTGTAATCTATACTTTATTTAATTTTTTTTTATTAATATGCACGTTCACCCCCTTCATAGGTCCATTCTTGATTTGTCTGTTTTTGTACTTTGATAACCTATCTTACTGTGTATTGTAAAAAAATCATAACAAAAAAAAGGGAATTCAAATTGAATTGGGAATTATTTTTTAAGATTCCTGATATTAAGGTTTTATATTATAAAAGATATATAATATTTTTATAATACTTAAGGTTCATCAATAATTTTACAGAAAAAAATTGACGCAGAGAAATTTTGAATTTCAAAAATTTCGTCCTAACTCAAAGAAATTTTGAAATTTCTCTGTGATCATACTAGAGAAATTTTAAAATTTTTCTGAGTTGGGGCGTAAATTTTTCTGAGTCTAGCAAAATTTCTTTGAGGTGAATTTTCTATGTAAAAATATTAAGAGACCTTAGCTAATAAAAAAAATATTTTGGACCTCTCCTATTACACAAAATTAGAAAAGAATGTTTTACTAATTTTTTCCAATTGAATATGATTCAAACATCAAAGTCGAGACAATCTGAAACACAAAATATTCCAGGGTTAGAACTTAGAAGAAGACTGTTAATTTGATATATAAAGTTGATTGAACTTATTTTCTGATAATTAAACTTTTAAAACAAAAATGAAGGTGTTATGCTCGAGATCGCAGTTGATTTTTACCAAACTTTTTCAAAAACTAGAAATTGCAGATAGTGTTGGCCTGGAAATACAAGAAAAAGTGAAGTAATACCAAACTGAAGATTCAAAATAAAAAATAAAAAAAAAACTGAAGAAGATTCCTTTAATTTGTCAAAGGGTTAATTTGTTATTTAAAAGAAAATTGTGTAGATCTAATCTTTCCAATCGTGGCATTATCCCCACCATGTAATAATAACATTAAGTTTTGCTGAGCAAATAATTAAACACGTAAATTATTAATGATTCGGCCCACATGATATGGATTGACATGAGGAACCTAGCGGATTCACATTAAAAACCTAGTTTTGTGTGACATTTATATTTTATCCTGTATTTGCTTTTAATATTGATATAATAATAATGTATAAAATTATATACTATTTTTTTTTGACTTGTCCCCCATATAACACGGAAGTACAAATATATTCTTTAGTTTGGATTTAGGGTTCCAAGATGATGGGAAAAACCATTCAACTTGCTTTCTCTCTCTTCTTTTTCTTTATAGTTATTATTACAATAATTTCCTGGAGAGGAATGACAATGGCACAGAACACAACAACAGTCCAAGTGAAGGTAGGAGTGGTTCTTGACATGAACACTTGGGTTGGTAAGATGGGTTTGAAGTGTATCTTCATGGCCCTCTCAGATCTCTATTCTTCGCATCCTTATTTCAAAACCAGGTTGGACCTCCACGTTAGGAATTCCAAGGATAATGTTGTTGGTGCAGCTGCAACAGGTGTCTCTCTCTTTCTCTCTCTCTAATATAATATTTACATATATATATATAATCAATAATTAAGTACTGTTAAAGTTAGGAGTATGCAAAATACCGTTCAATCCATTAAAATTGCACTGATCCTTATCAATTCAAACTACTCTATCCATTAACCGCAATTTAAACTTTAAAATTTATAATTCGTTTTCGAAATCGCTCCGCTCCGCTCCGCTACGTTATAGTTAATACACATATATTTTTTAACTTATAATGAAATATCAAAGTAAAAATGAATATGTGAGAGATTTAATATGTAAAATTTATTACAAATTAATACTTACATAGATAAAAAAATATATGTAAAATTTGTTTGTATTATATATATGAAAAATATTATGTAAATTAGTGTTATATGTGGAGAAGTGGTTTGGAAATACTCTTGGATCTTGAAGGACGTTCTTGATCCTCTGATTGCCACATGAAAAAAGGGATTAACACTCCGGTCGGGGGTGTTAGAATTAGCACTCCGACGAACAAGTTAGTATATGTCTCTTGTTTGCTTATGTCTTAAGTTTCTTGGGGTTTTCTCTAACGTACCTTTCTTTGGTTGATGTTCCTCTATTTATATTCGCTTTTGGGCCTCAGGGTCAAGCCCACTCTTAATCCATCGTGTGATTGTTCACTCGGCCCCTTCTGTCGTATGCCAATTCCCACTCGGCTCCTTGTTCAACTGATTCTATGGCCGATTAGGATATTCGGCGTCTGGATCGTACAGGACGGAGTCGAATATAATATATATCCTGATTTTCGAAGTGTGTACTCGGCCTCTCTGCATCCACCGTTATTCGGCTCCCACAATTGCCCCCCAAACATCCCACTAACATCAGTTAGTCGGCGTGTTTGGTTTCGAACTTGAAAAGTCAAAACAAAAATTTAGCGGTTAACCTCATTCTAACGCAAGTGTCAGAATGCATAAGCTTTTTGGTCATCATTACAATTTCCTGCCACTTCGTATGCTTCCGTCATTTAATGTGATTTAAAACTTTGTCCCTTCGAATCTATGTTTTTTGAATACTCAAAGTTTCTGGTTCGCCTTTTAGTATAACACCTTCATTTCGTGACCTCTGCAACTTCCTCTCGTTTCTCATTGTCTTTTCCGCTTCTTGTAAGTTCTCTTTTCCCCCCATTGTGAATCCCATTTCCTTGTTTGTTTTTAGTTTAGCATACTCCCTAAACTGGCTAGGATGACCAAACATTTGAAAGCCCTTTTTTCTGCGGATCGAGTCACTGGTTTTCGACGCCATTTTGCCATTCCCGACAACGTCCACCTGTCACTCGTGGCAGAGAGCACAGTTGATATGGAGAGGACTAATGAGAGTACAATCATCTTTTCTCTCCTATCAATTACTAAGGGTGGAGTCCGTTTCCCCCTTCACCCATTTCTAAGGGCCGTCCTTCGCCACTAGGGTCTAATCCCTTCCCAACCTAATGTAAATTTTTACCGAATCATAATGGGAATTGTAGAGTTGAACCGATGCCTTAGGATCAATCTTGGTGTCCTTGCTATTCGGCATTACTATGCCTTGGCCAAATCTTCTGGCGGCAGGGGTGCTACTTTCTCAGGGCTAAGGACACCAACCATCATTTGGTGACTATGCTTGCCAGCTCTGGCAAGCGAGTTGACGATGTCATGGTTGTTATCCGAGGCAACTGGGAATTCGGCGAGGGTGAAGATCGCCTAGATCCTGTGCCTAGCCACTAAGATTAACGAATCTGCCCTTGCCCCAGTTAAGGAATGAACTAGAACGCCGAATATCAGTGGTTCATGGAATGGCTGGGGCACATGATCATATTGACGCAAGGCCTTGAGATTTGGTTGATTAGATTAGTGAATCGTTAGCCGCTAAGATTAACGAATCTGCCCTTGCCCCAGTTAAGGAATGAACTGAAACGCCGAATATCGGTGGTTCATGGAATGGCTGGGGCACATGAACCTATCGGCGCAAGGCCTTGAATGCGAGCATTGATGAGATCGGCTCAGGAGTGCTGTCCCCGTAATCAATAAATGGGGCGGGGGCTACGTGCGCGGGAGTGCCATTGTTGCATTCAAATCCAACAAATTGGGAGAAGAAAAAAGAAGTGTGGACAACTGTGGATGGCAAAAAGACTGTTCTTCAACAGCAGAGGGGAAAGTAGGACACTCGTGGAGCTGGATGCAGAGATGAACCGAGGTGGTGAGCCTACGCGCACGGGGAGTAGAACGTCGAGGGAGCATGAGAAACACCAATTCCCACGTCACCGAAGTAGGTCACCCAGAAAGGAAAAGCAGCAATGAGGTAACTCCCCTCATTCGAGAGGTGAAACCAGCGCGACACCACGCCCGGGCTGATTATGAAGTTTTCCGAGAAGGCGTTTATGAAGCAGTAAAGGGTTTGTACACCTCCTATGAAATCGGCATGCATCTGCGTGTTGCACAAAGAGAGACAGAGCAAAAGGATGCTCGCATTCAGAGCTTGCAAGTCCGCGCGGAGAAGGCCGAAAATGAGTTGAAGAAAGCTAGCACCTCTGAGACTCATTCGGCGAGTCAAGTGAATCCGATTGTCGCGGAGTGCGTAAATCGCCGAATTTTAGATCACGCGATCGCCGACTGTGACACGGCCAGTATGTTCACAATTGAGTTGGCGAAGGCTAGGTCCTATGAAAAAGGCTTCCATCATGGTCAAAAATTTGGAATAGAAAAGACGAAGGAAAAACTAGCCGAGGAGGTCTATCAATGCGAAAATCGCAGATTTAAGCATGGATGGACCAAGGTACTCCAGGCCGCGAGCGTTGATCCGGCGTCACCCTTATATCAAAGTTTTACTTTTCCGTTTGAGGCTTTCGAAGCCGAGAAGACTGACGACGATGGCGAAGATGAATAATTTTGATGTATTATTATTATTATTTATTTATTTGATGTAAAGTACTTATGATCTATTGAATAAAACATATTATTCTAAATGTCTATATGTTATTTCGATCAATGCTTGCAGATTAAGTTGTCTACTACTTCACATCGATCACAATGTCTACGAAAGAAGCTCCGGATTTGGGGGTTTATTCGGCCCAAATGTGTCATTCGCGAAGGGCGCTCCGAATTCGGAGACTTATTCGGCCCAAACATGTCATTCACGAAGGGCGCTCCGAATTTGGAGACCTCTTTGTGTTGGCCCAAACGTGTCATTCATGAAAGGTGCTCCGAATTCGGAGACTTCTTTGTGTTGGCCCAAACGTGTCATTCGCGAAGGGCGCTTTGAATTCGGAGACTTCTTTGTATTGGCCCAAATGTGTCATTCGCGAAGGGCGCTCCGAACTCAGAGACTTCTTTGTGTTGGCCCAAACGTGTCATTCACAAATGACGCTCCGAATTTGAAGACTTATTCGGCCCAAACGTGTCATTCACGAATGACGCTCCGAATTCGGAGGCTTATTCGGCCCAAACGTGTCATTCACGAAGGGCGCTCCGAATTTGGAGACTTCTTTGTGTTGGCTCAAACGTGTCATTCGCGAAGGGCACTCCAAATTCGGAGACTTCTTTGTGTTAGCCCAAACATGTCATTCACGAAGGGCGCTCCAAATTTGGAGACTTATTCGGCCCAAACGTGTCATTCACGAAGGGCACTCCAAATTCGGAGACTTCTTTATGCTGAGCCAAACGTGTCATTCGCGAAGGGCGCTTCGAATTCGGAGGCTTTCGAAATAACCAGAACTCACTGGGCAAGAGAACATTGTATTGAAAAAAGAAAGATATACACGGCGTAAAATCAAAACAAGCTGTTGTATCGTACAAGTTAACTTAATGATAAAATTTGCGCAAGTGTGTGGAATTCCACAGACGTGGCAAGCTTCTTCCATCCATGTCTTTGAGCCGATATGCCCCTGTCCCTGCGATTGAGTCAATCTGATAGGGGCCCTCCCAAGATGTTGATCTTTTATATATCAATGCATGTCAATATTGATGGGTTTAATGTTATTATTTTGAGGGCGTTACAACTTGGTATCAGAGCGTACCGGGTTCGAATACTTTGGGCACGTGGGAAGTGATTAGGATCACAATGGGTTTGTCTCGCTTGATAGAGACTTAGGAGTAGTGTCATATGCTATGTGTTTAAACTGATAACATGCTTATGTGACTATGTGGGTATGGGATTTGATTTCTAGGATGTTGATTGGATCCTTGGGTTTCTAGGAGTTTTGTTGGAAAATCACTTGATCAATGCTGTTTCTAACCGGAACTCTAGTAACGCCTCGGGACTATCATTATCTGAGAATGAAATTCATAAGTGCTTATGTGTTTATGTGCTTACGTGGAGTGAATTACAGTTGTCCATGCATTAGGACGTGAGTGTTTAGTTTCAGCACATTTATGAATGTGCTAATGTTCTTCGTTTCCTTTATTAGGATGTCAGGACGAGGAAGAGATGGTAGGCGTGGTAGGCCTAGGAGGTAGGAAGTGCCTATACCGGATGAGATTCCGGCAGTGCAGGAGGGTGTTGGTCAGGCCAATGTGGCCGAGCTAGTGGGTCAGCAAGCTATGAGTGCCTTGGCTTGAGAGATAGCAGGAGCTTTGGGTATTCTCAGAGCAGGGAATCAGGTTCAGGCCCAAGTTGATGCAAGGCCTTCCTTCTTGAAGAGGGAGTTCTTCCGGTCTAACCCGGACGAGTTCATTGGAGATCCGAAGGAGCCACTTAAGGCTGACGAGTGGTTGGAATAGATGGAGAATACGTTCGAGATGCTTGGCATCGAGGACGAGGCTCTAAAGGTGACCTTGGCATCCTTCCAACTGAAGAGAGATGCGGGTCAATGGTGGAAGTACGAGAAGGGCAGTGTTGGTGGTGTATGAGGGGCTTTTGTGACTGCCTTCCAGGAGAAGTTCTTGTCTTCAGCTACCAGAGAGAAGCTGAGAGAGCAGTTTTGCCAGCTTAAACAGCAGGGTTTGTCAGTGGCCGAATTTGAGGCTACTTTTACTAGCTTGTCCAGGTTTGCACCTGAACTTGTGGCGTCCGAGGAACGTCGTTGCTTTGAGTTTGAGCGGAAGTTGAGGCGTGGCCTCAAGTTGAGGGTTGGAGGACCTTTTATTCGAGAGTATAGACGTTTGGTGGATGATGTTGGTCATATGGAGATTATGATGCAGGAGGAGGATGATGAGAAGCATAAAGGCTCCAAGAGGAGCCAAGATGGCCAGAGTGATGGCAGGAGACAGAGAGGTTTTTACCCTCAGCAGTCTCAGGGTGGTTTGGCTAGATCGACATTTCCAGTGCCGAGTGCAGGATCTGGGAGAGGTAACCAGGGAGGCTTGACTTGTTTTACATATGGCCAGCTGGGTCACAAGTCTTCGGTTTGCCCGCAGAAGGGAGGGGGTCAGCGAGCTGCTTCTTCTTCAGCTAGACCTCAGGGCCAGAGTTAGGGCAGGGGCCAGCCTTTGTCATGTTATCAGTGTGGACAGCCTAGGCACCTGAAGAGGTTTTGCCCACAGTTGAGTGCCACTTCAGGAGCGTCTGGTTCTAGACAGACGCAGAGTTATCAGCCAGCTCAGTCTGTGCAGGCCTCGAGGGCCAATCCGGGGGCTTCGTCTTCCTAGTTTGTGCATCAGTTGTTTGCTCCTAGAGGTGAGCAGGTGGATCAGGGACCTACAGGGCGCGTGTATGCTGTTACCGCGCAGGACCTAGTACCGACTCCGTCGGTAGTGAGAGGTACTTGTCTGTTTTGCAACTCGGTTGCTAGTGTATTGATTGATATGCGTCTCATTCTTTTGTATCTGCTGCATTTGCATCTGTGTTGGAGTTGGAGTTGGCACTGTTAGCATCTCCCATTTGTGTAGTATCACCTGTTGGGGGTGAATTGATTTTGAAACACGGATGTAGAGGTTGTGATATAGAGGTCGCCGACCGTAGGCTTCCATTTCTTTTTGTTGTTATGCCCATGAAGGGCTTTGATGTTATTTTGGGTATGGACTGGTTATCGTCATACCGGGCAGTTATTGATTGCTACCGCCAGAGGGTCACAGTTTGTACCTTGAGCGGGGAGTGTTTCCATTTCTTGGGGGACCGGGTTGGTAGTGTGTTGCCACCGGTGTATGATCCGCGAGGGCGGAGTGAGCTTAGTGGTCTACTTGCTAGCTTTATGAGTGGTGAGTGTGATGAGACCCAGATTGTATTGCCGAGGGTGGTTTGTGAGTATTCGGATGTTTTTCCCGAGGATCTCGTTGATTTGCCACCTCACCGAGAGATAGAGTTTTCTATTGATTTAGTGCCCGGCACGGCGCCGATTTCTGTGGCACCTAATCGTTTTGCCCCAGCAGAGTTGGTTGAATTGAAAGTTCAGCTCCAGGAATTGCTAGATAAGGGCTTCATTCGCCCTAGTGTTTCGCCGTGGGGAGCACCGGCCCTCTTTGCTAAAAAAAAAGATGGTGCCTTGAGATTGTGTATCGACTACCGAAAGTTGAATCGGGCTACAGTTAAGAATAATTACCCTATGCCCCGTATAGATGATCTGTTTGACCAGTTGAAGGGTTCTCGTTGTTTCTCTAAGATAGACTTGAGATCGGGTTACCACCAGTTGAGGGTCAGGGAGGAGGATATTTTGAAGACGGCATTCCATACGCGGTATGGCCATTATGAGTTTCTGGTGATGCCATTTGGGCTTGCTAATGCACCGGCAGTCTTTATGGACTTGATAAACCGGATCTTCCGGGAATTCTTAGATCGTTTTGTAGTCATTTTCGTGGACGACATTCTGATTTATTCGCCTTCTGAGGAAGAGCACGAGGAACACTTGAGAGTGGTGCTTGAGTTGCTTAGAGCCCATAGGCTGTATGCCAAGTTTGGGAAGTGTGAGTTTTGGCTAGAGGAAGTTAAGTTCTTAGGCCATGTGGTTTCAGGGGAAGGGGTGTCTGTTGATACATCCAAGACTGAGGCAGTGCAAGATTGGGCACAGCCTAAGAGTGTTTTTGAGATTTGCAGTTTTCTGGGATTAGCTAGGTATTACCATCGGTTTGTGAAGGATTTCTCCAGGTTAGCTTCACCGTTGACTAGACTGACTCGGAAGGGAGTCAAATTTGTATGGAGTGGACTTGTGAAAAGTCGTTCCAAGACTTGAAAGTTGGATTGACCACCGCTCCGGTTTTGATTATTCCGGAGAGAGGGTTGGGTTATGCGGTTTACTGTGATGCCTCACGAGAGGGTTTGGGTTGTGTGTTGATGTAAGAGGGGAAAGTGGTGGCCTATGGTTCACGTCAGTTAAAAATTCACGAGAAGAACTACTCCACGCATGACCTAGAGTTAGCAGCGGTGATCTTTGCCTTGAAAATCTGGAGGCACTACCTTTATGGTGAGAGATTCGAGGTGTTCTCGGATCATAAGAGTCTGAAATATCTGTTTACACAGAAGGACTTGAACTCGAGGCAGATGAGGTGGATGGAGTTTATTGAGGATTACGACTTCGAGTTGCATTATCATCCGGGGAAGGCCAATGTTGTGGCCGATGCCCTTAGCAGGAAATCCATAGGTGATGTAGCTTGTATAGCCATCCGGGAGTGAGAGATGTTGGGGGCACTTGGCGAGTTTGATTTGCTTCTGGGCGAATTCGTTGAGGCTGCGGCCTTGTTTTTAGTTGTTGCGCAGCCTACACTTGTGACTCGAGTGTTAGAGGCACAGAGAGGTGACCTTGAGGTAGAATCCCTCCGAGAGAAGATCTCCAATGGGAAGGTTGAGAAGGGTTTGACGGTGTATCCCGACCTGAGTGTGAGATACCAAGACTGTTTGTTTGTGCCGGAGTCTTGCCGAGAGGAGGTACTCCAAGAGTTTCACCATTCGCGCCTTGCGGTGCATCCGGGAGGCACCAAGATGTATCGAGATTTGGGTCCCCAGTTTTGGTGGCGGGGTATGAAGAGAGATGTGGCAGTTTTCGTGTCTAAGTGCCTTACTTGTTAGCAAGTGAAGGCCGAGTATCAGAGGCCAGCGGGTTTGTACAACCCTTGCCTATTGCCGAGTGGAAGTGGGTGCATGTCACTATGGACTTCATTGTAGGTCTTCCGAGGACTCAGCGGGGTAGTGATGCTATTTGGGTGGTTGTAGATCGATTGACTAAGTTGGCGCACTTTATCCCTATGCGCGTGAGAGATTCGGTAGATCATTTTACCGACTTGTATATTCGGGACATAGTGAGATTGCACGGGGTCCTAGTGACGATCGTCTCAAATAGAGAGCCTCGTTTTACTGCAGGTTGTGGCAGAGTTTGCAGAGTGCCTTAGGCACTAAGTTGACCTTTAGTACAGCTTATCATCCTCAGACTGACGGGTAGTTCGAGCGTACTATTCAGATCCTTGAGGATATGCTTCGAGGTTGTGTCCTTGACTTTAGTGGGACGTGGGAGAGGCACTTACCCTTGGTGGAGTTTGCCTACAACAACAGTTTCCAGTCTAGCATTGGTATGGCACCGTTTGAGGCCTTGTATGGCTGACCGTGTAGGTCTCCAGTTTGTTGGGCCGAGGTGGGTGATGCACCTTTGTTGGGTCCGGAGTTGGTTAAGTTGAGCTTATCCGTAGGAGGCTTGTTACAGCCCAGAGTCGTCAGAAATCATATGCTGACCGCAGGAGGAGACCTTTGGTGTTTGAGGTGGGTGATCATGTCTTTCTAAAGATATCACCTAGGCGGGGATTGATGAGGTTTGGGAAGAGTGGGAAGTTGTCCCCTCGGTTTATTGGTCCTTTTGAGATCCTTGAGAGGATTGGCGAGGTTGCCTATCGATTGGCTTTGCCGCCGCAGTTGTCTGGAGTTCATGACGTGTTTCATGTGAGTATGCTTCGGAAGTATGAGCCGGATCCATCACATGTATTGGATTGGACCGACTTAGAGGTAGATGAGGATGCCTTATATGAGGAGAGACCGATTCGGGTCTTGGATATGCGGGATCAAGTCCTGCGTGGCAAGACCATTCCCTTGGTAAAGGTTTTGTGGAAACATCACGGAGTGGAGGAAGCCACTTTGGAACGTGAGTTGGAAGTCCGCGAGAAATATCCAGACTTGTTTGTTGATGTGTAATCATGTATTGAGATTTTGTAATTTTAATGAACTTTAAGAACATTATATATATGTCTTAAGTTGTAAAACATTGTGAATGTTTTGGTTTATGGAAGTATTGTGGAAACTTGCCTTGAAATGGAAGTTGAGTATAATATTGCATATGTTGGCTATATTGTAGAAATGGAGTTATATCATGAAAGTTGAATATGATATGGAAATGAGAATCATGTATGTTGAAAACTGTTGAAATGGAAAGGAAATGCATATTGTAATGTATATGTTGTGAAATGCCTCTTGATAAGAGATGGAAGGACCGGTAATGGGTCAAGTTGTTTAATGTTGAAATGTAACATTGTTTAAAATGGAGAAAGACCTGTTTTTGAAAACTTGCACTTAATTTTGGGGACGAAATTCTTTAAAAGGGGGAGGTTATAGTGATCCCGGGTTTTAACCCTTGTTGTACAGTGGTCCGAACTTGATTTCGTGGACATTAGCAGTTGTTATTATCTTGTTTGCATCCTTTCATACTTTGTTTTTGAGTTATAGGATGTGTTGGGTAGGTTTGTTACAGGTTGGTTGTGTTTGGGAGCCAAGGGTTGCTGCCCAGAATTTTGAACCTTCGCTCGAGCAAGCAGTTTGTCGCTCGAGCGAGCTCTGTGTTTTGGTCCTTCGCTCGAGCCAGGGTTTGGTTGCTCGAGCGAGAGTGGAGTTTCTGTGTCTGGTGGATCGAGCCAGAGTGGCTTCGCTCGAGCGAGCGATTGCGTCTGGTTCTGGACCTGAGAGTTGCATTTCTTGGCTCGAGCGAGCTTTTCTTCGCTCGAGCGAGCTGGTTTGTTCTTCGCTCGAGCGAGCGTTCCGTCGCTCGAGCGTGCGTCTGGTTGCAGACCTGAAGGTTTGAGTTGTTGGCTCAAGCTAGCAGTCTGTCGCTCGAACGAGCTTCTGGGTTGTTGGCTCGAGCGAGACATTCTTGGCTCGAGCGAGGGTTTTCTGTGTCTGGTCGCTCGAGCGACCAAGTCTTCGCTCGAGCGAGCCTATTGTATATCAGTAGGCAGCAGCGGGGAAAACTTCTTTTTTTCTTCTCTTCTCATTTTGAAACCCTAGAAACCGACACACTCTCTCTCTAAACTTTTATTCTCTCTAAGGTTTGATCTATCTAGAGTGTGTATCTACCTTGGGTCCTTTGTTAAAAAGATAGAGGGTGTTGAGAGCTTTGTTTTAATCTAAAAAAGTTGGGATTTGGAGCACATTGGGTTTTGGTCTTCATCTCCGTTGGAGCTCAAACTTCGAGGTAGGGATATCCTACTCCTCTTTATGAGCTTTGTCTTTGAATTTTAGCATTTCGATATGTTGGGGGTTGTTGTGTGATTTTGAGAAAGTTTGGGCCTTTGTGTAATTTTACAAAAGTTGGGGTTTTAATTATATAAACCTATATGCATGTTGGCATAGAGAAATGAAATTAATGTTGGAACATTGATGAGAATGGGACCTTAGGGTCGGTGTTGAGAATTATGGGAAATTACCCTAATTGGTTTAATAGATTAATTTGTATAATTAATTTGAGAAATGAGGAATTGAATTGGGAATGTATGGAATTAAAGGGTGTAGTTGGATTATTTATCGCTCACCTAGTTGAAATCTTTATATATATATATCCATTTGTGCATTTATTTTCTGTTTAGAAATAACTGCTTTGGGCTATCGGTGGAGGATAGTCTTGATTGTTGTAGACAATGCATGATGATTAGGCAAACGAAAACTAATCAATGGAATGTGTCATTGAGTATGACGGTTGAAAGAATACATTAACTTTATGTATCGATTGATGATGTGTATAATAATTGTTTATATGCATTGTGTTGTGTTGGAGGAGATAGGGGATGTACTCCACGGTTTAGGGGAAGATAGGGGATGAACCTCTAAATCGGATGTTGTTGGGAGGAGATAGGGGATGGACTCCGTAGATAAAGCTCATATGCTTATCTATTGATGTGTTGATACAGCTCATATGCTTATCTTTGGAAGTGTGATATAGCTCTTATGCTTATCTGTGGAAGTGTTGATACAGCTAATATGCTTATCTGTTGACGTGTTGATATAGCTAGTGTGCTTATCTACTGTGAATTGGGAAAATGTTTAATATGAGTTACTGTCTCATATACATTGTTTGGCCAGGTTCTGAGCCATGGTTATGAATTGAGAATTGAATAGACATGGAAAATGAAATGTAACATGGACTTGTATGTCATGAAACTGTAATGTGATATAAGTGGATGTATCAGTGTTGGCCATCTATCAACTGTTAATCTTTTAGTCATTGTTTATAGTTGGTTTAGTGTATTTCTACTGGGCTGTGGCTCACCCTATATGGGAACATCATTTTCAGGTACAGGTAGCATGCCACCTCCAAGGACATAGCTTGGAAGGCTAGAGGCTGATAGACTTTTTGGTGTTACTTTCTTTTGAAGTATTACATGTAAACTCAAGCCTAGGGCTTAATGTGTATATAAGTTAGTACTCATTTCTTGTAACCAAGTGTTGGCTTGGAAAGTTGTAAGCCCATGGGGCATTTACTTTTGTCGTCAACATGTAATACTTTTTTTTTTGTAAAGAATTTCTCTGATGACTAGAAAGATGTTGATCTTTTATATATCAATGCATGTCAATATTGATGGGTTTAATGTTATTATTTTGAGGGCGTTACAGGACCCAATTTTCCGTCAGCCAGATTCCTCGCAGCGGGAAGCAATTTCTTGAGGACCAATTCTCCTGGTGTATAACGGCGTAGTTGAACGCGTTGATTATACGACTTAGCGAGCTGTTGCTGGTACCGTGCCATGGATGCAAGGGCTCGATCTCGGTGTTCTTCAATCAGAGTCAAGTCCAAGGCCAACATCATGTCATTTCGGCCCATGTCAAAAACCTTCGATTTCAAGGTTGGGAGGCCGATCTCCAGGAGGATGATTGCTTGGGTTCTGAAGCATAGAGCAAACGGAGTTTCCCTAGTGGATCGCCTCGGAGTAGTACGATGGGCCCACAACACACTGGACAACTCTTCGACCCATCTGCCTTTAGCTTTCTCCAACCTCTTCTTGATGCCGTCCAAAATAACCTTGTTGGTGGCCTCTACTTGATCATTGCTTTGGGGGTAAGCTAGAGAGGAAAAGTAGGGCCGGATACCATAAGTGTTGCACAATTCTCGATACACGCCACAGTCGAACTGGGTACCATTGTCAGAAACAAGTGCTCGTGGTATGCCGAACCTTGTTATGATGTTTTTCCATACAAAATGCTTAACGTCGAAATCTCGAATATGTGTTAGTGCCTCCGCCTCGACCCATTTTGTGAAATAATCCGTCGTAACAATTAGGAATTGCCTGTTGCCTGGGACCCGTGGTAACAGTCCAACGATATCAAGCCCTCATTGAGCGAACGACCAAGGAGTAGTGATAAGATTTAACTCCTCGGCTAGCAGATGAGTTAAGCAGGAAAACTTTTGACATTGACCACACTTCTTGACATAACACTCGGCATCGGTTCACATGGTCGGCCAATAGTACCCTTGCGATACGACGCAATGAGCCAGAGAACGTCCGCCCAAATGGCACCACAACTGCCTTCATGTATTTCAGACAAAAGTTCCTCGACTTTATCCGGGTGAACACACTCTAAGTACGGCCCGGAGAGAGACTTTTTGTAGAGCTTTCCTTGCGTATCCAAATAGTATCGGAGGGCTTTGTTTCACAGTTTGTGTGCTTCTTTCTTATCCATCGAGAGTTGCTTTAAAGATAGGAATGTAGCGATAGGGTCCATCCAAATCAGACCCGGTTCAATAACGTTGATTTGAACTGATTTTGAAGAGGCAATGCTCGACTCGAACTTCGATTATTTGCTTAATTTATGAGTTGATAGCAGAGGCTAAGCAAGCTAGGGCATCTGCACGCGTGTTCTGATCCCGGGTTATTTAATTCAGTTCGTGGTGATCAAATTTTACGAGCAAAGAATTCACTGTTTTCATATAGGTGGCCATGCGGTCATTTTTGGCTGTATATTCCCCTTTCAACTGGTTGATTACTAGCTTTGAGTCACAGAAAACAAGCAGACGCCGTGCACCGAGGTGAAGTGCATTTTGTAGGCCCGTCAATAGTGCTTCGTATTCGGCCTCATTGTTCGATGAGTCGAATCCTAATTTGACGGCTTGTTCGATTATTGCTCCTTCAGCGGTCATGATTACTATGCCAACCCCACTGCCACGCTGGTTGGATGACCCGTCGCAATACATCTGCCAAATGTCACCAACATACATTCTCCAGTTGGGCTTAGTTTGCACTTGATTAGACATAAAGTCGGCGAGGGATCCCGTAAACTCGGCTACAAAGTCGGCAAGCACTTGCCCTTTGATGGAAGTTTTGGGTAGAAACTGGATATCATACTGGCCGAGTTCAAGAGCCCATTTAGAGACACGCCTCGACGCTTCCGCGCTGCGGAGTGCTGACCAGAGGGCATATTCCGTTGGTACCCCAATGGTATGCTCCTGAAAGTAATGCATCAGTTTTCTTGCAGTCATGACGAGAGCAAGAATAAGCTTTTCCAATGGAAGGTAATGTGTTTCGGTGTCGGCCATAGCTTTGCTCACATAATAAACTAGTCACTGCTCTCCAAGTTCTTCCTTTAACAGTACGACGCTGACCGCCTGGTCGGATACTGCTAGATACAAGATGAGTGGATCGCCGGTCGCAGGTGTTGCCAAGAGTGGTACTGATTGGAGATAAGACTTTAGGCCGTCCAAAGTGGCTTGGCACTCGGGAGTCCAATCAAATGCTCTGCCTTGCCGAAGTGTGTGAAAGAATTGTCAACAGCCATCTGTGGAACGGCTGATGAACCTATTGAGCACGGCAGCCATCCCCATTAGCTTCTGAACCTCTTTGACTGATCAAGGGGACCCAAGCTCTAGAATTGCCGTGATTTTCCTCGGATTGGCTTCGATTCCATGGTGGTTAACGATGTAGCTAAGGAATTTGCTGGATCCGATGTCGAATGCACACTTAGACGCATTCAATTTCATCTTGTACTTTCGAAGGATGCCGAATGTTTCTGACAAATTGGCTAGGTGGGAGTGCTTTTCCTTGGATTTGACCACCATATCGTCGATGTATACTTCCATGGTACGGCCGAGTTGTTCCTTGAACATGGAGGTTACTAGTCTTTGATAAGTTATCCCCGCATTCTTCAGCCTAAAAGGCATGACCTTGTAGCAATAGGTTTCTCTTGGGGTGAGGAATGAAGTTTTTTCTTAATCCTTCGAATATATGGCAATTTTATGATAGCCTCTGTAGGCATCCAAGAAACGCATACGTTGATAATGTGCCGTTGCATCTACGAGTTGGTCTATTCTGGGCAGGGGGAAACAGTCCTTGGGACAAGCTTTGTTCAAGTCCGTAAAATCCACACAGACATGCCAAGAGCCATTCTTATTATTTACGACCACAGTATTGGACAACCATGTAGTATAAGTTACTTCGCGAACCGCCTCGGCGTCAAGTAACCAATCTACTTCTTCAACGATGGCTGAAGCTTGCTCCGTGGCTGACCGCCGGCTTCTCTGAATAATAGGATTACATTTCGAATCGACGTTCAAGCGGTGTTGGGCCACTGACAGGTCTACTCCTGGCATCTCATATGGGGACCATGCAAATACATCAATATTATCGAGTAAGAAGGCTACCAACTCCTGTCTTTTGACTTTATCCAAGGAAGTGCCGATCATGAAGAAATTGTCAAGATTTTCGTCAATTTCGACCCAATGCAGGGTTTCGGTTGCTTTTTCACTTGGGATCCTCCCAATGTCTTCAAGGCTCTCCTTATCTGGTACCTCAATTGAATGCACTTCCAGTTCCTTTGGTCTCTTTGTAGCTAGAAGATAGCATGTCTGCGCCGATTTCTGAGAGTCGCGAATTTGTTCGATACCGTATTCAGTCGGAAAACAGAGTAGTTGGTGGTAGGTGCTTGGCATGGCTTGCATCGTATGTAACCAAGTTCTGCCTATGATTAGATTATATGGCGAAGGGAGCTTGACAACCAGAAATTCTACGTCTACTGGTTAGGTGCCGGCCCGTACTGGTAGTGTGATCTTTCCCAAAGGATATTCCGAGTTAGCATTGAAGTCGAATAACGGGTAATCAGCCGGAGACAGGTCTGAATCAGTGAAACCAAGTTTGACAAAAGTTTTATGATACATTATCTCCAAAGTGCTGCCCTGGTCAACGAGAACACGCTCAATGGTGAATCTGTTTACACGTAGCTCGATGATGAGGGGATCAGTGTGGGGGTAGGTCACTCCAACTAAATCATTGTCATCGAAGCTAATCCTTCCAGTGTCGTGTGGCCGTTTTGCTGGTGTCAAAGGGCTATGGGTGCTAGATGGCAACTGGATTGTGTGCACCTCGGATGGCGCCGGCAAGCTGTATATCATATGAATTACACCAAGAGGAGGTGACTCCAGTCGTAGAGCTACTGTATTTGTTGAATTGTTATTTCGGATGTATTGCGTAAGAAGGCCGTCTCGCACCAATTCTTTGAGGTGATCTTTCAATGAATAACAACTATCGGTGTCGTGACTATGGTCTCTATGATACTCACACCGTTTATCCTGTCTTCTTACATCGGGAGGTCCTGTCATCTTGGGTGACCACTTGAAGAACGGAAAGTGTTGTACTTTCGACATAATCTTATTGATCGGCTCTGTCAGCTCCGTGTATTTCTTGCCCAAACACCTTGTGTGCCTGTTATTCACTTGATATTGTTCATTAGCCTGATGTGAACATTGGTTTTTTGATCGGCGCGAATCATGTCTTTTGTCTCGTTTGGGTCAATTCCGTCGCTCGGGGCTTCTTGATGGCACGACGCTAATCGGTTGAACAATTCCCGACGTGGCCTTCTCAATGGCTTTACGTCTAGCTTTGACTCGAAGGGCATCGTCTTCCGCTTTGCAGTATTCTTTGACCTTCTTAATTAATGCCCAGATGATTTTGAAGGGACGCCTGGTTAATGAACTGCGGAGGGGGCTATCAGGATGCAATCCCATCTTAAAGGCGGTGATGGCCATGGAATCATTGTAAGCATCATCTACCAGATTAAAACAGTCCCAATAGCGGGCCGAGTATTCACGAAGAGTTTCTTCCAGTTTAATTTGCATGGCCTAGAGAGTGTCGGCTTGCTTTGGCTGGACCTCATTAGTGATGAATCTCGCCCTGAACGATTTTTGGAGTTGGTGGAAGCTCTTAATCGATGCCGGCTCCAATTTATAGTACCACCTCATGGCCAGTGGTCCCAGACTGCTTGGAAATATCCGACACATGAGGGCTTCATCATCAGCATGAAGTGTCATCGCTTGCTTGTAATGACGAATGTGATCAGTGGGGTCTGATTTTCCGTCGTAGAGGGTGAACGACGGTGCCTTGAATTTTTTGGGTAGCACAACCCTGGCAATTCGCCGCACGAATGGGTCATGTTTATCTTCCTCATCCGATTCATCGCTTCTCCTTCGTCTATGCCGTACATATGGACTTCCTTCAGATGAGCTGGATACATCAACGCGCCCTTTGTTTCTGGGCTCCGAGGGTGGTGAGTCTGAATCACTATCATTATTGCATTTGTAAAGTCGACGTCGGCGACCATCCTTCTTTCCCAAGGTCGATCTCGGTCTTAGCATGCCGCTTGTTACGATTTCGCCACCTCCAAGGCCAAATCCTGGCGCAGGCGCTCATTCTCAGCCATCATGTTCTCCAGTCGCTGTTCACTTTGCTTTTCCTGATCCATAATCGTCTGCATTGTCTCATGCATTGAAGTTGAGGGTGAGGTCTGAGCTACCGAGTCAAAGTTCAAGGCACGTCGAGCGGCGATATTCTCCGGTGCCAGCATGTTTCTTGGAGTGAGGTCGTCTCTTGGTGTAGTTTCATCAGCGACTATCGGAGGATCTTTCGTTACGCCCACCATGGATGTACTTGAGTATTCCCACAGACGGCGCCAATTGTGGAGAAGTGGTTTGGAAATACTCTTGGATCTTGAAGGACGTTCCTGATCCTCTGATTGCCACCTGAAAAAGAGATTAACACTCCGGTCGGGGGTGCCAGAATTAGCACTCCGACGGACAAGTTAGTATATGTCTCTCGTTTGCTTATGTCTTAAGTTTCTTGGGGTTTTCTCTTACGTACCTTTCTTTGGTTGATGTTGCTCTATTTATATTCGCTTTTGGGCCTTAGCGTCGGGTCCACTCTTAATCCATCGTGTGATTGTTTACTCGGCCCCTTCTGTCGTATGCCAATTCCCACTCAGCTCCTTGTTCAACTGGTTCTATGGCCGATTAGGATATTCAGCGTCTGGATCGCACAGGACAAAGCCAAATATAATATATATCCTGATTTTCTAAGTGTGTACTCGGCCTCTCTGCATCCACTGTTATTCGGCTCCCACATTATATATTATGCAAAGACTTGATAACTGGTTAGAATATTCTTCAATCCGTCCAAAATCGCTCAAATCACAATTTGCCAATTCGCTAATCCGTCAATCAACTGCCATTTAATTTATAATTTTACTCTCAAACCGTCTGAACCGTACTGCACATTCTTAATTAAAGCCTAGTAGCGGTTCAATTTTTTTAAAAACCTTTGGTTAAACAACAAAATGAGCTCTTATTGTAATAAATTTTCCAAAAATGAAGCCTTCATCAATAAAAAAATTTTAAATATTTTTTGAAGGTCTTAATTGATAAGTAAAGTGATGATTGAGTCATCACTACTTAAATCATGTTTAGATACAGAAAAGATTTGTGCCTCGAAAAATTGAGCCCCGAATGCCCCGAGAGAGAGAGAGAGAGAGAGAGAGAGAGAGAGAGAGAGAGGAGGCTCGCAGCCGGCCGCCCCCTGCCTCGGCTTCGCCGCCTCCGCTGCCCGTCGCCTCTGCCCAATCGTCGAGCCCCGCCTCCGCCGTCACCCTCCGCCGGCCGTCGCCTCTGTCCGATCGTCGCAGGCCCGCCTCCATCGCCGCCTTCGCCCGCCCCCTGCCTCTTCCCCCTGCATTTTGCCCCCTGCATCTGCCTCCGTCCCCCCGCCCCCGCCTCCTCCCCCCATCCCCGCCTCTGCCTCCCCTCTCTTTCTTCTTCTTTCTTCTTCTCTCCTTCTCTCCTTCGTCTTCTTCTGAACTTCTGAAAAAAAAAAGGACGAAACGACGTTGTTTCGTCGTTTCGGGGCATTCGGGGGAGCTGGATTCGAGCTCCCAATCGGCTCTGGTTTAGATATTGAATTTGTGCAAGTAAGAAACAAATGCAAGTTATATTTCATTATTTTTCCTTTTCAATTAGTTCATACATTATGATTAGTTGATACATTAATGATTTTTTTAATGGTTAAAATAAGGGGGCATTTTTGTTATAAATTCTTTTTTGCCTACTTATGTTTTATTTAGTTTATTTTATTTTTCTTATGTTCCAATAAATCTTATAAATGACATAGTCACCAAAATATCCCTAATAATAATATTCACATTTACAGTGTGAATGTTCCGTGATGTGAATGTTCACATCGTCAATGTAAATGTTCACACTATCAATATGAATATTAACATGTCAATGTGAATGTTTACACTATTAATTAATGTGAACATTCACACGTCAATGTGAATATTTACATTGTAAAATATGAATGTTCACATCATCAAATTGTTAATCGTTCAAAAAATATTTGTAAGAGTAGAAATATCCATAAAATACTTTAAATATGAGAATTAAGATTTGGTGGATCAAATATTTAAATAATAGGACTTATTAGAATATAAAAATATTTTATAGACTAATTAGAATAGAAATGTTTGAAAAAAGATTTTCCAATAAATCTCTCTAAAATAAGACGTTTTATATGATATTTTTGTTAGCTTTTTGGCAACCTTCCCTCAATTTTTTTTCCCATTTTAAATGATTTTATTTTAATTTTGAGTAACAAATTTTATTTTTAAATCCGTCTAATAAAAAGTCTTTTCTTTTTAAATACGTCTAATAGAAAGTCAAGGTCGTAATTCCACCGGAAGTGAATGGTGAAAGCCATAACCTCCCTTATATAAATCAAATTTTATTTATTTCTTTATTTTTTATTTTTATAACTGAATTACATGTGTAATGATTATTTGTAAGTAAATAAATGAATTATGAATATTCGGATAATGAGTACTCTTAAAATACATATAAATGATGAAAAATCTGAATAACACAAGATATTTTTCACTAAATTTAATATATTTTTATTGAAATCAATATATTTTAAATATTTTTACATATTTTCAAGACACTTTATACACACTTCTTAACATTAAACAATACATAGCGAACACTTGTTAGTAATTGCTTTAATATAAAAGGTGATATAGAATAATGAGAAAAAATCAGTGACATAACAATTCTTTGATATAAAAAAAAAATTATAATTTTTTTAACATAATTAAATATTTAAAATGATAAATTAAATAGTTTTTTTTTTTTTTTGAAAAAGAAAGTAAAGAAAATAGTGATTCCTCTCATAATACAACAATTTTATAAATAAATAAAATAAAAACTGAAAATTATCTCACAACACAATTTTTTTTTTTTAATTACACACACCTTTTAAGAATCAGTAATACTATAAATTCAAAATTTACTTAAAAGTTATCTAAAATTATCATACTGTGATTAAAATTTATTTTATACATAAATTTCACATTATACAAATTCGATACAATACTTATTTAGAGGTTGCTTGGGGTGTCCTAAATAAGTGCACTTTTTGTCTTTTTGGACTAAAAAGTTGAGGAAAAAAATATGGATATTTGGGTTAACTTTTTGACTTTTTATGAAAAAATATGTATTAAAAAATTATATAGATAAGTGTATAGGGGAATAAAGTAATAGTGTAGGCCGTAAGTATGCTTAAAAAAGTGGGGTTTCATAACATTTTTTTTTTAAGAATTCTTTTTTGTGAACATGGCTATGGTATTATTGCTTTCGGATCCGTTTAGAGTGTGTTTGTTTAGACGGATTGGATAAAGCGAGATTAGAATCCACCAGACTGTTAGTTTTGCGATATATTGTCCCTGAACTATTTGGTTGGATTGGATTTATGTCCCATGTTTCTTTAGTCATGTGATTAGATATCAATAAAGATATATGTTATTTTTTTAATTTAAATTTTAAATAAATTTATTTTTTAAAATAATAATAATTAAATAATGAAATTAAATAAAACATATATTAAAATTTAAATAATGAAATTAAATAAAATATAAACAAAATTTTAAAATAAAACATCAATAAAATAACTATAAAAAATATTTTAAAAAATTAAATAAATAAAACATCAATAAAAATTAAATAAAATTATTTTACTTTTAAATTGAGACACTTAAATTTTATTAAATTTTACTAAATATAATACATAATTAAATAGTAGAGGGCCAAAATGATCATTTCACCACCTAATCCCATATCTCTTTATCCCTCTATTTATGTCCCACCCTCTATAGGACACAACAGTCCAATAGATTTGGGACTAATAGTCCGGTGCAAAATTTTTGAACCAAACAACGGTTTATTAGTTCAAATCTCATCCCTCAATCCCTCAAAACAAACACCACCTTAGGATTTTTGTTTAGTTTTTCAAAATCATGTCATTTGACGAGAAGAAAAAAAAAAGAGTAAATTATAAATATATTTATTGAAATTTGTTTAAATAATAAATTATTTTAATTTTAAAAATTATAAATATTCTATTTCTAAAATTTTTCATTTAATAAAGTTAATTAAAAAAAAAAATTTGTAGTAGGATAAAATTATCCAAATTATTAATCTAAATATATTTATGATATTGTTTAAAATTATTAATTAATTTGATGATTTATTAATAAAAAAATAATTTATTATGAAATTAAAAAAAGTAATATGTAAATTTTAAAATTATACGGATAAGTTATATTTTAAATAAATCGTAGGAATGTATTTGTAATTAAAAAAAAAAAATGGTGTGAAAAGCTGCAGAACCAGAGGGAGAAGCATCACCATCGCCATCACCATCACCATCCACAGCGAGTTCTCCACCGTCCTCCAAACATATACATTATCCCACTCTCTCTTTCTCTCTCTCTCTCTCTCTCTCTCTATATATATATATATCTAACTATCTATAAAGCCCCATCCATTACTACTGCCAACATCAACAATGGAATCCTTAGACTCATGACCCTTTCGATTCGTTCAAGTCGAAGAAGATGGTCGGTTCATCATCATCGAAACCATTACCGTTATAGCGATCCCGGTTTTCCCTTTTATTATTTTATTGTATTCCGGACTTGGTTCCGTGGATGTGTTGTTGTCGTACTCTCATTTTCGTCCTTTACTCTTTGTATTTGAGTTTTGGGTTGAATTGGGCGTGTTTCGAACATGTTGGTTGAGCTTTAGTCCCATTCATTGTTGCTCGGATTTTTGATGTTCCGCTCGAGCGGACCCTTTCGCGCTCGAGCGGAGTCTGCATGCTTTCAGTATCTTGTGCGTCTGCAAAATTACTACAGATGTGTTTTTCACGCTCGAGCGGATTTCTTTACGCTCGAGCGGGTCGCGCTCGAGCGGGTATCTTGGCGCTCGAGTGGGTGTTCGAACTCTGTAAAAATATTGGATGAGTGTAATCTATGCTCGAGCGTGTCTTCCTTTACGCTCGACCGGGTGTGTTTTGTTATTGTGTCTTGGCGATCGAGCGGGCCTTTTTTGCACTCGAGCGGGTTAAGTTTTTGTGTTTGACGCTCGAGTGTCCTGTTCTCCGCTCGAGCGGGTCATGCGTATATCAGATCTGGACTGTGATATTTTAAATCACTTTTTACACACACACACACACACACTCTCTCTCTTACTTTTCAAAACCCTATTTTGAGAGCCTCTCTCTCTAGAATGCACCTTCTCTCTAAGGTTTGATCTAGTTCGAGTGATCTTCCCCCCTTGTCCCTTTGTAAAAAGTGTAGAGCTTGGTGTGCGCTTCCTATCAATCTGAAAATCTTGAGTTTTGGAGCATTTCGAGTTTCATCATCTCCTCCTTTGGGTTTCTCCATTTGAGGTAGGGATTTCCTTGTTCTTTTATAATGCTTCATCTATAGATAGACATGTGGTAGTTTTGTATTGCATGAAAATCATATCCATGTTGGGTTTGTTTGAAAATCATGAGAGTGAACCTAGGGGTGGTTGTTTGAAAATGAGTTTGTTACCATTGATTGTGGTTTGGACTAATTAGGGTGTAAATTAGTATATCATTGTTGAATGGAGAGAAAGCCCTAATTTATATTTGATTTGATAAATTAAAAGAGGGGTTTTGTTCTTTGGGCCAATACATGTGTATTTTGGGTCTCAAATGAGGTTATTGTTGTTTGTTGTTGGTATTTGAGCCTTTTTGGTCAATATTGGGAAAGAGGGAGAAAAGCCCTAATTTAATGTTATGAATTAATTTGCATAATTGATTTGGAAAGTTATGAAAGAATGAAATTGGTTTTGTGAAATGAGAGGAATGATATTGGTTTTGTGAAATGAGAAAAGTGTTTTTGGAATAAGTGGTGGAACAAGTCGATTTTGAAATGGAAAATGAATTTGGGAATTGAACTATTGTATCATGAGTATTGAATATACACATTTGGGGTTTTACCTTTACTTATCATACTAGCGTTGTTGTTTGGTTTAAGATCTCACGATAGTTGAGTCTTTCAATAGATGTACTGAATACATACATCTAGAGGTTTTGTCCTTGGTCATCGGTGGAGGATGACATTGTTGTATATGCATTACATCTGTGTCAATTGAACATTATATGTAATGAAGTGCTATTATACATTATATATGTATAATTGTTTGGGAGGAGATAGGTGATGTACTCCAGTGTGTGGGAGGAGATAGGGGATGTACTCTACACACCTATGTGTTCATATACTTTAACACATTGCTTTTGTATCTTGATAGTTCATGTGTATATATTACACTTGTTGGTTGTGCCTTGTTATATTGAGATGGTTGGTGTTATATACTGCGCTTATAATGAGGGGTACCATTACCTTCCAGCTTGCGCCTGGAAAATGTGGACGAGGTACCATTACCTTTCAGCTTGTGCCTGGAGAATGTGGACTAGATGCCATTACCTTTCAGCTTTTGTCTGAGGAACTTGGCTTATCATTTGTTGTAGGTGTATCCTTAGCTTACCGTGCCTATAGCAGGTAGAGCAGAGCTTTTATCATCATTGTCTCAGTGTATCTAAGTATGGTATGGGTGTCGTTGGTTACAGTATTTGAGGGCCGAGTTGCCTCATTGTTGGTTATATACATGTTGATGATTTGTTATCTCCCTTTTATTAAAGGCATGCATGTATAGATATGAATGTATTGGGAATATACCAAAATGCCATTTTGAGATTTTGGAAAGTGTGAAGGAAAATTGGGTATTTGAAAGTATGTTTGAAAAAGGGAAAAATCTGTTGTAAGTATGGAAAATGGGAGAAAAGTAATGGGCTTAGAGAAACTATTTTTCTAAGAAGTTATTATTGTTATGAAAGTTTGGGAACAAGGGATAACGAAAAGGAAAGAATGATGAACCGCTTATAGCGTTGAATGAAATGGCTGATTTCGGGAAAAGTTCGTACATATGTATATTTTGTATAAACTATCACATTACTAATTTAGTATGAGATTGGGCATTCATGATCATAGCTATCTGTAAGCTGTTATTGTTAAGGATCATGTTGAGATCCTTACTGGACTATATGTTCATCCCACGTTGTTGAATCTTTTTCAGGTATTAAGCAGGATGTGCTACAAGATTTGGATCTTCTTATTTATTGGCCACGGGGCCTTTTTTGTGTTGGCGGAATGCCATATATGTAAAAGGGTTATACCCTTTTTCTTGATTCTTTAATGATGTAAGCCTTCGGGCATT